>VZSV01000300.1:92706-145516 GCA_013398735.1 Nothocercus julius
GTTGTCTGGCATCCTAGAAGTCAAGTATTCCTGAGGAGCTGAATATAGAATTTGTGGGGCTTTTGTTAAACTCCAGCCAGCAAGTTTAGCAGAGAGCTATGCCACTGCCTTGCAAATATCATTACCTTTCTGTTTTCAGTTGATATATCTGGTTAGCTTGACCAGCCTGTGAATATGGACCTACACAAAGACTGCAGAAGTGTTCCAAACTCAGAAAGAGATGCCGTCTTTAAAAAGATGTTCCACTGGTTGCAACTAGAACAAGTGTTTTGCAATGTACATTTTTTGCAAGACTGCATTGGTCATTACTGTTGGGCATTCAAATAGTCCTCAAAACACTACCCGTAGACAGAGAGTTAAATTATTTCACTGCTTCACTTAGAGATCTTTTGTAACTTTCTCTTCTTCTGAAAAGCTGCAGTAGCTTTTTATTAATATATATTTTTCCACAAAAATTTCAACACTGACATAGTTCCCAGGAAACAGATAGTTGGAAGTTGATATTTAATAATGATAATACATGTTTCTTTAAAGGTATGCTGGTACCATCAGGGTCTTGCTCAAATTTCCCCTTTCTTTCCCTTCTGCAGTGTTTTTCCCTTGTCTCAGTCATGCTTTTTTTTGTTGTTGGTTTTTTTTTTTTTTGTTTTGTTTTTTCCCCCTCTATTCTGCTAGTCTTCACTTTAAAAGCTGCCTTTGACTTCCTTCCCTCTTCAGGACAGTAACAATTCTTTCCTTTTTCCTCATATTCTACTTTTGTTCTTCCCCCCCCTCCCCCCCTCAGTTCCTTCATTATTCTCTGCTGTATCCTAATTACTTATACTGCTCTCAAGCTGGTTAGTGTTCTAAACACTGTCCTTTCTTGTCATGTTCTTTTCTTCTACTCTCCTTACACCTTTTCAGCCTTGCTCTAGAGACCTTGACTTAACAAGTCACTATAAAGTGACTCTCTATTCATTTGATCTTTAAACTCCCTAAGTTTATATAGCTTAATGCCACTTTAAATATGTTAAGCTGGTTAGCAGCATTCCTCTGGCATTTTTTTTTTTTTTTAAATACTCCCAAGCTAATGCTTTGCCAATTAATTAGAAATAGTTAATCTTAGCAACAGAATAAACACTTCACATGTTTATCTCTTGTGGAGCTTCTAAACTAATTTTTATGACTGCGCTGTTAACTGTTCTCACTACTTGGCAGTCTGTCAATGGAAATAAAAGCTCTTTGAGCAGATATTCAGGACATGGTTTGCTGAATGTTTACCTTAAGCAGGATGCCTCTGCATCCTCTGTCCTTCCCTTTCTTTGCTGCTTGCTTCAAGCTGTCTTTAAGAATGTCAGTTCTGGGATGGTATAGCTGAGTGACATCAGGATAAAGTCAGATTACAAATGAGCAAAAAAAAATGATTGTTCTGGACTCCTGATAGTTTCTGACCTGTTTCTGTGTGGGGAGTCCCATGTACCAACTTAATAAAGAAGTTATAAAGAAGCACAAAGGAAGGAAAAAGAGGCAGAGAAGATTGAGGTACTTCTAGTAGGAATGATAAAAGTATATATCCCAAGGTCTCCAGAATCAAGGAAAAACAAACAAAAAAAAAAAATTAAAAACACTGAAATGAAGGGGAACAGGCAAAAAGAGAGGGAGGAGGGAAACAACAAATAAAACCCTACATTGATCTGTGTAGAGTGTTAGGCACAAGGACAACTATTCAGAAAAACAAAAACTCTAGCCATTAAAATGGTTAACAAAATGAAGATGCAGGTGTAATCATAAATTACTCATACCTGCAGAAGTTGGTTCCTCTTCATCTGAGGCTGCACAAAGGAGGGAGGGAAGAGAGTAAGGAAAAAAAGAGAGAAAAAAAAATGAAGAAATCCAAATCCAAATAGTGCTGTCAATTATTTGCATTTTCTTAATACGTGAAACAAACAACAACACATGAAAGCATGAAAAGCTAGTTTATTTTATAAAGTTTGAATTGACTTCAGTAACATCAGATATCATCTCTGAGATAAAAGCACGTGTGTGCCGCCTCAATGCAAATTTTGTCTGAAGAAAGCAACAAGAATACGTATCTGCATACCAGGACCTTTCCTTTTTCGGTGTAGATAACCACTAAATTGCCTTAAGTTACCATCCGATTGCACCTTAGGCTACAGACTGTATCTATTCCCTGCATATTCAGAAAGCAATTAGATAAAAGCATGTTCACAGTAAAACTATTTTAAAAGTACGCCAGTGACCTAGTTCTTTCTCTCCTTGCAGCCACAATGCTTATACACACATTCATCAGAAAAACAGCTTTCTTACAGTTTTGAAAAGTTCTCAACGAAAGAGAAAGCAGCAATTAAGTGCTTCTCACCTGGATACTCTGAAAGTATCTAGAAGTCTCCCAGGACGCTCCATATATGTAATAAGACCCCTCTTAACACACTGAAGACATTTATTCATATACTTTTATTTTTCTTTTAATCAATCTCTTCCATCACTTGATATCCAAGCTTAATTCATTTGATCTCTTGCAAAATCAGTTCCACATACACATTGTTTTTTTAAGGAGTCCTCTTTTCTGCCTGAAAACACAGCCCATTTATTTGGGGCTTGACAGTCTGAAGGGCTCATAGCTCCTAGCGTCCCTTATAGTGTTAACCCACCATGGTGTTTTTAAAATTTGCACTTGGCCAGGACAAGGATTTCAAACATTTCCTCAAAGACCAGTATCACACCTGGTAAACTGGCCTGTTTACCTTCAGTATCAACCCACATATTATGATAGGATAAAAGAGAGAAGACGCAGAAAAAACTTCTCTTATTTTAGTGAAACTTTATAAGGCATAACAGAGGTCCCATAATCGTGAGTATCTTCTCGACGGATAGAAACTAAATTCAATAGTAACTATAAATAGCTTGGCTAATTTAATACATTTTTCTGTATGCAACTCTGAACACATCTACACTCCTAATTGCAAAGGAACATGGTGTTCTGTTAGGGACTGCCCAAACCAATTGACAGAAAATAATGAATTTCTTTCTAAATGAAGCACCAGCAAATTATCTTACCTCTCACTAGTTTTCTGAGGTAAACAGATGAATAAAAATATTTTTTATTTATAAAAATTAGTGTTCAACTTGACATCTAAGAATGATGCATTACAAGAACAGTTATGATATGTATAACCTGTCCTAAATGAGGTATTTAATAGTATATTCCTTAACTCTGTGTCAGTAGCAAAATATTCCATAGCAACATAATAGTTAATCTCACAGAAACAGACTTTTAAACCTTAAGAGCAACAGAATCACAAGTAAATAAATGATTAGGAATTCAGTCCAAACTATGTATCTTGCAATTTCTCAAGCTATCGGTGGCAGAGAAGAAAACTAAACAAGCTGAACCGAACATGAAAGTTAGTTAGAAGTTCAGTTATTAAATTATGTAAATGTCCAAAATTTCTATTAACTGCAAGCTCAATTTTGCTTAAGCAATGAATAAATAAAAATATGTGACTGTGTGACTGCATAGGCATATTAAAATTAAACAACATTATTCAATTATACAAAATATATTCAAAATCCATTCCATTAACTTGTTTTTTCAGACAGCTATTTAAATATTATTTGTAGAACTAATTCGTAGAACACTAGCACTGGCAGTTCAAAACTAGATTCCGATACTACTCCAAAATGTTTCAACAGTACCATTATGTACCAATATGACCATCTAAAGGTAACAAACTCAGGTGAAATAAGCCATTCAGATGCTAAGATAGTTATGCTCATAACATTACACCTCTGCTTATTTCATTATCTTCAATTATTTGGCTTCTAGTCTGTAAATTCTCTCAGAAAAGGACTATGTTTGTTTCTATTCCTGTAGAGCTGAACTCTCTTACATACAACCATAACAACTCTGATTTTTTCCAGAAAACAAGTACAAGACAATGAAAGTCTTTGTCTTTAAAACCAGTAACGTAAGGAAAGACAACAAGATCACATGTAATATAGTGTTTGTACCTATTAAAAACAAAGATCACCACTGGTATCGTTAGTGAGACTAGAACGACTCTTGTCAGAGATCAAAATATTCAAATTCAAAAACCTGACTGGCTGAATATTAATAGAAAGGTGTCACTGATGGAAAACTAACTCATCTTCCATGCTGCAGCACAACAGCACACTATGATCTATGACAGCAGAAGTTTCCAATTCCTGTTGTAAAAGGCTAAAGACCTAGATGTAGTTGTCAACATAAGTCACAGGTGTGAACTTGTTTGTATTTCATGCATAAATTTATTATTAAATGAACTTAATTTTTCACTATCTGTAGCAGGATTTCTTTACTCCCACACAGCTTGACAGACCACATTTAAAGAACAGGCTTTAATCAGCCACAGAACACTCGGAAGCCTACTTTTTTGCTTTATCATTACCATCCTGTCTCAGTTGGAATGCCGGCACTCAGCCCTCCACTAGTTCAGTAAATTCACTAAATTATCACACTGAAAAGCCTCCACATGACACTTTCTACCAGCAGCGATTTAAATCTTAAAGTTATTTTAGAAAGCTATTTATAGAGTGACTCATATCCATAGTAATTAGCTGTAAATTACTTTCTTTACTTTTTTCAAGGCAGCAGACAGAATAAGCTGGAATCACCTTGCTCCAGCAAGCTGGCATGGTCCACTGCCTGCCTCTGCCTGGCCGTGGATCAGAACCACATGCCCCGTCTCCCTCCTCAGGCCTCAAGGGACAAGGCTGCAACCCAGAACCAGGTGTTTGACAAAGACAGCCCCCAAGAGCTGTCACAAACATCCTAAAGCCATGGCCTGATAACAATATTGTATGACCTTAAGCTGTAAACCAGTCTGCAGTTTTAAAGTGTTTTCAAGTATGTGTTTCTTCCCCATGTAATGCATCATGGACAAAATGTAATAAGATATATGGCAGCACAGCCATGAGCTTTTATTTTCTTAGAAAAAAATCTGATGCACATTTGGGATAACTCAATCATCTTCATCAGAGGTAATACTGAAAGTTAAAGGCATACTAGAGACATGTGGATTTGGAAAGCATGTACAAGGATATACATCCTGCAGCATGTATAACACTATTGGTGAAAAAGCAGTGTTCAGAGTATACAAACCAACCTTTAGAGTATTCCTCATACAGTAGGATATGAGAGAGCGAGCATAGGCCTTGAGAAATCCAGAAAAAAAAGATAATTTTAAAGCATAGCAAAAGTAAAGTTGAAGGGGGCAGAACCACTATGTTACATGAGTTTTTGTTTATAGTAATATTTGTGTTAATCTCAGAATATGAAATATGTTTGTCCTAAGCATTCAAATAAAAGGTAAGGGTCATATGTAGAAAAAATGAACTTTTGATGGTTTTGACTGCATTATCTCTATGTAACAGACCACACAGGAAGAGTTCTGCAAAATGATCCAAATGAATCACCTTGGGAGTAGTAGGGTGCAAGAATATGAAACAACATTTTCTGACTTCAGGTTAAGAGAAGTGAAAAATAAATAATACTCAGTACTAAATCTCAGGGTATTAAATGAACTACTATGGCTTACTGGCTTCCAATAAACTCAGCATCAATAGCTAAGACTGCAGTTTTAATGATACAGATGTTGCATCGAAAACACCCACTTAAGAAGTTTGTGTCCTTTCTCGTTTATTGACTTGAGTTCACCTTTCCTAGTTGCCTCACCTCTTCTCCAGTTCACAGGGTGGTGCTGCAGGCATTACTGATGAGGCAGGGCATCGTCAAGCAGAGGACTAATCATGACAAGCAGAGTTTCAACCAAAGCTTCATATCATCAAACCACAGCCTCTCTGTCCCACTCTGCCTGTGATGTTAAAAGTGATCAAGACATCCCAAAGTCACAGCTTGGACGATTAACACTAACCCATCAATTCATTGTAGCTCAAATGATTGCCACTGTAACCAGCGATATGAACAGTTTGGACCTCAAGTTATTAAAAAGGAGTAAAGCCCAGGAACTAGAAAATTCTTTCAAGAAGGTTAGTATTTCTGTCGACATTTAAGTGTGCTTGCACCACTGCTTGAAATGAAAAGTAGCTCATCTGATAGAGTGATATTTAGCGAAGGTAGTGAACACACAAACTTTGCCTATGATGATGTTACATCACCACGTGTGTGATGTTACATCATCAGAAATGTTTTTGCTTAATCTGCTACTGGTTTTTTGCTTTATCATCCTCAGTTGGAAAACCAGCACTTGGCTCTCCGCTAGTTCAGTAAATTCACTAAATTATCACACTGAAAAACCCCCACATGACACTTTCTACCAGCAGCAAAAGCATGCTTTCTACATACTTTCTACAGCATATTACTGTATTTAGCAATACAGACAACAGATTAAGCAAAAACATTTCTTAAGTTTTGTTCTTATTTCCTACACAAATATCTGCCCCCTGCTCCTATTTCTTTCCATCCTGCTCCTATTTCTTTTCACCCCGCTCCATCCCATCCACAGTCTAGAAGTCTGGTCTGATTATGTGATTTCTGGGCCCATTATCTCTCTCCAAATCAGTAATATTAACTGATGACATTGAATCACGCAAAGGAAGTTACATATTAAACTGTTTTGTGTATCTCTCTGATTTTAAACATTTCTTCCAACCCTGCTAGACTCTAGATGCTATTTTTAGATTCCAGTCTAGAATTTGGTTAGCAATGAAGTTGGAAAACTCAGAATTTATGCTACTTAGTCGGGGGGCGGGTAGGGGACAGGGGTGCATTTGATAATGTGAATAAGAGGTTTTATCTCACAATCTGTAAAGGAAGTTAGATTTGCTCTTCTGCTGGTCTTTCGTTTGTTTTTTTGTTTGTTTCCCCTCTCCGCTCCCTATCTAGCAGGTAATACTGCAACACAAGCACATCTCTTCACAGCGCTCTTCACAAGGCCCTCAGGAAGGGCAATGCCCTTTCTGATCTTCAGCAGGCTAGGCTGTATTTGAAGCTATTCTTTAAATAAAAACTAAAAAAACACCAGCAGCTAATATCAAGAAGAACACCAGGTAACTCAACTGCAGCATGTTTATAACAACTCCCTATGCATTGATGTAACTATTCTTGGATGACAGATGCTAAGTGCTAATATAGGTCTTTAATTAAAAATCCCTAGAAACACCTGCAGCACTAAGACAACAACATCTACATTCTTATTTTCATAGGTTTACATCCATCTAAGCCCTGGAAGCCTACCAAAAAACAACCAAAAAACAACAAATACACACACACCTTATTTTCTTCTTCCCTTCTTAATTTTGTTTCAGGAAACAAATTTCTAACAGAAAATTGGCCACAATTTCCAGTAAGCATGAATTCACCTATTTCTATTCTAAAATACTTTTTCTGCTGTGAATGCCTTGGGCACCTGACCAAAATTTCAGATATAGTTGCAATGTACAGTACTAACTTCTTTTAGAACAACTGTGTTGGACATGCCCAATAAAAGCAGACTGAGATGTAGTTTTGGAGGCCAAACGAGCTGACCCACTGCAGATGTACATTCCAAGTATTTCACTTAGGCAGCTTTCACTTAACCTATGTACAGTGCCACACACACTATTTGTCCATATAGCAGAATGGTTGAGCGTAATTTGAGCATCACTGAATCTTTTACCAGAAGTAATAAAGTTACTTCAGAAAGGGTGTCAGTAAAACCAAAAGGATTCAAGAGGCAAAAAGCAATGCTCAAAACCAAGCAAAAATAGCAGAGGTAAAGCAAACAAACTACAATGCCACATAGCCCTGCGAGGGTAACACCAGACACCCATGTTAATTCCTGAACCTATGGTGTCATTTTTCACCCCAGAAACACTTCAGCCAGCTAGTCTACTGCCAGCAAATTATTCTCATATTATCTTGTCTTACAGAAAGAAAAATATTAGGAAGTTCAACACAAAGGCAAGACCAACAACTTTAAAATACTAGAATTTCAGAGTAAATTAAAACGATCATATGGATATTGCACTTCTCCAAATACTTGCCAATTTTCTTCAGCTTAAGATCTTTTAATATATCATATACTAATATGATAATAATACATATACTAATACTAATAAGCCTCCTGCTCCAGGAAGGATCAATGTAAACCAATGATCTAACAGACCTTTAGAGTTTTATCATTATACAAAAATTCTTTATACTGCATGATGATGAAATCACCCAGACTGTTTACTAGAAAACATTCCAAACCAGAATAAACAAAATTGCATAGAACCAGAGACATATATTTCTCTGTTCCAATGCGTTGCTTGGTTCATAATCCTCACAAATTATTTTTTTAATTCAAGACTGCAATATTGTTCTGAGCCTGACGGCTCTACCAAGATAGTTTCCATGCAACACTATCTTCATCATAGAAAATCTGAGCTCTAAATTGCAAAATATGCCAAGAGAAGAATTCAAAGGACCAGATGGCAGCTAAAATGAAGAATATGGATTTAGAGGACTCCTTGCATGGGAAAGGTAATACCAAAGGGCAAAGATGTTGGTGTAGTATGCACTTTTAATAGTCTTCTAAAAACTTCAGGAATAGGAAATACCTCCTTATAAAACTGCACAGGATAAACACAGGCATAGGAAAGGCATAGGAAAGAGAAGACTTGAGTCATGATCTAATCAAGCATGAGCAGACATTATCAAATAGAAAAATATAAATGTATACTTTCATTGTCCAGGTTAATTCCGGAGGCAGGAACACAACACTTAAGGAATAATTTAAATATCAGTACACACTTCTAACATCTTTGCCTCAGCAGAAACAAAAGATCCTATTACTTTTGCAGTCAATGTGGGTTTTATTTTTGACTTCAGTATACCTGGAACAAATACCTGGAATATATTAAAATACATTCCTATTGATTATGAAAATATACATTGTAAAATATGTATGATGTAGAGTACAGCCAAAGTTAATAATGTCCAACTTAAATAAAACCCTGTCCTCTTCTCAAAGAACTTGCTACCATATGCTTGTGTTAAAAATGAGAACGCAGACTCAAAGGAAATACCAATTTATCTAAGGATATCAAAAGGACAGTAAAAGACAGTATTGAACCTGGGACTCTTCAAATCCAGCGCTTTATTCTGTGCCCTTGAATGGACTGTCTGACCTAAAATATGGAAGATAAAGAATTTACTTTAAACATGGACCAGTCTTAATACTACAGATGATTGCACTACAGATTGACTTTAAGCACAAAAATTTCTTGAATTTTTCTTTTCTATTTGTCAAAATATAAGTAGTAACACTCATAATCCATGCTTAATAATTGTAAAAAAACAATTTTTCTCTAGTGCTGACACAAACATGTTTTCTTTCTATGAAGAGGACAAATAGGACAAGGGAAAACACGGTGCTTTGAGGTACAAAAATACATTCTCAGACTAGGCCAGTTTATCCTAACAAATTGAAGTTTAAAATAGCATTAAGCCATTTTTAACCCTCATTTGTCATGTATACACTATTCATAAAACTCCAGATAATAATTAAATTGTTGGTTCTCAAGGCTATTTTTCTGAACAAGTAAAGATAATGTACATTGATTTTTCTTTTATCTTAATGAGTAAAGCCACTAGGAGTCAAAAGTTTATCAGCTTCCCTGACTTAACCTCTGTAAAAAACATTTTAAATGTTGCTGACAATCACTGTTCCAACACTCCTCCGTGCTTTTCAGTTTTCATTAGTGTAAAAGTGAAGCCTATTGATTTTGAATTGTGGGTTTTTCCCCTCATCCTAAGTATATGGATTTTATGGAATCCACCTCACCCCTACTTTTGCCTACATTCTTTGGGGCAGACATTCATTTTCCATATATCATTTTCTAGAAGCATCATTTTTTAGAAGCAGAGCATTTTCAGAAGAGGCTCAGCACCCTCTCCTGTGGCTACATGTCAAAAGTAGTAAGAACCAGCACCTCCCACTGCAGGAAATGAGAGCTGTCAGGTTCTGGCAAGCTGTGTTAAAAAGCTGTCCTTAATTCCTTTTGATTTCCCCTCGGGTGTGCTGTGAAACAGATGGCTCAGCCTCCCTGCGACCAACCCCAGCCCAAGTGATGTAATGATGGAACCTAAAGCACCTTTGGGCACTCGCACCTCAGTTCCACGACGCTGCAGCTCCAGCTCATGAGAAAGCCCGTCTCGGAAGCCCACCGTAAGAACAATTACTGTTCTCACAACCTCCTCTCCCAGGCACTTGAAATGTTGCAGAACGCATTTCACTTGGGTAGAATGTACATCAGCATTTTGATCTTTGCATCTGGACTCAGTAATGCCTTGTGTTCTTCAAACAAGGCGCATATGAAGAGGCCAGGAACAAATAGGACTCTAGATACTGTTCCAAGCCACTGAAGACTATCTCATCTCATGGCACAGCAATTCTCTCTAGCCCTCAAGGTGGCCATCATTCCAGACTGCACAGACACCTAACAATAACGTGTACTTTTTTTTATATTGCCTTATAGGGCTATACATTAGCACAAACAGAGCAATAAAAATAACAAAACGTACTGCCAGTTATTCAACTTTCTTCCCTTAAGTATTTGTCACCTTCCAATCTCTCTGTTTAATGATCTAATGTGTATTTTACAGTAAGTTGATTGCCATACTGTCATTATTAAATTACATTTTAAGGCCCAATTACAATCACAGTGACAGAAATTCTTACTGCTGCCATAGTCTTCATCTGTTATGTCCTAGGTAACTATATTTAAGTGCATAAAAGACATGTTTCTTTACATGTGGGGAAAATGGCAGACAGATATTCATATTCTCTTTATGTTTGGGCCAACTACATCTTTTTTCCATCATCGTAGTGGAAGATCTGATTTTATTTTCAGCCCTTTTAAGAGACAAAAGAAAAACAGGGTAATTTTTAAACTGTTGAAATAGAAAACAATACATCATATCACACAAAAAAGCAAAGTGAAAATACTTTTCACTAGAATTTTCCCAAATTTTTAAGTAACTTCACTTCTCTTCATTTTTAAGTTGAAGATACACTTGTTAGTTTTTCAAGTCAAAAATTCCTTCTGAATTTAACCCACATTCATGAATAATTTGCATGTTCCCCATGGCATTTTCCAGTTAATTTAATATTCTTGCAAAAATAAGTTCTGGTTTAAAAGATGAGCAAGCTAGATGCCTACAATGCTAGCAGATGCAGTTTTATTTTATTTTCTATTATTTAACTCTATTACAATATTTTTAACGTCAACATAAAAGGGTATCTAATAATAGCAACAAACAATAAAGTAAAACCAAAATAACTCTACTGACCTAAATCAAAAAAAAAAATTCATACCATAGTATTTTGTCAAGTTTTTTTTTTTTTCCCCAAAAAAACTTCTTTCCTTACTAAGAATCTTATGCCTTTACAGAGCAGAAAATATTCCCCTTAAGGGAGTTCATTAGAATATTAAATTTTAAATTAAGCCATGTATTTTAAAGTCTGTTAATTACTATGTACAGCATTCTGCAAGAGCTTTCTACATCAAAGATTATTATGACTAAGTATAAGATATATTCAAGAAACTAGAATGAAATATAGTAGTCATGAAAAATTCATCAGGTGGGCAAATTCTTCTACTTTAAAAACATTCCACATTTTAACCTAGTGAATTTTAGCCATGATTTTGCAATAAAAGGATGAACACACACTCTATGAAAAAATAGTTAAACATACTTATTTATACATACTGATTGATGGTAGACCAAAACATCTGACTGCTACCAGCATTCAGTCACTAGCATGAAACAGCCAATATTTGGCCAAGGTTCCCTCATTTGTGAATCTTCTTATTGATTCTCTGCACTACCCAAAGGTCTTTAGAGTAGCTCTACTTTACAAATGTACAAGTGATTGACTGAATTTACCATCTTCTGGTGACCTGAAATAAATCAGTCATGTATACATTTGTATTACTTCTCATTGGCTGTGCTTCATCTACTGCATTCCTCAGTATGAGAAATTTTTAAATGGCCCGTCATACCACAATTCAGACCTATACAATGCAGATATAAACTCCCCTGAAATCACTGGAGGTCTAATCAGGGCAGAATTCAAGCTAACAACTCCAGGATAATTCCTCTGTAATTAGGTCAAGATTTCCCAGTAGAAGTTGATCATGTAAATTTTGCCACCATTTTGCCAGGACAAACACATACCGCAATGAGTGGGAGCCTTAACGAGGCTATAGCTGTTTTCCAAAATGTATCTGAGGGCAAAAATCTTCAGCCTTTGCACCATGCGAAGCCTCAAAAGTTTCAGAGAGGTCAGTAGTTGCAGTGCTGAGGCAGGCTGTTGTGTGTGAAGGAGGGCAACCAAGTCACAGGAGAGGTTTTTTCTCTCATTCTATACAGACAGACACTGTTGGGATCCTCAGGGGAGAAGGCAGCTCAATTTAATGAGCTTTCCTTTCCCTCAGAGTCTTGTACCTGATTTATCAAGCAATTTTCAAGGTCATCAGCGAGCATCCGTACAGCCACTTTTATGGACTGATAGACTTTGTAAAAACTGAGGAATGGCAAATATTTATTTCCTAACAACATTAGAGAGGAAAGAAGTTAATAAATCCACATTATCCATTAAAATTGAAGTAGTAAATGGAGGTCAAGCACACCAAGACATGCCCTGCCCCTATTTTCTCTCCTTTATGTTCTAGGAGAGATTTTACCTTTTCTTCTTACTCTCCTTGAAGCTTAAAAGATAAGATTTCATTTTGTCACTTTTCTATATTGCTTTTTTTTCCCCCTGTAGTAACATGAGAGATCAATCATATGTTTTTTAAATATGAAAAATACTTCTGACAGAAATTGTGCCAATTAATTCAAAATTTTCTATTTGATACAAACTTCCTTGCTGCTTCTTGTTTACTGTATGCCACTATATCTTTCGTTTTAAGCAGCTTGCCATGTTGCTGTTATTTGTGCATCAACATTTTCTAGTTTGCTGAGACTATGAGTTATTAGTACATGGCCCATCTTCTGGGTATGACAACCTCAATACCTGTTCAAGTATGATAGCAGCATCACTCAAATCTTGTTTGCATACTTATTCTTGGTTGGGAATTTGTTTCCACCCTTATGGTGCTAGTGATCTTAATTCTCTAGGTTGTTCATGGACTAAAATTTTTTCCAGCTATCCTATGCCAAACTAGGCAGTAAGGCTCTTATAAACCTTCTGTAAGGACATCCCCAGTAGGCGTGTTGGGGCCTGCTTTGCCCCTCAAAGCACATGCCTATCATCTGCCACTGATCTGCATTAAAATTATATTACAAGTTGCCACTACATTATATCATGATCATAGGTTGCTTCTTCTTGAAATTTTTCAGTAAGAATTCCCTGCCTTAATGCCAGTTATTTTTTTTTTTCAGTTAGCCAAGGATACATCCAGACTCAGAAGTAGCCTATTTGTATTGTATGTTTTGGAATATCATCTAAAAAATGTTTCAAAGAAACCAGAATGATCCAGAAGAACATAGGATTTCTGATCCAATTTTGTTCAGGGCAGATCCAGATTATATTGGATAATTTTCACTACTGCTTTTTTTTTTTTTTTTTTTTTTTAAAAAAAAAAGAACTAATTCAGTTATCTGGGGTAAAATAGTGAGCTGCTGGATCAATCTTGGTGTACTTGAGAATATTATGAGGTTTTACATTGCTCGTTCTTTCTTTCGTCAATATATTAAGGTAAATACAATCTTGGATGTAGTGGAATACCAAATCATACTAAAATAATAATAGTGAACTTGTCTCTTCTTACAACACTGCTAAGACAGATTTAGGTTAAGTTACCCAGTTCTAGTGCATCAAATGCATTAAAATATCGAAGACAGTTAAAATGAAAGTCTCAGAAATATTATCAAAACCAGAAATACTAGAAATACTAGAAATAAAGGTTAGGCAGTTCTGTCATTCAGCTGACTGAAGCATAAAGAGAGAACACCTGATCACTATCCACCAGTAGTTTCATATAGAAAATAAATCCAATACTGAGAAGCTTTTCTTTTTATCTTTATGACAAAGATAAAATAAAGTTCAGCAGCTTAGCTGTAAATTAGAGGCATTCACACAATGTGACTTTGCAGATGCATAACTGTACCGAACTGTACACTGGACCTTGCTGTTGGTCAGATTAGCGGTCAGGAACAAATTTACCCTGATATTTGGATAATCAGAACAATGACATATTCCAACTATTTTTGCTCAGATCATCTGAGCATTTCTCACCTAATCAAATCTCCAATATTAAATTCTCCTCCTCTTCACACTTATCACACATGCAGGTTTCCTTACTTGATACCCCATGATTTACAGAAGATCACACTGTACTTCCTAAAAGTCTGTTCCAGTCATAATGTTGGTGAAACTTCATAGTCCATCAAGAATTCACCTGGAATTTACTTGCATACTAGTGAATAACAGACTTTGAACACTCAATCCTCTCTGTACACATATATTAAGAGTATCACAAATATACTATGCTACTTTGGAATCTGCTTAACACATCAGTCATTGAATACATGGCTTTTTTTGTTAAATCTTGATATGGTTCTATAGAAGAAGAATATGAAATCATTTTGTTTATGACATTCCTATAACTGGGCATTTTTGTCCTGCTTTCCCTGAGCCATGACTTGTGCCATCTCAGCTACTCCATCACCACACTGCCTTCAAGTGCAGGAAGCAGAGTTCAAAAACACTTGTTTTTGAACTAGACCTACTGAACTACTACTACTACTCTTCTGAGGCCTTTCTACAGGTTCTTCTTATATCCACACACACACGTATGTATGTATATATGTGTATATACATGCAGATATGTATGCGTGTGTTTATACATATGCACACACACAAACTTCCTATATTCCCGTAGAATGAAAATTCCTAGTCCTAAGGACTAAATCCATATGGCACTTATCAGTAAGATGCAATTTTCCTGAAATTTCACTTAAATGCTATGGAAACAATTCACTCCTCTTACTTTTTTTGCTGCTGCCTAGCTGTTTCGCTAGGTACTGTGTTGATTCCTTTTAATCATGTTCTTTTCATCACTTTGTTCTCACCAGGTAGACCTTTGCCATTATTTTTCATGTACTGCACTCTGGGCTCCCTATTAATCACATTCTCTTTGCTGTTCCTACTCTCACCAAACAGACAGTTACCACTATGTCTCATGTACCACATGCCAGCTAATGGCATGAAAGAAATCCGTGCTTATAAAGCAAAATTAGCTAAATTCTTATGTAAATACTACAGCTAACATAAGAGAAAGGTAAAAACAAACTATACTTTTAAGTCTCTCTCTCTCCCCCCCTTCTTGCCCTTTCCAGCTCCAGCTCCTCTGCTATGCAGCCAGCAGACTTCTCCCAGATTTTAGGGAGACTGTCTCATCTTCCCTGTCAAAGCAAGGCACTTCAGCATGGAAAATGCAGCTTTCCTCTTGGGTGCGCCAAAGACATTCACTAACACCATGTGCCTTACAAGGCAATCAGCCCTCTAGAAGTGAGGTTGACAAGAAAATTTGCACAGAAAATAGGCAAGAGGTAGGTAACAAAAGGCTGTGATTTAGGGCTGCCACGTCGAGAAAAACAGTGGGGTTACCATAGACTATATCAGAATGAACAGAGATCACTAGGAACACACGTACAATGAAATTTGTTACAGGCAGAATAGGAAATTAAATTCAGTGGCAAATTATATACAAAAAAGATACCATTAAATTCAATTTTGATTAAACAGATTGTTGCAGTTTTAATATTAATTTTCCAAAATAGGAGCGTGATCTTTCTTTACAAGTATTGCTGTCAGTTTGACCTTAGTAATGCCAGAAGTCTGCAATTTAATCCTTTCTCTGTTTAAAGGGAAGATGTATGAAAGAAAGTGTTTCACACATCCATTACCATTCCAAATTGTATCAAGATTCATAGTCTGCTATTTTAATATTCTGTTCCCTTATTTTAGAAAACTATTTCCTGGTCTCTGGGTCTTCTTATATTAAACTATAGTACTTGAAACATAATTAATCCCTTTATTGTTGGATTTTATTTATTTATTTTTTAAAGTGCTCAGGTCTTCTCTTCCACCCTGAGGGCAAATGATGAACATGCCATTATTTTGGATGAATATGTAACTTATGATTGATACACTTAATTCCCCTTGTTATGCTGCATTGGTCAGGGTGTGCTCTATACAACTAAGACCTATCCCAGTGACACCACTATCAAGGACAAAGTTAATCCACTGCTGAATTTTGTTGCTGACTTAAGCTAATGTATTGTTCAGCTATGAGCTAATGACTCCTGCAGATGTTTCTTATTTCATGCCAGCCAAATCTGAAATTAAATATTTGGTTTTAATGGCCATTATAGTTCCCCTTACAAATTATGCCCTAGTCAGTCATATTTTTGAGTAAATCAAGTGTCACTAACAATACAATCTTCCTACCTCCAAAAATTAATCTTATAGGACCAAGTTCTGACCTCATTAGACTGCTCATAATGCATATATCTGATAATTAAAAAGTGGATAAAGCTAAAAAAGGAGGGAAGTAGTAAGAACTTCTAAACAAAATAGATCCTCCCTCCTTTCTCTCTCTCTCTCTCAACAAGAATACATTTGTATTTGGAGATACTGCTACGCCTCCGTTTTCTCATTATTTCATACCCTTACTACCCCATCTTACTTCCACATACACATGCAGAAATCCATGAATGCATCTACCTTTTGTTTAATGCAATGTGCTATACTTTACCATATTCACAACTGAGCAAGGTGTTGTTTATTTCCAGGTAATAATAAACTGAGTACACTGAGTTTTATCTGTAATTACTCTTTTTTTTTTAATCTGTTGGCAAAAAGTGTGATCCACAGTAATGGTTCTATTTTAAGTCTTGATATTGCTGTTGCCTGTTTGCATACAAATGTGCTAAAAAAACTTTTACATTTTCAATGCTTTGCTCAGGTATATCTATATAGCAATGGTCATCATTCTATATACCAACAATCCCTACTAATGACAATAATTCTTTTACCATAGCAGGAATGTCATTAGTTGATATTTTTGCAAAAGCAGAAATCAAGTTAATGCAGCATAAGCACTCCTCTACCATGAAACAGGGCGTGCAGGTATATAGTGTGAGTTAAAGCTTCAAAGTAATTCTGCATGCCTGGAAAAGACGTGTTTTTTTTTTTTTTTTTTAAACAACGTTTTGTCTAATTTCTACAACATTACTGCTTAGATGAGTATCTTTCACTAAAAAGCTCCAAAATACTGATTTCTATAATCATTGTAGATTCTCACAACGGATCTAATTTTCTTCTTATTTAAATACAACTTTTTGGTTTGAGTATAATCACGTTGGAACTGAGGTTTTAATTTTTTGCTAAACCTGTAATCAACAAAAATGCTGAGTGATCTAAGAATTAAGGATTTTTAATGAGCGCATACGTTACTATCATAGTAGACAACTGGATAGGAAAGAATAGTTCTCCTGCACACCTATAAAAGTCTTTTCTCAGTTATGCCCTTTCTTGGCACTTATCGCTTATTTCATGACTAGAAGTCCTAAATCTTTTCCTTTATACAACACGTACTTCAAAAGTACGTGACTGTCTACCATATCTTGATGAAAAGCCTGAGTGAAACCTACATGGAAAAACACCATGCAGGAGGCAGCCTTCACAGCTGAGCAACTGGGCAGACACCTTGAACCTTTCCAGTGCTGCCTCACAAACAGTTTTCCTCTTCTGTTCCTTCTCAGTAGTGGGACTCTGTGTTAAATGGTCAGAGGCCACAAGACCAATTCAGTAACTTACATTGTGTCTCTATGATTATTTCAGCTATGGTTTTAATCCTTTATGAGTAGTGATACTTCTGCAGAATAAACTTCTGAAACAGCACAGCTGAACAGTCCTCCTTCCCAGCAAACCAGGCATGCTTACAGTAAGTTCACCAATACTTGCCCAACAAAGGATTTTAAGTATCCAAATTTCTAAGATCTCTTTCTTCTGATTAGTCTCAGTCTTCATACTCTCTCTTCCCCGCCATTTGCTAGTCAGTGTTCTTTTGGCCTGATCCCCAAAACACCTTCATAGGGTTGAATCTAACCCCTTCAGCCAAGAGAAGGGCAGGAAAGATAAGCATTCTGTATTTGTATTTTTTCCAGTTGAAAGTGTTTTACCATGACACATCTACTAACAATTTTAGGGAGTATCATTTTTTCTGCCCTGCATTTTTTGTTTCCTTTATAAAACACATTAAGTGTTGATTCACAGCCAAGTCTTTTAACCTTAAATACATATTTGATCCTGTAGCTGCTTCCAGACTCCATTTCAAATGAGAGATTACAACACTGACAGCAAATATTCCTAAAGGAATATTATGAACATTAAAAAAATGGATATCATAAGGGAAAAAAGTAGTCCAGAATTCACAATTCTTGTTTAGAAATAATCTAAAAGGCCTTCACATGAACTTACTAATTTTTACATGTATCTATTTTGGGGGGATTTTTTGTTCGTTTTCTCTCTCAGAACAAGTCTTTCATACCTATGCCTCTTCTGATATTCTCTAACAACTCTTTCAACCTACTTCTCAATGCTTGTACTTGAAAAGGCTTAATAAATACATAGCTTTATAGTAAACTTCCAAGAAAAGATTCATACTCCATTTCAAAAGAAAGATGATTTGTTTGGAGGAAGAGAGGAAAAACATTACGTACGAACTGGCTTCTAACCAAACTTCAGCAGACCTCTAACAGCTAACTGAAGAAGCAACAATACAGCTTATATTAAGGTCTAAGCCTTCTCTGACATGCAATGAAGAAATCAGTAAGGCTGTAAGACAATAAAGCAGTATCTACTGATTTGTTACAGGTTCGCCTTATTATAATCAATTCAGTTCTGGCTACTGCTTTGTTTGGCTTCTGCAGCTAAGTGTTTTCTAGATTTAAACCAGAAGTGTGAAGCGCAACACATGAGTCATTCCACTTAAATACACAGACATTTTCATGGACAAGAGAAACACTACTTGTATTCCATTTATACTATAAAAGACTCCTTGAAAACTGTTAAGTATGCTTTCAAAGAAAAAACTTTAAGGCTGTTATCACAGCAACAGCTATTCTATCCTTCCTAGCATCTTCTGCACCTGCAGCAGAAGCTATACAGTAATTGCTGAAAAAAGCTATGAGGAACCACATATTGGTTGAGACTTAAAGAATGGACTCTGGCATTTAGAGATATCTTGGACTTTTCCCTTGGAAATAAAAGGTCTGAATCAGTCACACATGCACTACTCTCCATACCACCTTACTGAGGCATGTTATGAGAAAATAGTTGTTTTTTTTTTTGACTCAAACTTGTGCTGCAACAGTAATTCTCAACCAGGTGTCCAGTTCAAGTAATATATTTGAAATATTATACAGGAACCATAACTAAGCACAGAATCTGGTGCTATAATAATTTTTAATGATCAAAATGATAAGATAAACATGACTGATGATTAATCATTATTTTATAGCATCATCAAAAAAGCCATACATCTACAATACAGCATGAAAAGTTCCTACTGTCTCTAACTGAAATTATGCCTATACTTCATGAAGTCAAAATTTCACTAAGTTGTCATTATCCACCCTGGAGAGCTAAATTGCTCCACAAGAAAAAGAATAAAAGAGACACATGCCTTTTCATAAGACAGCTGAAGCCTGAGGAACCATTTGAGCCAGCACGCAGTGACACCCAGGAGCAGCCATTCCTCCCCCAGAGCACAGCTGGCTCTACGCTCCAGGCAGAGCTCTGCCTGGAGCACTGTGGAGCGCTTGCGGGGCGAGTGAACGCAGGCACTGCATCCAGCATACCTGCTCTTGTGGGATCCCAGAGCACAGTCCCTCACCATTCTTGAGAACAACCATCCTGGATAATTCAGGAGGTACCTACAGGAGAGGAACCTCCTCTCCTTTGGGTGCTCTCAGTCTGGTTATCAAAAGTTGACATGATCTGGTACAATTGAATCCAGTACTCTTAAACAAGTCCAGGTGAAAAGCTGACCTTACTTCACATTAGGTTGTGGCAGTCAGACATCCTTCAGTCAGCTCTTTATGAGCCAGCTGGACCCAAGATACAGTGACACTATTTCAGCTTACTCATTATCCAGATTATCCCAGCATCTCATTAATTTATATTGAAGGGCTGCCTGTATCAAATACACTAAAACAGTGACCTAAAAGCACTTCTCTTACTTTGGTGATAATTCACAGACATTTTATAATGACTTTTTTTTTTATGCCTAGCAAAAACCTCTGGAGTTATTTGGTAGCCTGATAGGAAAAGCTTCCAGCTGTACATTCAGGGAAATCCTTTTATTACATCTGCATTTTTAAAATGTTAAAAGCATGAAGAGCTGAAACATTTAGCTTTTCTCCTTAAACAGGTCATATGGGAATCTGTGGGTATTCCTTGCCTGAATAATAACAAGTAATTTCTCATGTATTCTCATCTATATCTGCATAATTCTTTTGGCTTCAGAATTGTATCCACTTCTACCAACAACTGTCATTTTAAACAGTGGACATTTAAACATTTTAAACTGGATTTGTTGAAGCAGTACTAGCTGTGTATATTCAAATTTAAAATCTTAACAGTTCATTAAATATTCTGGAAAGGCACAGAAAAGATAAATGCGGAGAAAAAGGTAAGCAAAGCTGACTCCAAATCATGTTGAATTTTGCTCTGCTTAATGAGCCCGCTACATAAATAGTTTTGCAAAAGACATCTGGAATGTAACTTAGAGAGGAAAAGAAAGAAACCGCAGCTATGCGGCAAAGTCGATCTGACTCTAAGTTTCAGTATTCTTTTAATTTTTGTGTTTTTTTTACTCTGGAACTACATTGCATTTAGAATTTGAATTAACCTGAAAAACACTAGGTTTTGTAGATGTTTGATTTTGCCTAAGAAGTCTAAAATCTTTTAATCTGAATCTCCTAGGATGCCAGAATTATCATCTCATTAAAGACCAATTTGCCTTTTCAGCTAAAGAATCAGTTTCCTTCTGGCATTTTTATTTTAGCAAGTTGTTTCCAAGCTGTTGAGTCACATCCCTCCACATAAAAATCCAGGAGCACACTAGATTACATAAAACAAGAACATAAATAGGAACTATACTTTAATAACATGCATTTCTAAAGTCTATGCTATATGAGAAATCATGATGCCTAGGCTCTTCAGAAAACAAAGACACTTATGTTTGTCAAGAAACTAGGTGAACAACAAAATTAATCTAGACATCTACCACCCCATTTCTAGGTGGACAAAAGAGTAAATTATCCTTGATTCAGACTGATAATTCTTAACTAATGGTATATTTTTAAGAGTATCAAGCGCGTCCCACTCTTCAGTCTCCTAAAAATCAGATAAAAGAGAGATCTGTGATTTCCCATTTGACAATGACATGGCATACATACAAAAAACAGAAGACACTCTCTTTGGGATGGAGTATGAGTATAGGCGTAACAATCCACCAAGCTGAAAAAAATCAAAACATAAATGCTGGGTATGTTTTTAAACATATAAGTAATAATAATAATAAAAAAAGAGATCTAAATTTAAGTTAAACACTTGGTTCTTATTTCTGAAGAGGTTATAAAAGCCAAGATAGAGCCAAGGAATCTAGGGCAGGGCCAAGCCAGTGCTGCAGCTGACTCGCATCACCCCAGTTTCTGCAGAAAACACCACTTGGTTTCAATACTAGTGCCTGCATCGCCTCTTACAAAGTGCACATCTCCAGATCTTTCCTCACTAGCCCAAAATAAATAGTGCTGAACAACAGAGTCAGCATAATACAGAACTTGTCTACAAACATTAGCAACATCAGCAAGTCTCTCACACACCTGGAATACTTCAGAGATACTAATGGATGTGAAATGTTAGTACAGCTGCATACAAAAATACTTACCGCATTAGATGTTCCTGTGTCATATACTGGATTCACTTGTTTTAATCTGTTATGCATTGCCTACAAAGAACTTTTCCCTTCAAAGCGGTTATTTGGAGAGTTTCCCCCCTCGCCCTGCCCCAGGCAATGCAAGAGTATCTATGCAAAGAACAATTTTCTTTGGCTGTTATCATAAGCTCTTCATTCATCTTTATGTGCTATCTGCTTAACTGGCATATCAGGCATAACATAACTGGCTTATTTTACCTACCTATCTGAAGTCAATTTAAAACATTGAGACACACAATATTACTAGCTGTATGTTACTAGTTATTCCAGCATGACACTGCATTACTAGGGAAACCACTGACACTTTCTGTTACCTTTTCCATCTCTTCTTCCCTCCTGAAACTAGAGGGGAAAAACCCCTACTCAACACCAGATTGGAATCCAGCAGCAATGAACCTGGGCAGTAGAAAGTGACCAAGGGCTCCCTGATGCCTCCTCTCTATTTACAGAGGGTTTGGGTCAGGCTGTTCTGCATGCACCAAGTTACAATTCAGGAGCACCAGGCATCCAGCAGATCAACCTTATTGACTTGAAATTTCCAACAGAAAATATCTTGACACTTGGACCGAGTCCACACTGCCCCAGTTTGCAACAGTTCTGCATGACCTACATGCATGCTCTTCTAAGATGCTAGAGGCATCTGTGTTGGATCTTTTAATCAAAACATGCTCTGCTACTGTAAGTTTCATCCCTCCAAATGGGGGTGGGGGGGGGGAAGGGGGTTTGAAAACATGCTTTGCAAGCCACCATCCATGCTCACATTCTTATTTTATCTTTGCAAGGTCTCATCCTGAGCAGTAGCTCTGGCAACAACAGTCTGGATGGCTGGAATCTGTCTCCTTAATTACACAAACATGCAAAAAATCTTCCTCAGTATTTACCACTGCTCTTTTGACAAATGCTCTGAAGAGTATAACCACAACTACTCATTCTTAGCCTATTTATATTCACTTTTCAGACCATAAATTCACAAGTTTAAAAAAAAAAAAAGTGGCAGGATTTTCAAGGTAGCCATTTGTTTGGCAGCATATTTTTGGCGAGTGATGAGCCTTCCACTACCTACAAACATTGTGGGAGGGTCATCTTGAGATTGAACACCTTGCAGAAATAGGATATAACAGTCTATGTTTCAAACCACTTCATAGAAGATATGCCCCAATTAAACCCGAGAGTTTACTGACTGCTTTATTTTTTTTAAATTCTATTTCAAAGAATTTCAGATTCAGTACTCAAACACAAAGGTGCTTTTAATAAATTATTAGCTCTTGTTTAAATGAACATGTCTGTATATCACTCAAAATTCCTCAAGAGCTTCATAGATTACATGATTAACTTACTGATGCAATATCCCCCATGTTAGCAATTTTGCCCTTTCTTCATTCCTCATTTCCACAACAGTAAATAACACCAGGAACAACTGCTACAGTGCAAATGCTGTCAGATTATCACATTTTCTGTAACGAATGTCATTTATTAGGGCCTTTTGCTCAGTTCAGATGTTTGTATATTATATGCTGCCCAGACTTCTCTCAAACTAACAGATAAGACTTAATTTGTCTTTTATTATTTATTGATATCAATTTATTGCCTAAGTCCAACAGTATCTTTCATCTTTAGAGCCAAGTGCCCCAATATGTGATTGCTCCTGCTGAAAAAATGTTTCATAATAATCAGTCCCACATTGACCCCTGTAGATTTGACACTCTCTGTACAAACTACAGAAGACAACACTGAGAGGAATACTCTCAAAATACAGAATGTACAACAGCTACAGGCTTAGGAAGAGGAAGTTCAGTAACGCATACCCATATTGCAAATTTTAATCAGAAGTCAAACAAAGCTGTCCTCCAAACCAATTAGCAGTGCCTTAGGGATACATCCCACTAGAAACAAATCAACAAAATGCAGATTCACACAAGACCAGCTCATTTTCATCAGGTGCTGTGCTGATGGGCCTCCATTTAATCACTTCTTATATGGCTCAGCAATGGCCAGTATCAAGAACTCCGTAGCAACAAGCAGTTGCTCAAAAAAAACAGCACTTAAGTTTTAGTGGTATAGCTAGTCCTATTCCAAGAGAAATCAGGATACCACACAGTTTTAAATGTGTCATAACTGGAGCCCAGGAGGGAAGAATTTGTTTTCTAACCCCTCTAATCACACTCTTTTCCCAGACAGCTGTCTTCTACCATGAAAGCAGATTACTCTTTATACATCTAAATAAACATGGATCCAATTCACTATTCTGTTGTTTCACTTTTATGCCAACAGAACAATTGGCAAAAAAAAAAAAAAAAAAAAAAAAGATACTTCTTTCCTTTGCAACTTATACAAAAGTTAATAAATCAATACCAAGATCAAAACATGATGACACTTAATCAGAGAAGTCACAACCATTTAATAAAATCTTCAAGTTAGCAGTGAGACACACTGTGACCAAGTCACTTGATTAGACATGGTTATGACAGTAATAAATATAGTGAATTTGGATAATGCTACAAATGCAGCAGTGAGAACAGATGCTGAAATGTGAAGCCCATAGGCCAAGCATTTTCCAGTATTCTTGGCAATCTGCACTGAGTACAGTATTGCATTAGGAAGAGTGCTGCCAGCAGGCTGAGGAAGATGATTAACTTCCCTAAGGTGATTAAGGGGTTGGAACATTTGACAAGCAAGGAGAGTCTAAAGAGAGCTGGGTTTGTTCAGCCTGGAGAAGAGAAGGGTTGGGGGATCTCATCAGTGTGGATTAATACCTGACAAGGTGGGGAAAATAAATAAGACTGAGCCACACTCTCCTCACTTGCACCTAGTGACAGGATGAGACAAATGGCAGAAGCTGAAACACAGGAAATTCCTCTTAAGCATGAGCAAAATCCATTCCTCCCTAAAGCCTATAAATACATCTTTGAAATCATTCATTCATTTCTGCTCACAGCATTGGAAAGCAGGAGCAAGACTGATGGGAAACCCATGGGAACATTTCATCCTTACCAAATTTTGCTAACAAGATCTTGCCCTGTTAGTGGGAGAAGTCAGTACAAGCGACACAGAGACCTAAATAATACAGAGAAGGCACAAAGACAAGAGATCATAGCAGTTTCGCTCTGAGTCTAATCTTGGTTGCTGAACATTTATTTCATACCATGAAAAAAAAAAAAAAAAAAAAAAAAAAAAAATTGATTCCTGTCTTCCAGGCTCAGTTAACAGATATAGTAGCTGTCAATGCAAGAGTTTCCCTCAGAAATTGGAAAGGCTGGACAGATACGGAAACGACTACAGTATGATAAACAAGGACCCCCACATTCAAAAGGCATCATCTTTTTTGGCTCTCCTCCCTTCTGTCAGTCACCATATTGCACTTAGACTCAAGTTGCCTATAATATGTGCATCATACCATTCCACCATTTATGTGTACCATACCAATTCCATCCTTTTAGAATACATGTAGATGTTTTACCATGTTTTTTAATATGTCCGTACTTCCTCTCAGTGACTGCCGAGAGCTGATGCAAAGGTGAAAAACATCTTCCAAAAGAGTGTCAACAGCCTAATAGAAGGCAATTTTAGAGGCTGTTTGAAGGTATACCATAATGTGCTTGCTGCTATTCCACCCTTCTATTGTTGTACAACATTTATTCTCTTACACAGATTAAACCTGTTCACTTTATCCTCAGAGAGAGCTACTGAGTATCAGATTGGAAATATCAAAAGTATCAAGTTGCTCATTTTTCAAACATTAACAGCATGGTGACTTACTGAATATATTGACAGCCTTGTTGCATACTAAACTTAATTGTCCTCTTCTGTAGCTTTTACCATCAGTCCTGTATTTTTTTTTGTTGTTGTTGTTGTTTCTCCTCTATGTACACCAAACAGCACAGTACACAGGCCTAATCTCATATTTTCCCCAATGTAATTTCAAAGTATATAGTCACACTGTCATTTCTGCCCTCAAGCAGTGTCCATCACATTCGTGGTTTTCCTGAACATCACATATGAGTTTTGCTCATTGCACATAACAGCAGCCATTTATGGTACTCTGATTTACATTGTTTCTGCAAGATACTTGTGTTAGCTAAATGTCAGCTCTGTCAATTCGTGGTCTGTAATGCATTTCAATATCAGTATTACAATTCATGTTGCCACTGATACAAGAGTCTGCTATTAAAGTAATTCAGGCCCTGGTGTCCTCACTACTTTTGAAAACATCTTACTATGTGCAAAGTCTGACAAAATTACTTTTTGCTCTTATCTGTTTAGCTAAATCCTCTTCTGCCTCACTGGATGATGTGCTGTATTGCAAAGAATCAGAATGCTATTTTTCCAGTTTCCCTCCACCTTATCCTCCACTAGCTTATCAGATATTTAGAATCAGTTAGAATACAAAGACCATTGAAACTACTTGGCTATACAGTGTAGTATTATAGACCTATCATTCCATCTCAAGTCTTTTCACAAGCCTATGTAGAGTATTTAGTAATAGGTAATATAAGAAATAAGGCAGGACTATCATTAGAGGGGGAGTATGATCAGAATACAAATAGTAATTTGAAATATATAAACAGCTTACAATTTGACTACCTAAACAAAGTAAAAATAGTAGAGCTGTATGACAGAAGTCAGGATCTTCCATGGATAACATTTAGAAAAAAGTACTAGTAAGAATTAGTCTAAAATTAAATGCCATGATCATGTCAGATTACTTTATGTATTACCTTTATTAAGCTAATAAAAAATAATAACTCCCATTACATTCTTATGCCCTTGAACGTACATACAATACCCACACTGTCTTAAAACTTGATTGCTGAACGTGGTAAGAGATTTAATTTTCTTAACTTAATGCATTTCTATGCATCTATCTTCTTTTATACTAAAACATCTGCATTTCATTTTTTTAATTCACTCATTTGAATCCATGATTCAGTATGTAAAAACCCTGTTACATGTTACTGTGAACTCCTCTTGTCTGAGGTGCATTTCTTGAAAATTTGTGATTTTCCAGCTAAGGTCTGGAGATCAATAATCAATTCACTGTCACCAACAGTGAATAACGTCAAATGGTGATGCGTCTAATGAGGGCTTTACAGAACATCCACCTGCTTTGCACACGTGCTGTACAGAACTAACAGACACAAATGACAAATTCCCCCCTCCCCCCCCCCCAATTTCTTTTTATTCTGTGTCTCCTAACTTCCTAAATGCCCATTTTTCAAACAACTTAATATCTTCAGCTACACAGAAAACCCTGACAAAAAATGGTTTGAGTTTTTACAGGGTAAGAGAAATAACTTTTTGGCAATAATTCATTAAAAAGCCAAAAGGAAATAATGTTTGTTAGCATTGTCTCTCCAACCTTACATCTTCTAAAAAGCAGTCTTAATAAAAGTGATCACATAGACCCTTGCAGTACTTCGCTTGGCTCCTACCAGACCCATGTTTCAAAAACTATTCTAACTGAAACACTCCAGAGTTTAAATCAGCTGAGTGACTCTATTACTTTGCTTACATTATTTATCATTTCCATAGGAGAAATTTGAGCACTATCTTGCATTACCAGATTTGCATTGGTTTCACGACCATGTAGGGGAAATTGATGCTGCATCATCCCCAGAAAACCTTTACTAGAAAACAGAAAACTCTTTTTCAACTCTTTTCTCCCACTCAAACTATTTCTAAACTCCTCAGAAAGTTACTCAGTCTCTGCTTGCATACACATCGCATACCCCAGCAGAAGAGCAGGAGTAATTAACACTTTTTTTTTTTAACCTAAAAAAAGAATATTAAACATTTCATTTAAATGTTGTCCACTCATTGCTTCTGTATTGCAAACTAAAAATGTAGTATATCTGCATATGAGCCATATTCTCAAATTATTCAGTTATTTATGTTTTATTCCACTCATCAGGTTGAGATTTTGGTTGTGTAGAAGTGATTGAAGAATTCAGTTAATATTCAGAATATTCAGTTAACAGACGTATTTTCAAGCCTTGTTAATATTCAGTTGTAAATTGCAATAAAGCTATCACAATATGCTTTCATACGATCTTCAAAACCCTCCCATCAGTTCCTGGACTAAGTTTTGCCAGCGTTCTCATCGAGACAGACATCTTTAATGCCAGAACAGTGCATTGGAGTTGTGTCTGTGGCTTTTTTTTGTTGTTGTTATAAAAAACATAAAAGAACCTTTAGGATCATTAGTGTTAAAAAGGTGCTGAGACTAGTTATCATGGCTGCAATGAGCTGTCTGTAAAAACTTAGCCTCTCCGCTAAGCTGTTGGTTTTGTCCTTCTGCCTTGACACAAACAGCACACATTGAGGCCTGTTGGTATAACCCAGGTCAACAAATTACAAACATGGATATAAAATATGAAATACCTGAAGGCAGTACTACTATCAAATACTTCAGCTGCCAGTAAAAGACAGACACACAGGGTAAACAAGGCTTTCAGATAAGGGAGACTGCCCAGAGTCACAACCGCTATAGCTTATTTTCCTAATACAAACAAGAGAGAGACACTGCCTTCTCCTATCCTTAGTCTTCCTATCGCAATAGCCATGACTACCAGAAAGAGATCTACAGGAGCTGTATATAAACAGCAGCATCTTTTTATTATTATTTGGCTGCACCACATATACTTTTGTAGCCACTTCAGAAAACTTTATAAGCTTGATCAGCTTGCAGCTCTTCTGTTTCACTGAAGCTAGTGGGACGGCCCATGACATAATGGGCTCTCAGTCATCTCCTCCTCTCCACTTTCTTTTTTTTCTTAAGTTGTACTCGGAGAGGATTCTCAACTGCTGCATGTTTTGCTGCTGCCGTTCATTTTCACAGTGACTCTGAGGCATATACACATTACAAAATCTCAGCACATTCGATTTGCAGTCTATGTTGTCATTTAGTGATCAATTACAGCCCCCAGCTGGATAAGTATTCTTAAATAGATTTTCTTCGTCTTCTTCAAATGACTATAATACTTTCTTATGATTTCTTACATACTGCTTTTCTAACTTAGCTTGATTAAATAATTACTGTCTCAACCTAGGCATAAAACTAACGGAAACCAAGCTTGAAATGAGATTAAGTCCTTGAAATCAGCTAAAGAATATTCAGAAGAATTTTAAGAATGATTTCTGAGGAACATTGGTTAAGTCACAACTACAACTTTTTTCTTTTTTTTTTTTTGTAGTATACTGAACCTTTATGAGGGATTTTTATTTACAGATGCACTTCTGAGATATTGTTTGAACTGTATTCTAATAATGACATTGATTTCTATGATGCAGAAATAAGGATAAGGCACCAATAACAAACAATGCATCAACAACTACACAAAACTCAGCAAACAATCACCAACCACAATTATTGGGATATGGAAATAGTTACTCCAGTGTTTAAAGTTTGCACTTACCAACATTCACTGCTCTAGAACAATTGGGGTCTGTGAAGCCTTCAGGACACTCGCATGAATAGAAGTCATCATTTATTCCCGACAGACAGATGCCACCGTTTTCACATGGGTTAGAGTCACACACATCTCCTGTGGATTAAAGGAAAGAAAGATTATCAGCTTCTTGAGTAATACTCTCCAA
The DNA here is from genome assembly GCA_013398735.1 of Nothocercus julius. Lineage (NCBI taxonomy): Eukaryota > Metazoa > Chordata > Aves > Tinamiformes > Tinamidae > Nothocercus > Nothocercus julius. The sequence continues at coordinate 122,341 of VZSV01000300.1, forward strand.
GAAGTTATGCATAAACTCTTAAGTATTGTAGATCGATAACTGAAAACAGAAATGAACGACAAACTAATTCTTTGAATACCTGTTAGCTAGTTCCATTTTATACTTAAGACATCTGTTTCATAATTTTCCCTTGCTTTCTTCTCCATAAAGATTTATTCTCTTGCAACATTGAAATCCTAAAATTTAACAAAAAAATATTCTACACACACACACTTCTTATATTTGAAATGATTTAGAATATATATTCAGAACAGAATTAACCTAGGATTTAATCCAGATTTCTTTTGCAGGTTCTTCACCAGCTGACTGCTTGCTACTAGCTTACGAGACAAGGGATAAGCTAAGAATGGTGGCTGTGGTTACATCATTATCTGTTCCACATTTCTACACTCTAAAATCAGCAGTATAAATGTGATCCAGAACAGGCATCGGCACACAGCTGTATTTCTGTTGAATACAAAGTATGGCATTTAGGCCATCAGCATGCCTTTCCACTGCATGTATTTATGTACATATGTCAGCTAGAGGAAGACCAATTGTATGTAATCCCAGCATAAAGCTCAGCAGCAAAAAGTAAAGCCATCAAAATGCTTTAACAATTTAATTCTAACAGTAAGTTATAAAGATCACTAATTTGCATCATATGAATGTGCACATTTTGTCTAATAGTAGGAGTCCTACAGGCAAAGCTGCTGTATGGACACGTTGTGCCTAGAGAGAGGTTTTACTTGGACTTGCGACCCACCACCCCTTCCGCAGGGACGGAGGGCAAAGCACTCAGGCATTCCCAGGCCTGTAGCTCTTCTACAAGACCTGCATATCCCAAGGAAGTTTGCCAAGTTCTCCTAAAATTCACTGCTGCAGAACCACATCATATATGCAAACAGAGGATATGCCTCAAAACTTCTAAGACACAGGGCAAGCGCAGGCCAATGAGGTAGCCTGAGTCTGCCCAAAATAAGGCTAAAAATAAGACACATTTTGCTGATCCTTGAGTTGTTGTTCTTCAGTGATTACAGTTCAGTCAGTAGAAAGATGTTAATTCTGACAGACAAGCCATGGAGTTGCTTCATATACTCAGTACTTGAACAAGTGTCCAGTGCTCGTGGTGAGCACAATATCCTACACTGATTTCTTATCTAATATCTAATTAAAATTGCCGTCATGAGGATATGGTGCTCCCTGTGTGAAAATGAACTAGTAGTCTGCCCAGCTCTTAAACACTCAGTTTTAACAATCTTCAAATGCACTCACAGACCAACCCAAATCCCACCACCTTGTTAGTTCTATGAATATGTTGGGGTGAAATAAAAGATTTCATAGAGTCTCTGAAATGCTCACACCATCTGAAAACATTGGAAATATCCAAGATCTGTCTGAAGTTCAAAGCAAGTCAACAGCCTTATTACTCTGTTAACATCTTCTATTGTCATGTAATGAAGGAGTCACCATGTGATATGTTTTACATCTGCATTCCAGGAAGAGGATAAGTGGTAATTAGATGCTCTAGACCTCTCAAGGGATAACTGGAAGCAATCCTAAAGAATGCTCCAGGCTCTGGACAGCCTCGATTGCATATTTTTCCTCAGATACTTAATACGTATTTAGAAGCATTTTGATTTATCTCATCCTTCATCTCAGAAGATAAGTCTGTGCTATCATTTTCCATATTTTTATGTAAAAAATGTAAAAGCCATAGGAATGCAGTCTGTGTACTTTCACATTGAATCTCTCAATCTGAATTTCCTAATATTTGCATGTATTATCTTACAGCATAAGAGTAACTGATATTTCAAACACTTAAAACAGTTGTTGTATGCTATATAATTCTGTATGTCAATCAAAATCATTGCTGTTCATGAATGCAAATTCATAAATCTGAGAGGAAAACCAAGTTGTTTTCTGTAAGATATTCCATCCATTACATAACTGTGATTTTTACAAGTGAACTGTTTAATTTCAGAATTTACTACTGCTATTCTATATTAAATTTATTATTCATTAGAATAACAGTAATTTGTACTGCACAGCTTTGTTTTGCAAAATTTTTGCAAATGCTTCTTAAGGGAGGTATTTTGTTAAAAAAAAACCTAAGTACCATACTTATTTCTTATTAGAAAGTTGTTATATTTAAATGTAGAAAGTTACAGAAAGTTCACTGCTTTTGTGAGCAGTATAACAATGATGGCAGAATTCAAAACGTTTTCAATATCTTTTTGACATATAGACCTAAGATCAACAACTCATATGAGAAATCAAATCTAATATCATGTAAGAAATCTGGAAGATTAATAAATTATTTTACTGAACTCTGTTTCAATTGCAAAAAAAACACTAAGTTATAATATTTTAAATATTTTAATTTTTTAAATAAGTTTATTATATTAATAGTTTATCTCGAAGGTAGCACAACTGAAGGAAAAGCACGGCTATTTTAAAAAGTCAGTGAGCCCTCCTGCTATACAAGAAATCAATGGTCTTCTACTTGAATCGAAGCTAGTTAAGCATTTTTCGTCTTGAACGCTCACTGAATTATTTGGGTAGCAAAGGAGACTTATCCTTGGCTTCAGGAAGCTTAGGCATTTGCTTGTGAAGGACAGTATCAACTAGTCTTACACAGCACACAGATGCTTCAAAAAAAATGTATTTCCCATAGCATTAATAATTCATCTGGAGGAGGAACACTCATTATGTTAATTCACTTGGATTGAGTAAAACAAGAGAGGACATTTTTATTAGGTGCTTCCTGATTCAGTGGTTCTTTCAATTTTAATTATGCAAGACAAGAACCAGAAAGATAGGCAGGTAGTCAAACTACTACTTCCATTTATAAGTTTCTTATTGACTGACAAGCAGAATCAAGCTCTCATTTTTCTTATTTGAAGTCTCCCACTGTGACCAAAGCACGTGTACTTCACTGTGTGGTTTTCATTTGTCTGAAAAAAAATCATCTTGACTTCTGTACTCTGAAGTGACCGAGGCTACAGTTTGGGACCAATATAACAGCTGCTGTCTGCTAACAATAGTCATTTATTTCCATGGCCAGGAAATCACTGCACTAAGCGTTCTTTTTGACCCAACTACCTCGGCCAAAATTCTCTCAGTCACTAGTGCATATTTTATCATCACAAAAGTATAACAAATACAATACACATGCAGAAAATATGCCTATCAAAAAGAGAACATAAGCAGTAGCATCACATCCCAAAACACTTTGGAAATAAATTCTGACTCAGGACAGAATAATTCTGAAGCAGCTTCATTTGGAAAAAAAACACAAATAAAAACAAATACAAATAAAAAACTTAAAAAGCATGACTGACCTTTACGAACAACAAAAAGTTATGAACAAAATACTGTTGATTCCACTGTCCTCATCCATTTTATACAGAGATGATGATATTACTGTCTATATTTGCTGCTTGTGTCTCCTTTTACTCTGCCCATTTTTTCACTGAGACAATATAATATAGAGCATAAGAGAGCACAACCATCATGGGCAGGACAAGATAATGCGACATGTCCTGTTCGGTCTCAGGATTCATGACGAAAAAGCCTGGAAATCATAGCAAATACATTAAAATATCTAACATCCACACTCACAAGGAATTAAGAAAAAACATTCAGCTTCTGGACTGTCTCAGTTTTTGAGCACATCAGTTCCTGACAAAGTGTCTTTAAGGAAAAAAATATAATGCTTTCTAATTTATATCACAGTTAAAACTACAAAGGGAAACAAACTATTATTTTATATTACTGCTTTAAAAAGATCGTCTAGACTGTGCCAAAGTTAAAACAGATATACCTGGGTCAATATGCTCGTGTGATATTTTTATTGCTCTTGCAAATTAATTACTAGTAGGCTTTAAAATGCCTCAGCTATTGGAGGGAACCTACAGAGTGTCAGAAACGATACCAAGACTAAAAACAATAAAAAAGACAAGTAGCTGCTCCCCAAGATTACCTAGGCTGTCTAATTCACAAAACATAGAAGAGGACTAAAGCTGAAAGTGTGGTATAGTAGCTTTGTAGAGGAATGGTTAAAGTAAGACTTCAGCATGACATTAAACACAAGGCAGAGAAATGAGCAAGTCTACAGACAAAGTGAGTAATAACTCTACCTAGGACTACATATAGTGTTTGTGAAAATTTGCATACCAAAATTAGTAAAACTCACTTAAAATGTTAGCACCCTCATGACTTAGTGCCTGTGAAATTGTGCAGAACAAAAACAAATGTCACCTTTGAATCAACAATATGCCTCTCCATTTACATTTGTGCCTCTTGAGAGCCCATTCATGCTGAAATAGTGAAGTCTAATTTATTATATATTCTACTCAGTTTGATGCACAGAATTTGATTTTAGAGGCTCTCCTCTTAATAAGAGGAGCTTATACGGGTACACTTTATTTTAACATAACAGGTTATGCAATCTTTAGAACAACAGGAGTTTTAGAACTTAACCCTGGAGTCAGAGTGAATGGCAGAGTAAAATAGACCTCAAAGAAAAGACTCTATTTGACTGACTCTTACAGAAATGTGCTCTGTATCCATAACACATCATAGTGATACGTAATATGGCATTTGCAACAGACAAATGTCTATTCTGACAAATTTCCATGAAGTAAGCAAACACTAAGAACTTAATTATTGAAAAAAACATCAAGTGACAGTTACCAGTACTGGTTTATTGAAATGTTCTGGAAATGGCCTAATAAAGAATGTGTCAAAAAAAAAATAAATAAATAAATAAATTCATGCTTTTATTTTCTATGTCCTGACTAACCCTTGTACATTTCATTGTCGGGTTACTCAAGCACTAAGGTATGTCACAACACTATAAAATATGTACTGCAGCTGGTACTGCCTCTATTCCATCCTCAAGAAAATCTCAGACAGTAAAAATCTCATTGCTTCAAACTACTAAGATTTGGGCTGAACTAACAGAGGGCCATAGTCTGAGATGCACATGCTCACACACTTCTCCCACAAAATTGCCAGAACTCATTAACCACTTGATATTCATTTCTTTCAGGGGACTTACGCTTTGAAGTGATGTAACCATGTGCACAGAGGACCTAAGGTGAAATCAAGCTGAATATACCGCAGAATAAACTCTGAATTTGGAGAGAGGGTACTCTTAAAATACAAACGATCAGAAGATACTATATTTTTCCCTTCATCTTTTCCTTACATCTTGGAGTTTTTCTGAATGATTTCAGAGTTTTAATGAAGAACCAATCTCCTTCCCACCAGACAGATAGAAGTATATAGCAAAACTCAAAATTTTGAGATATCTATACTCTAGTAACATTTAGGCCTTTAAGGCTTCACAGATGAAATAAGATCTCTTATGTTAGGCTCTACGAGAGGAACTTTTCTGCTAAGTCCACCTTTCTCCCTTTTATGCCTTTATCAAATCATTTTAAGAAACATCGTTTCAACAAGATGCTGAAAGAACCATTTATTACTTCTTCCACCAGAGGGTACAGGGAGAAAGGTAACAACGCTAAACAAAGTATTTCACAAATGTTACATTTTACACAGCATACTTTTTAATTCTGGAAAGCCCCACAAATATTACATGATTCTTCCTTACCAAATAAGGCAATACTTTGCTTGACAGTAAAAGACAACCTGAAAGAAGCAATTTATATATAAATAATACAGCACATCATGGTGGTAGCGGCCCATCAATCATTGTCACGAACAGAATTCAGTTTATGAAAACATTTTTTGTGATATGAAGGCTAAAGATGATGCACTGTGCAAACAGAAAGCTACCATTCTGTACTCATCGGTATGTATTATTTTGTAAAGCACATTTGGCTATTGCAAAATGATTAAGCACAGTCAGCTGCCATTACAACATGCAAATCAATCTGCAGTTGCAGTTCATTAATATCAGTCAATGAAAAGAGAAAATGCATTATTTATTCTTATTTAAAACTATATGTTCTGTAACAGCATGGTTCCTGGGATAGGAATACATATCAACAGCTGAAATATTGTATCCCGGATTAGGTGTGTAAGAAGCATTTGAGAAACTCTCCACAAAATTATTATTGAAACGAGGATCATTTCCCTAAATCATAACATCTGCATGACAATTGTTAATATTTCCAGTGGAACTGTTATTGTAAGAGTCATTTTCTTGAAACAACTGAACGGTGATCAAAAAGATGTGGCATCTTAAAGTACCACTCAAGATTTCAAAAACAGAGAGAAGTAACAGAAAGATAGTTTGGATGTCTGAGCACATTTTCTTGTACAGCTTAAAGACGGCGGAATTCCCAGAGAAACAACAAATACAGAAGTATGTATGGGGGAGGAAAAAAAAAAATCACGCTTATGTACTGCTTTACCTATACTGGAATGCATATTTAATGTACAGTATGTATTACATACTGAAGTAGAGCAAACGACAGATGCTGATACTGAGTGACCTTTGTTCCCCAGTGCTTGCCACATATGCTGTTGGAGGATACCACGTCCTTTCCACACACGCTACAGAATGAGCTGAGGTTCTACAGCTACGTTCTGCAACTCAAGCTCTTGGTTTGGCTATGATAGAGAAAGGAGGACCATCACTCCTACCCAAAAGACTAGATACATTTTTATTTAATCCCCTATTATTGCTACCTGAAATACAGGTTATTTTTAAAGCCCTCCCCTACAGATTTTAGAATTAACATATATTCCCTTTGATGAAAATAAAACTTGCTTGTTACAAAGCAATCTCCAGGTAGAAAGGGCCCAAAAACTAAATCAGTCAACGGAAATGCGGTCTCTGGATAATAAAAATGATTCTCAGTTCTGAAATCCTGAAAAGTAACTAAATTTCAGAAGACAACTGAGAAAGTACATACTATCAGGAGCAGTTTGACATTAAAATCAAATTATCTTCAAAAAAAATCTTTAATACTGTCTTCAGTTACAGAATCAACCTGTCCAAGTTAAAATCCATTCCTCCACAGTTAAGCCACTACTAAGAAACAAAACCATAAATCATACTGAAGACGCACTTGTACAGAGATGCAAAATGTGACCATGAGAACAGTCGAGCTGTGCAGTCTTTAACATGTAAACTGTCATTTCAATCACATGAGGCAGTTAATTTGTTTCCCTATAGTAAATAAAGCTAAAGAATTAACTTGTATCTTAGTATCTGAAAAATAAGTTTGTTTGTTTTAAACACACTAATAGCCTAAAAGTTATTTTCCTTCTAATTGCTCTCTAGGGTGATTTTCTCACTATGCAGAGAGGAGGTGGAATTAACTTTCTAACTCAAATACTCATGGCAGACGGTCCAAATAGTTTTGGAAAATGAATGCTATTAGTTTTAGAAAATGAATGGTATTATCAGCTCTACACTTCTCCATTTGAATCTGAAAAGAAAGCTCACAAGTGAACATTAATTTCAATAAACTCATGGTTTTATGACAGGTTGCATGACAACTGAGGTGCTTGCTACTTTTTCTGAAAGCCTCTGAGGTAAAGAGCCTGTATGTATATAAATAAAGATTTCTGAAGCTTATAGCTGTGGAAGAGAGTTCCATTTTAACTAGGCACAAGCTTTTCTTTAAATCTAACTTTTTACTGTTTTCTAACTTGTGAAGATACAACAGATGATTTTTGAAAACCTGAAAAAATATGAAAATAAAGTTTAGAAGTAATTACTCTAATTGAAGAATTCTTACTAGAATATGAATCTAGGACTGAACCACTAATCCTAGGTGGAGATCAAATGCTGACTTGAACTTTTGATTTAGTCTAATATAATACTGTAAAAATGTGCTTCTGCTTTCTGGATTAGTATAGAGCCCTAACATATTGCCTAGACAGATATATCGCTATTATGACAAAACCCCTTCTGCCTTAAAAGGTATAATCTTTTTCCTTTCTAAATGTCTACTATATCTGCTACTTTATTCATCTTAAGTGAAAGAGTAGTAGGTCACTGTACTTCAGCCTACAGTGTTTCAGCCTTTCAAAGCATCTGATGCTTGATAATACAAAAAAAAAAAAACACAACTAGAAATAGAGAACTAGAATAGAACAAGAAATAGAGAACTAGAGAATAAAAATAGAGAACTAGAATAGAATAGAATTAAGAGTTTAAAAGGTAAAGTCTTCTCCCTATCATATGTTATAAAGAGTTCACTTCCATACCAACTGTTCTTCAAACAAAAGGAGGAACTTCCTGTCATTTCAACTCTTCACTGGTAAGAAAAGTATCAAATGTAATTAAAAAGTAATATCATATAATCATCTTCTGAATACTTTTACAACTTGTGGAAGAGATTTTATACATAGTGGGTTTTTTTTTTTTTTTTTTTTTTTTTTTTTTTTTTTTTTTTTTTTGTTTGTTTGCTTTTAAATGAATGCTGGAATCTATAGTTGCTAAATTAGAATTTGGGCAAAAATGCCATCAGCTCAGAAATTGTTTTGGCAGAGGAAAAGGGAAACATTCTCCCAAACTGCTCAGTTGATACTTCAAATGTTGTACCACCCAGCATCCACCCCCAGCCAACAGCATTAATGCTTTACTGCACAAGCAGCGAAGGAGCTGATAAACGCCTTCAATTCATTCTGCCTATAACCTTACCAATCCCTAATCAATCCGATATTCACTTATAACCCTAACCAATCCAATATCCACATAAATCTGGCAAAGTTCGTCTATGGACTCCTTGCACTCACGCATTTGAATCCAGCTGTCATTCGTGTCAGCCTCATTCATACACATTTTAGCTATGACTAATCATGTGAATCTACCTATATTGTTGCATCTGATTAGACAGAGAAAACTTAGTTTAAGAGGGCAAGAATAGAAGCTTAAATTGAGACTTCCTGTGTACAAGGCATTTATGTCTACACTCTTTGTCTCTCCATGAAGTTATGTTTTCTCAATCAAAACTTTCAGAGGGATTTTAAGTCATGATGCAAATACATTATCATTTCCAGATACAGCTATTAATTTGAAATTTCTTAATATAATATTAAAATTCTTGCTGTAAATCCCCATGTCATGCAGACCTGACAGTTTCTCAAAGTGAATTCAAATACTTCATTCAAAGTGAATGAAGTATTTGGAGGCAACCGAAGGATTCACTTTGATGATCACTGAGACACTAAGCTGCTATTTTAATAGTGATGCAGACATCGAAAACTCTTTCCTAAATGAACTAATCGATACTGCCATAAGGTTGAGAGGCTTTTATGATATTGAACTCTGCAGTTAAAAGGAAAACAAAGATTCTATAGGTTTCTATTGTTATAACTATTTGATCTTACAGTGTTTCATGCTTTTTTGGCCATTTGAGCATTTTAATCTATCACCATGAAACTTCTGCCACAAATACAAGTGAAATGTCACCTAAATAGATATAACTAGTTTTCATCATTTTCCTCTCTGACTATACAGGAAGGTGATGCTACTCATCATATTTAGAATAATAATTATGTAAGAGGCATGTCCCTCCTGTGAAGAACATGAAATAATGAGGACATTACAGCTGTCAGCTACAATAAAGTAGTGATTCTGTTTATTTTAGATGATGCAGCTAGCAGTGACACAGTGCTCTAGGCTCTGCAGATGAATGATTCATACTCTTTTTATTTTTGTTAGTCTCTAGAAAGATGTACAGATGCAATTTTGAACTTATTTGTTTAGACTTTTTTCAGATATGGAATAACCCAAGCTTTTGCACATATAGACATCCATGTAGAGAATGTACAAGATACTGTTACTCAGAGAGGTTTATTTCAGTCCTAAAACTTCCTCAAATACCATACAAAATTCTGTAAGGTTGCATATCTACTAGACAAATGGTAACTAAAGCAATCAAGTCAGAACTCAGTTTTAGCCTTGGAGAGTGCTCATCCCACACAGCAGCACGAGTGAAGCAAAGATACCCAAAACGGCACTTGCGAAGGTTGACCAATACAGTCCAGGGATTACATTAAAACATTTGCTCTCAGTTATCACCTGTCTCTGCAGTATAATCATTTGTGTAACATAACTCAGACCTTAAACAACTACGTGTCCTCATTGTTCTGCAGTTTTCCCGTCTGCAATAGTGCAGATGAGCACCAAAGGAAGCTTCATAACCGCACAATAGTGCTGCACTGACTGCCTGATGAACACTTAAAACATTTATGAATGTTTATAGGAATGTTAAGTAATAAAACTGTTTGTCAAAAACTTGCCTGAGCATGGTCTCTATATTATTTGGTTTTGGTAACTGTTTTCCCAAGTACAATTAATAAATCAAAGCTAAGCAAAAAGGGGTAGCAGCTTCAATGTGCATTCTGCTTCTTGGGAGGTATGGTATGAGATCTGAAAACGAAGATTTGGGATTAGTATTTGAGAAAGGGAAGAGACACAAGGAAAACACAAGATAAGGCTGGGAGGAAACACTATAAAGATATTAAAAGAGGGGCATGAGAATATGATACTTTTGATATACTGTTCTCCAAGACGGATGTTAATTGTAATTGTAGTAATAAAACAGACCCCTGTCAATTAAGGTAAAAAACTATCCTGTTTCATCAGAATCCTAACTGTAAACAAGAAGAAAACATTTACAGAAAAAGAAGTCTTTCCTGTCTGGCATCCCAAGATAACCAAAATACCTAATCTAGACAACTGAAGTGCACTATAATTGCTTTCTGTCTGAAGGTTGAGTCATTGACCTGCCAATCAACATCCTCAATCCTTACAAGACTCCCCTGCATGTCTTACACCTGGGGGAAAATAAAAAGTCTTCCACTCTTGCTTCAATTGGTAGGAAAAAGAAAGATGATTTGCCCAACTGATGTGCTACATTTTTCAGCTTATCTGCAGCTTTGGTTTATTAACAGCATCCAGGTAATGTTAACATGGTTAATTATGTATAGAATGCCCCCAAAGTACTGCTTGAAATGCAATTGCTGTTTTGTGTTATTTACCAGAGGCCTGAGGAAATCTGCATGTATAGCATATATTTTTAAAACACAAGACTAAGCCAAGATTAATATTGAAGGAAAGAGGAAAAAATATTAAAGTATAAAAATAACAAAATAAAGTTAGGTTGCAATAAACAAATTAATGCCTTTTTCAGAGACCAAAAGAGGGCAAGCAATTAGTGTTCCACAGGGAATTTTTAAAGAAATAAGACTTTGTGACTACACAATCTTATCCTCAGTGCCATTATTTTCTTTTCCTCTCTACTTCCCCCACTCTTCTCACAAAACACAGGAGGCCAAGCTGAAAGGAGATGACACACAGATGACCCAATGCTGGAACAGATACTCAGAGAGAAGGTGCTGTTGCCACCCTCAGGCATGCTCAGCAGCCTCCTGGGCAAGGATCAGGACAAGCTCACATAGCTCTGACATCAGCCCTGCTTTCAGCAGGGCTTGCACTAGTGATCCCCAGGTCCACATCAAAATCTTTGTGCCTGACTGGCTCTTTAAATCTAACACTCTCCTCTTTCACATCTTCCCATCAAATATACAGCCTGGCTGTAATTTATCAAACTCAAATAAGAATCCTAGATCATTATCATCTTCAGCAAAAAATAAAGTATGTACAATTTCAAAAAAAAATCCCTGAACATAAACAACTTCCCTCTAAGAAGAATTATGTAATTACAGTATCTCATGCTTGTATATGTGTAAGTGGAAAGACAGTATTTTATGGAAAAGTCACTTTGTGAACTTTTCACTTAAATCTGAAAATTAAAGATGAGAAAAAGAAAACTCAGTACTTTTGGATAAAAATATTTTTTCAGAACAAGTTACCAAAATGTTTCCTAAACAAACTGGAAATATTACATATGTATGGAGCCTTTCACTTTTGACCGATGAATGCTTCCTGGAAATACTTTCTAATCAAGCTCACAGCTGACCAGTAGACCTGAAAAAATAAAGCTAAAAAAAGTTTAAGAAGAAAAGTTGAATTTACACAGAAACTGGGCAACAGATGAGCTGCTTCAGGTGAAGAATCAGTGTTAGGGGCAGCGTGGTGCTGCGTAGTCACCGCCAAGGTCTCCACGCGTCACCAGAGAGCCACCATCTGGGCCAGCACCACTGCGGCCAGCGCCTGTGTGGGCTCCTGCACTAAACTGAACTCCAATCAGTAAAGGACAGGTGGTTCTTACGCATTTTTGGTCTCTTAAAATCAGTGTTTTTTTCACCGCAAACTGATGCCAGGAATACGGTTTTGTGCGATGCGCCCATCAGGGATGGGAGCTGGGCCATTAAACAGGCAGCACTTGGTACCACTACCGCTCTCCTACTCAATTCTGCCTTCGCACATCAACTTATTCTCAAATGGGCTCATGCAATCAACTTCAATCTGTTTTCTTTCTTTGCCCAGTGATAAAATTCAGGCCCATCTCTGCTCCCATACCCTAACTTAAAAATATCCGCTTTTCTTTATTTTTTTTTTTTATTGTTTGCTGTTGGTATCCAGTAATTTATTCAGACAGAAAAGAAGACAGTAGTTATAGTGCAAACAGGTGATTAGAGAAGCCTCATTATTCACTGACAGAAAATATAAAAGACTTACTGCAGGTACACAAATAAATTGCCAGTACATGGTCTTGACAAATAAAGGGACTAAAATAAAAGAGACTGATAAACACAATGTAAGAGTGGAATCCGAGATTCAATATATTTCTTCTCAAATACAACTATTAAAAACAAGCTGGAGGCTCATTATGGAATTCCTTTATATTTCCATGTATCTGCGGGCCTCATTATAGGAATCATCCATCATTTCAACTGCATTGCACTTCCATGTTTATCACTGGAACTTTCAGTATCTTTATTTTCAAAGAACAATTCTAGGCTTTTCTTTAAACGGCTATTGATCTCCTTTCCTACCTCAAATCACTAGCACCACAGCCGTGCATACTTCCGTACTGCCTAGGAGCCCTAGTCACAGGCCAGAACTGCACTCTGCTAAGTACTGCGATTTGCTTTGATCTCGGCCTTAAACTAACTTTAGGAAAACATTCTTCACTGCCTACCGTCAGGCTGTTACCTTGGTAGCTAGTTGCCACAGTGGGGTGAAGACATTATCATCTCTCTGCTTTACACCCTCTGCCCCTCCAAGTTCAAACCAGAGCTGCTGGTCTGCACAAGCCCCGCGGCCAACAGCACAGGCAGCGGCCGGTGGGTCGCTGCGAATGCACTGCCTCACTGCTAGCAAAAAGAAGGAATACGTAACAGAGCAGTGCTCAACATGCCGAATGATAAAAGCATTATTTGCATTACACTCGATACTCCTGCAGGTTTAAGGCCTAATAAGTCTCCCAGGGAAGTCAGAAGCAAAACTCGTACTGAGTTGCATAAAGCCGGATCAGACCACTGATGCCATGAGCTTTAAGCAAAGAGTTCTCGTACAAAGCCTTCAAACAAGGTTGACAGAATTGCTTCAAATCCAAATGCTGCACTGCATTGCTCTCACACAAACCTCAAGTATCCTGGAGTTATTCCTCTTTCATATTGCCAGCAGAAGCAGCATTTGAAGCTATTTCTTCCCTGTGTAATTCTACTGCATCACCAAAACAACTTTTAAAACACTTTATTTGAATTTTATTTCCTTGTAGTATTGCTTTCATCATTTCTCCCAATTTCCTGTCTCATTTATTTTTTAATCTAGCTATGTTTTAACCTCATTTTCTATTTCTTATAAGTTTCTGATTAGTTCTTTTTTAGACCAATTTATTTTTATTTGGGTTTCATTTAGTGAGTACTTAGTATTTGCTTTCCAATTTTTATGCAGCCTTTTATGATTCTTGCACTTGCAACTTATCCATCACCACTTTTGTGCCAGGAACTAACTATCATTTTAAGTGTCTTCAAATTTTCAAGCCTCTTAGTACACCATTTGTCACAGCTGCTGGGTTACTAAGCCACAAATTGCCATGGATGGTTCTGGAAGACCTGTTTAACTTAAACATAACAGATACACATAATCTGGAGAAATCACTTTAAAAAAAAAAAAAAAAATCCTCTTTGCTTTTTTTTGTTATACCAAAAGAAAAAAAAGAAAAAAAAAAAGAAAAACCTGAGAGGGGTCCAACATTAATTATCCTGAGGAAAAAAAAAAAAAAAAAAAAAAAGTGATTTAGGTCATGAGAGCAATGCCTAAAAATCAGAATATTTATACATTAAGTGACTTGTCTTGAACTAAGTCCTACAAGATTTCAGCATTTTGCAGCCTGCTGCTTTATGCATCTACCCTGGTAGGGGATCGAAAAGAACACAATACAGGATGAAAATTTTCGTTTTAGCAGACGTCAAACAAGCTGGCAAGTTATCTTTTGGGGGGTTTTATATGTCTGAGAACTGCATCCAAAAAGCTTAATTATTGAAGCAATCTGCAGGGCACCACAATAGAAAGCATCTTGAATAATTATAGATCAAAGCCAGACACTACTGCACAGTATTATATTCTTTTTTTAAGCATGCTATAAATAAAAATACAAACTAAATTTGGTCACATTCTTTGTTAGCAATACAATGAACACAACAGGTCATCTTCCAACCTCAGATAAAACATATTATCATACAAATTAAAACAAAAACTGCTATCACAGTGCAGTTAAAAGAAAAACAAACACAGAAAATAAAGCATTTGTCAGTACAAGAGATCTGATTATCTTCAAAATTACTGTTTTAAAGTCATAACTATAAGTATTTGCTGAAGACACTTATGTATTCAGCTGTGCGAAAAGTTGCATGAACTTTTATTATCTGGGGTACCATACTGCCTCTATTTTTAAAGAGAGCTATCGCTATGATCCTCGTTATCTACTCCCTCATAAACCCATCAACTAAATAGTCCAAGAGAAATCAGTACGAAGTTTATTGATTATTTTTTGTAGAGTTTCCCCCTACCACAGTAGGAATAATTTGAGAAAGCAAAATAAAAACACTCATTAAAAACAGAGGTTGCAGATCACCACAACCACATCTTGCCTACAGCCATCTTGAGAAAACAATTTTGAGACTCCTAATTCTCTTTTCCCCATAGGTGATGCATCCATTCTGTCTGCTCCCAAATCTTTAAATATCCATACTCTCCAGACTGTAGGAAGGCACCATCAGGGTTGACATAGCCCAAAATTATACCAAGGAGGGGTCAAAAAATAAACAATATGGACAGCTTCAGGATCGTGTCTGGCTCCTGTTATGACAGACATGGCCTTTGCAGGCTTCAAAATTCCCCTTCCTTTTTTACGAGCATGTAAACAACAAGAACCACTTCATCAGACACATACGGGACATATAAATCATGTTTTAGGAGCAGAAGCTTTGGCTCTTCTGCTGTATTTTGCCAGATGCACATAGAGGTCATCAATAAGCCAAAAGAGAAGGGAGACATTTGTTTTCATTGCTTAATCTGAGCTGCTGTGATCAAGGAAAGATGCAGTGAAAGGAAAGGTCCTTTTTCTAGCAGTACATGAAGTACTTGGAAAATGCAGTTATACTGCTGTACTTTCCAAATGAAGCCTATAACAATGCCTATAGATTTTTGTGAAAGTAAATGATGATTTCCCTTTCCACAAAAATCTGGTAAATCCATGTGGGTTTTGCTTACTCCCTCTCTTTCTCTGCATTTCCCCACCTTTCTTCTTTTGCCTGTCCCATACTGCTATCATCTAGGCCTAGTTTTCAATTGAATGTGCTATCGAAGCAAAATTGCCAGACATTTGTTTTCCAGTTATAGCCTATAGATGACAATCAGTAGGCCAGTTCTCAAGGCAAGACAAAAAAAAAAAAAGGCTGTCAGCCTGAAGAAATGGAGTTATCAGAACATCACCAAGAACACAGCCTCATGTGAATACCCTCACTTCCTCCTGGAAAAAGAGTCTTATGTTAAGCCACCAATGGTGAAATCTGAGTATTGTTCTGGGGGAATATTAGCACATTAAATGTGATGTGGGGGTTTTGATTCTTAGAGCATGACAGGCAATACAACACCCGTTAGAATTATGATCTAAAAGCCAGGCTCCTATGTTCATTCTCCTGCATGCCAACACACTTAGACTCTGGACTTTTGCCTTGCTACAGTCCCAGCAGCAAAAGAACGATCATGAATCTCAAAGCTGCTAGGCAACTATTTGATGTTTGTTCTCTGGAAAAGCTGATGATTTTACAACTTGCAAATAAACAATCTCAACCGGTAAGGATTTACAAAAAGTTAATCAGCACATTACTCTAGATGATTAATCACAGAAAGCCATGTTAGAGCTTGATGTAGGAAGAAGCCTTTGACCAAGACAATCTGAGAAGTTTAGATGCCTTAGCAGTTGTATATACAACACGACTCGTGAAAAAGAAAGCACATTTAGACCAGCCAAACCACATCAGGATAAGCAGACAATCATTTCTCCTGTGATAACCACACACACTAACACTTATACGTAGACTCTAAGTCATTGCAAGACTGAAAGGGACCTTCATAAAACAGGTTAGTATATGCTGAAGTAGTGATTTAGGGATTTTCAAGTGTTAGTTTTAGTTTCTAGATCCTCTGAACAGGAACAGTTATGATAACCACAACATTTCAAAGACTGATTTCAAATTTGATCTGTTCCTCTGACATTAAAGGTGCTCTTCCCTATCATACTACGCATTTATTCCCTTTAGATAATGTCAGAATTTGCTCCAACAATTTGGGCATGCAAGTATAGATGTGTGCACACATATTCAAGACTAAGGTACTTCTCTCTGTTTTTTTAATTAAGTAAAACAGTTGGAATGTATCAAGAATCTCATTAAACATCTATGTGGCCATTACTTTAAGCTGGATTGTGTTTTGAACTGCAGTTTACAAGAGGAAAGCTGTTCTGGCATAACAAATTGGTAAATGGCATTTCAGAGCAATAACAAAATTTCTCTAGATTTAGAGTATTTCTCTCTATTCCATCCTGTCTCAAGTTGCTCAGGAAAAAATAATAGTCCCTTCCTTCTTCCTGTGCCGTTTTTCTTCTACCTCTTGCCAGTCAGAATGAAAACCACACAGCGTAACTACCTATTGTGTCAAAGTGCTTCCTTCAAAATCAACACAACGAATCCCAGCTCCTCAGTAGAGCCTCAGCATAACATGGGATTTGGTATAACAATGGATTTATAAGCCTGTAGTTTTTATCTGTGCTATGATTAGACACAAGCTTTCGCAATTGTCACAAGTCTTGGTATTGTTATAGCAATCATGAGGTTATATATTCCTGTAGATTTTACACAGGCAATAAAGGACTGTCCTTACCTTAACTGCCTAAATACAGTGTTTCTTATATTCTTTATGGTTTGGCCTCGTGTCACATCCTCCCAGACGTTAGCCCACACTGCCCAGATCAGGCTACTTACACTTTGCCTTACAAAATCTGTGTCATCTGCTGAGTGGTGAAGTTGCTATACAGTCAGACTCCTCCTGAATAGTAAGTAGTAATAACTCATAATTCAACAAAGCTAGAGGTGGATCGATAAGCTCCATTATTGCAATTTTCTGAGTGTGAAAAGGCTTTTATAAATGCTTTTTTTTTTTTATTATTCTGCAATGACAGAAGTGTATGGCTGCTTATTTTATTTTTCAAACGATCTTTTAAAAAAATTCACAAACACACAAGAACATGAATTATTTCCTGTCAAACCTGATACAAGAATTTGAGCTTGAGTCTTCAACAGTCTGGACCTCACACTGGCTTTCTTCTCCAATATCGTGCCAATAACAAGAAGGTGGCAATATCTTCACAAACTTGATGTTTTGACTTTCTGATGTTTTCTCATGAAATTCTACTGGTTGAAGAATTTTTTTTTTTTAAATCAGCTTTAATGCTGATCAAATTTTAACTGAGCTTGCTACTTTGCATTTATCTGCACAGTGTTTCTTTATCCACAGATCTGCAACTCGTGAATTTGTGAATCCACTGCCATGCAGGTGACTACCTAAAAGTTTGAGCATAGGTACCATGTCACTGTGTGACAAGTGACACACAAAATTGTCCTTGTGAAGAGACAGGAATGCCAGCAAATCACGCTGTACATGGTGACCATTTCTCTGTCTGTTGCTGTCTGGCCTTCAACAGGAACACGAAGGAAAAAATCTAGCACAGAGGCCTTATTCAGCATACTGTCAAGCCATTAGCACTGAGGGGAACGTGTTACTGTGAAAGAGATGCTGTCACTTCTCATTGTCAAGGCAAGAAGTAGTAGGTGTGAAATAACATTCTTCTTCCTTCAGGGCCTTCCCTGGAATTGTGTGATTAGCGTGTTAAAAATGTGGAGAAGTCATAATAACTCTAGCTTCTAAATTTGAAACGCATCAAAGCGCCAGCCTAGGATTCTGACAGATTATACTCCGGTCAACACTATGTACTGCTCAGAAGGTCAACTTGAGGCACTCCTGCAAGATATTCATATCACACATAAGCTGTTTTCTGCCT
Source organism: Nothocercus julius (assembly GCA_013398735.1). Classification (NCBI taxonomy): domain Eukaryota; kingdom Metazoa; phylum Chordata; class Aves; order Tinamiformes; family Tinamidae; genus Nothocercus; species Nothocercus julius. The sequence goes on from VZSV01000300.1 coordinate 140,787, forward strand.
AAATAGCCTTGCTTAGACACACATTAATTCTAAGTCTCTGGTATTAATATAAGAAATTAAGTCAATTTCCATGACATAATGCCATAAATTTAAGTCGTGCACAGGCAATACATGATCACATTATTGAAGTAATTTGTCTGACAGTTTTAAAATAGCTGAAACAGTTCATTTCCATTTTTAATCATTTGCATATGAGACTAAAAATCTGACTACACACATTTTGAGATACATTTATTATGGCAAAAAGTTATCACTTTGTTGTAAGGCTATATTTTTATGTTCAATAGCAAAAAGACAATATTACCACATGCAGCATGTGCTGACTGTACATGGCAGACCTGGGCTACTTGTTTCTCCTTGCTTCATGACCAACAAGATTAAAAAAACTAAACATACATGTTATTGATATTTTCACTGAGTAACTGTAAACCACGGCCTGATAAATTAACCTAAGGTACAAATATGATGCTTACTTCAACTGCAAGAACAAGAACCTCTTTTCAGTGTGCAATATAAATCCTTACTTTGCCCCTGTTAAAATACGGGATATACATGCTCTTTCTAAACCTACATATGCCTCGATTTTCCTTTGTCTCCATGTAAAAATAAAGCGGGAGAAATCTCATTGAGGTCAACAGCCTGATACTGCTCCTGATACTCTCAGTATTCACAAAGAAAGAGGAACTTTGAAGTTCGTGCAACTAAACCCAGCACCCAGTCAACACAGAAACCTGGAGCAAAGGCCAGGTCATGACTCCCATTTGCTAAGATGGGAGGACGAGATGGTAGTTTTGGCAGGACAGGAATTTGATTTTCTACAGAGGGCACCTATACGAGGGCAATATCCTCTCCTGGCACAAGTATCCACTGCAGAATCACATCAGAGACATACCAACGGCCTTCCCCTGGCAAGGGAGCTGGGGACTGTTACTAGACTTGTGAATAACCACAGATTGTAAGCTTAGTTATAAGGATCTCCATACTTTCTGGAAGAAAAAATAGATAAAAATAAAAATAAAAAAATTAGATGGCTTCTCCCCACCCAATTGTCATTCCTGCTCTTAAGTACATTGCCATCTCCCTATACTTGCACCTAGGTGGCTTTTTCAGTCCTTCATAGGATACTTCCTAGCCCAAACATTCAACTAGAGATTGATTTCATTGTGCATTCAGTGCACAATCCCTATATATTTCTTACATCATGAGCCAAAAGAATCATTTCACCCATAACACCTCTCTTTCATATCCAGCCTTCCTAGAATCACAATTTTTCTTCAAAAATATAACTATAAAAGAGGGAGGAAATAAGAAGGCAGAAAACATCAGATAAGATGACTTGGCACATGACCATATTTTCAGCCATTTAACAGATTTGCTGTTATTATCACCCTCTCCATTGCAAAAATCAAAAAGGATTATCTAGTCCATAATTAGGGAAAGGCTGTGTTTGCTTTCTACAATCAGATCATGCTGTTCTCCATTACTTTGAAAGGTCACTGAAGATTACCAAAAAAGAAGAAAAAATAAAACCACAACCTGATTACACAGCTGTTGGTGGGAAAAATCATCATTAAGGAATAGTAGCTTCTCTGAGGTCTTGAGTTGGACAATTATAAACACTGTAGAGATGCATAATGTGTTTTATTTCCTTTAATTCAGTGATTCAATGTTGCATAACGTACCTTATGCAAAGTCAGCACAAATCCCTACCTGGAGCATGGAAATGCAAGCTGAGTTTTGGGCTAAAAAAAAAAAAAAAAAAAAAAAAAAAAAAAAAAAAAAAATCACAAACTGAGGGCTGCTATAGCAAAAGCAAGTATGGAAAGAAATGCTAACCTGTGATTATGTTAAAAGATGAGGACCTTGCTGAGAAGGTTGTTAAATGAAAACCACACTTTGTGCATAAAGAATGTGTACTGTCAGAGCAGTCAAGAATTACTTGCTTAATATCATTATAGAATACAAACAAACAAATAATTTGCTAGACTAATCCTGAAACAATTTAATTCATTTACCACTTGAATAATAAAACCTCTGAGTTTTACCAGAACAGCCTCACACTGCAGGACATAATTAGGCACTTAGTAATATCTAAATATTTATATGACTTCCAGGAAATAAGGAATGTTGGCCTTCTATTTAAGCTATTTAAATGAGGGCTCAGAGGATGTAAATCCAACTGCTGGTCTTCATTGAGGATATGGGCACTTCAAGTTACTAGCTTCCTCCAGATTTTAACTCTTCACAGAATAATCAGTATACAGGCAAACCACTGCAATCTTGCCAAGATTTGATTTACCATTAGTACAACAAGGGGTAAAAAGACATTTGGCAAGTAATTGCATCTTCAGTAAGGTCCAAAAAAATCATACAAGCAACAACTGAAATAATGCACAATTATCATGTGAGATGAGGACATAGCATTAACTCTATTAAACAATTCAAGATACTTTATACAAGCTCCGAACCCTTGGAATTCAGCATTCCTAAATTAGATTTGTGCATTCTGTCATAGAATGAATTAATTTTCCACATATTAACTGCCACCCCTTCTAGTGGTTTGGGTTTCTTGTTCTGTTTTGAAGAGTTAAAGCTACAAGAAAGAACTGCAAATGTTAACATATTTCACTGACAATCTACTATTTCTGCAATATAGAGATCACTAATGTTAAAAAAAAAAAAAAATCTCTTTTGCCATCAGCCCACTACCAGTGAACCTGCAAGAGAGGTTTGTATAGAAATATGATATCCTTTAAATATATACACATTCAGTTCACACACTAAATATGTATTTCTAGAAAAGGCTACATATACACAGATACACACAGTATTTTCTTACATACATGGTGCTACCAATAAATGCCTTTCCATTATGATTTTTCAAAAATTTTAAGGTGCAAAACACACCACTAAAATTCTAGATTTTCTGAAAAACTGTGCTATATAATGGATTATATAATGGATTTTCTAGTGCCAATTAAACTTACAAAGAAGGGGTATAGTAGGGATATATTCGTATCAAGTAACATAGCAAAGGAGCGAAGAAGAAAGAAAACCTGAAAACAGATAGGATGAAAATCTCAACTCCCAAACACAAATAGTCTTTCTGAAATTTGCTTATCATTTTTGCTTAACCTCGAACAGTCAAACAATCAACTTCCTAAACAATATTATTTATCTAATGGGAGTGAGCTTTTCTACCCCCATTAAGTCATAGCTTCAGGGAATGGTATGCAGCATAAGTCACAGTAACAAGCAAACAGTGAACATACACAACATGGATACTTTCCAGGGTGCCTGCATCTATAATTACAACAAACTAGCAATTTATTTATTTTTACAATAGATATTTTAAAAATTTACAGGTCATATGAAACATACAGTGCAAATGTGCTACTGAAACTGCTGTCAGGAGGAGGGAGGAAAGCAACTCATCTCCGCAAAATCTCTTGCTTTCCTCAAAACAAAGCATCTAAATAATCAGTGTTGCAATCAATGACCAGGAAAAACAAAACTGGCAGGAAAATATATCAAAAATGATTATCAAGAATGATTCAACTAAAAAGAAATAATAGAGAAAAGAAGCCCTTCTCAACGCTTACATGACTGACTATTCTTTCTAATTCAGAAGCTACAGTTTGCTGTACAAGTAGCAGTTACAGTAGCAGTTGTTACAGTAGCCACACTGATATGTGCACCTCACTCTGAACCAGAGATTCCTAAAGGCAACAAGTAGAAACTTCATAGAAGCTCTCAATTTTTCCTTTAAATTAATTATTTCCTGACTTCCGAGAGTTAAATTGATGGTCCCGTATTTGCTTTCATTCTAGAACTAAAGGGAGCCTTTTTGATAATACTGATAATACAGTATTTTCAATTGTCATGTAAAATGACATCCAGGATATTTAGGAAGTTACTTTTAGTTCCATTTTTTTGATATGCTTATGAATCTAGAATATCAGTCAAATTTGTTAACTTCCTCCTTTCTGTTTCGCTCCTTGCAGTCATCTGCACCATCCACTCTTCTCAGAAAAATACTGATATGAAGGAGTTTTCTTGAATATCTGGCATTAAAACTCAGTGGGTGGATCAACTTTCTCTTACCACAGCCAACCTGCATTCACACATTCCCCATTCAGTTGCTGCGACAAGCTTTGCATGATGTTGCCCTGTTAACACATAGGTCTCTACCCATCTCTAAGTCTTGTCTAAGCTTGTAAAGGTAAAACAATTGCAAGCCCAGAGGAGTTATCTGACACATCTACACAGGGCCAAAGTGGCCACCAGGTGCAAACCAAGAATTCCTGCACAGAAGAAGTAGCCTGGTTTTCTTCACAAAATAACCTGTCAGATCTGATTGCCCACAAAAATTAATGTTATTAGCAAATTATCATACAACAATTCAATATTAATTTGAGCATCTACCATATAATCTATCTGCTTAGATACATATTCAAAGTCTCATTAAAGTCAACAGGGTTGTGCCAAGACTCCAAATTTATAAACTGGATTTTAGTACAGCTTATAATGTCTAGTACACTAGATATTTCAGACTGATTTTATTTTACCTTTTTTTTTTTTTTTTTAAAACCAGCTTACTTTCACTTACAGAACCCATTTAACTGCATCTGTATAACATTGCTGCTCTTTAAGAGTAAGAGATTTGCTTTAGCAACAGCAGCAGCAAATACTTACATGTTATAATGCAGGAGAACTCACAGATGTCACAC
>VZSV01000300.1:154124-183851 GCA_013398735.1 Nothocercus julius
TTTTAAAAAACACTAATTCTGAAATGCAGAAACTCTTTAGTATAATGGCCAGTTATTCTCCACACTAAATTCATTTGGAAGATAAGATGCTGAGAGGAAACAGTGCTTCAGCACCTGCAATGACAGCATCGTTCTGCAAAGATAGGTTCAGTATGAGGATACAAGTTTACATATATATTTAGAACTCGCAATTCAGCTATCACTGACTAGCTTCATAACCCATCCACATCTATAAAATCTCAATTCTGACTGAACTAAATCATCCAGCTTTTCTACCTCCCAACGTTATTTCAGGAAAGAAAATACTTATAGCATTAATGGAAATGAGAGAAGTGAAAAAAAATAAATTCTTTTAGCCATACTGAAGGCACACAGGCTGGACCTGCGTGAGTCATAGCTGCTGAATTATTTTGGACTAATAGATTATTTACTCGGAAAACAATGCTCTGAGGAGAACTTTGTGAATTCCAGTTGAATTACATGAATACTTTGGGCTTCTGAAATTTTCAAAAGGACAGAAACATATTCAATTTAAATCTTGAAACAATTTCATTCTGAAATGTGATCCTTGTGGTTTTCTTAGCACAGTAATAGAGTCCCAAAACATATGAAACAGTTCATGATCCAAAAATCACAATTTCTGTTTTAGAGGAAACTTTTTCCTATATTGTGATGTTCAAGAAGCATGAATTATTCACAAAGCTTGCATAAGGATGGGTTAGTCAGAGACTTTTTTTATTGGAAGTTTTACAAGGCATATAACAGCTGACTGAAGTAATTGCAGGAAAAGGAGAAATAGATCTGTAATAAATGCAAATATTATCTAAGAGCTGAATTTTAAAAATTGTCTCATTCCACAGAGTTTTTTTTATGGAAATATTTTCAGACACATTCAGGAAGCATGCAAAGATATTACAAGGATGAGGACAGATAAGCCTAAAGGAAATTAATCGTTCCATTTCATTCAGGAGCAGGTTTTGAAAAGAAAGCAATAAATAACATGAAAGTCTGCTGCGATTATGAAACAAACATGTTTTGAACCCTAACTCTTCCTGGAATAAGTAACAGGCAAAAAAAAAAAAATACTTCATGCAGGTTTGGGGCTCAGGACTATTTACCTTCTTCGACTAGAATTGCACAGATGAAGTCCATCGGACAACCTGAAATGCATTCTTGATGGAACTGAGAAACAATTTTTGAGATAGCAAGGAACTAAATGTAAGAACAGCCATACTAGGCCATGAGCACAGAAGAATGGCAGTTTATAGTAGCTGACAACTCAATCCAGCTCAGTGTACTGACAGGGAACATCCAGAATGCATTCAGTTTTACGCATACCTTTTACTCCATTTACCATTGAAAAACTTCTGATCACTTATAATAACTTAAGGCTTTTAGTAGTCTTGGCTTAAAAATTCAATGGGATTAACAGGAACACTGGCAGGTTTAGTGCTTTTACCTCACCTCACAGAAAGGGCACTTGAATGAGAAAGTATGTGCTCACCAGAGATGGCCTTGCCCGGTCTGAGGTCTTAGCACAAGTGTATCTTGTGGCAAATCTTTAAGCCATGCTTAATCTTGCAAACATTTTCCATTCAGGAAGAGCTATAAGTCAGGTTTTATCCTGGTACTGTCTGAAAAAGTTTTACTTTACATGAACAGAAGGTACATATGTAGGTATACTTTAAAAGACATATTGAAAGGCATATTTGAAAGAAAAGGAAGGAATTCAACTCATATGGACTTACGTCCATAAGCATTGCTTTTCTCTCCTCTGACACCATCGTTTTAGGTAGATCGACAGTCTCATAAGGAAGTTTCAATAAACTGATGTACCATACCACACAGAAGAGTCATCTGCAGTTTTCATAACAATTCTGCTGCTGCATTAAGGTCATCACATGATAACTCAGGAACTATGTGCAAGAGCCATATATTCTACCATTAAGTAACCAAGCCATTGCCTTGTGCCATGAAGAAGGGTTTCAGACTTACAGGAGGAGGGAAAACAGTATGTAAACCTGTAACATATTAATCACAGGCTTATACTGACTGAATAACGATCATTCAAAGAATAACTTTATTTCATTCCTCCGTACTGCTTGCCTGACTTTGCAAACTTAACATTCCTTTAGCCATTTTTGTCTGCATGCATATAAGTACATAAATAACTACATTAGTGTAACTGAATAGGTAAAGAGATACCAGTTCAGACATAAAAAGTGCTATAAAAATCATTTAGGGAATTGAATAACAGGAAACAAAGCTTTATTTCAGAGAAAGAATTAAAAGTTCTCTCAGTTTCCAAACTTACTTCTTTAAGCCATATCTTTAAACTAATATTTAGCAATCATCAAAATCTTTATGATTATTGCATGGCTCACTGAGAATGAAGCACTCAAGTGAGAACACATATCTGAGGGAAAGCGTATTGAAGTGGAGAGCAGGAACAGCCTACTGCTGAAGGAATTTTAACATTCTTTAAAGTAGCATCATCTAACTAATTAAATTGATTATGTTTGTGAACTCCAAAGACAGAGATAAATTTCTAATCTTGAATAGTTTTAAAATCCTTGATTATTAATCTGCTAATTTTGTGAAGGTATTTGCTACTAACTTCAGCAGTTCAGACAGAGAAAAGAACAACCTTGTGAATTTCTGAACTCTGATTCCCACTGCAGCTATTGAAATCAAGCAGTTGTGTTTGGTATCAGATGACAGATTTAACATTAACAAAAGAGCAGTTAAAATATTCTCAGCCTTTCAGGTATTAGCTTTTCTAGGTCCCGTTCCAATGCGAAGTATTATTCATCAAAAGACATGCTCAGGAAGGTCTATGTGCAGTGCTGCCATGGTTCTCTTTGCTATAAAGCAGAAAAAAAAAAATCAGTGTTCTCATTTACATGTGAATTTCAGTAAGCACTATTATCACAGTCTACTAAGCATGAATGATTATCTGAGTCACATAAACATGAAGAAAAAAAGAAAGAAGAATGGAAAGTACCAAGAAATCTGATGGAGCAGGAGCCTGAACACAGGTCTCGGTGCCTAACCTTTGAAATGTTTTTTCTTCTTGCATATTTCTCTGTAAGCTGTCAAGACCCAATTCTAATTTGGTGTTTATTCAGTGTTAGCACATCACACCAGTCTCCCTGATCATAGGTATTATTCTCTCACAATTGTCCCGTATCATATGTACAGAGGAAAGACAAGAGTTTGGAGAACCAAGAGCACTGAAGTAGACTGTTTCCAAAGCAAACTACAGAAAGATACCACCTCTCTACAGCTTTTCCTCCCCCATCTCTCCCCCCGGCCAGAACTGCCAATAACCCTTGTAGACAGATTTCTCGCAGGTTACCCCTTTTCCCCAGACAAAAGAAAGGAGGAGCATACTGGACACATCCTCACTGTTGAACAGACCCCAGCTCTCTTTTCCAGGAGCTTCCAAGACAAAAAGGGAACATACACTGAAGTCATTCCACATCTTGCCCAGTTTCACTTACCCATAAAACCACGTAGACCTCAAACCTGCAAATATGCTTATGCTTCTTAAAAATAAAAAAAAATAATTTAAAAAAGTGACTCAGCATAAAAGGTTAGACTCTCCCAGAAACACACACACACAACCCCCTCTGATTTTCAGGGGCTGTTTTTGTCTGTTTTTCCTAAAGAAAAAGGTTTACGCAATTAAATTAACTTTTAGATGTGCACATACTTACTGAGCAGAATATTAAAAGACTCAAAGATAATTATCTCCTTAAGAGTTTTGTGCAAATAAATGACTGGCTGGAGAGAATTTATTCATATCCCTAATACAAAAAACCTGCAGTCCACTTGCCTATCATCAGATATCAGATAGCGGTCTTCATAACCATCCTAGATACCCAGGGCAAATCCAAATCTGTTCTTACTATGAACCAAGAGCATACATCATTACAAAACAGGCTTAATTTAGCTACTTGCACAAGTGTGTGAAAAACCCTTTCTCACAGTCAAATGTGTTCACTGCTCTACATCCCCACTAGGAGTCTGTGATCAAAAATAAAAAGCTAGACAACTTAATCATACTCAAGACATACAAAATAATATTTGAAATGAAATACTCAAATGAAATATGTTGTTGATCTATAAATGAAGCAACTGAACCCTATGCAAGTTCAAAAGTAGTATCTTGGATAGTTACTACCTCTGTCTATAGAGAGTCAGTCAAGGGATTATTATACACTTTTTTCCCCCCACTTCAATTTCCAGAAGCTGATTTTCCCAACCTGTCAGTCTTTTCAGAGCTAAATTAAAAGTTTTCTCCTGACATCAGTCTTTGGAACTGTCCCTGAAGAAGAGCTGTGGCAGCCACAAGATTTAGTTTTTAAAGATTAGTTAGCTCATTAAGTACTAATGCATGTTCAGCAGATAGACTACCCTACACAGCAAGAGCAGCATGGGCTAGACGATTAAGCAGAACAGTTGGCAGAACAAATGCCTTCAATTTCAGCAGGTAAAATTCCAGAGCTGAAGATCCCGAGATAATTGTTTTACTTTTTGGTCCCAGTTTTCATTGAGGTATTACCACAGCAGAGGCAAGATGATGCTACTAAAGTCTTTCAACGGCTAGCGAGAGAATTAAGCAACATCACCCTCTCTAAATCACTTGAATGTGTTGCGCTTCAGAAAGAACAAGTGGTCCTTACAGGTATAAGCGAAGAAAATACATCTTCTACCAGCTATTCAGCAACTAGATTTCCTGGCCTACAGACATGAGTTTATATGTCCACCAACCTTTAAGCAGGCATTACAGTAGTTTAATCTGTGATTGAGTGAGCTTCTGTACCACAGCTTATTAGAAAGAAAAATACTCTAAAGGAAAAACAGCCAAACAAAAAGTCCACAACTCATAAGGACAGGTTAAAAAAAAGTATAATCAAGCAAATGGAAGCATAGAAGACACAGGCCTATTTTTTAATTGCTTTCCACTGTCTTTCCTCTTGTTGTGAGCCTCTTGTGTTACAAGTCCATACTATACTAGCTACACAAATAGAGAAATACAGATGTGGAAAATTTGCAACAAAAGTAAAAGTTCCACCTCCAGATTCAGTCCTTTTCTATCCCTTCTAAATTAAGTGATTTCCTTTAGAAGTTCAGTAAGGAAACAAGTTGAAACCTGTATTGTTGCATGCTTAATAGAAGGCTTCAAACACTGAGAATATTAGCATAGTGTTTTGAAAGCTCTGAACTTCAAAATACCAACACACACACACAAAAATAGACCATATAAGTAAAAACGATCAAAGAACATGCTCATAATATGTGTAAATATTCACAGATAACAAGCTCCTTGGTTCAAAATACTCTTCCCCCCCATATTAAAAAAATTATATAAATAAACATATATTTTCTTCCTTGCCAGGTCAGTTTGGATGTCACATTGTCCATATTCTATGTATTTTCTCTATACTATATATATATGTTCTATATATTTCTCTGTATTCTATATATTTTACCCTGGCCTGTATCACCCTTGAATCTGGTCACCATTAGTTGTATTAGGCCACAAGGTCCATAATTTTTTGCTTACACACCAGAAACTCTGTACTTGTGCTCTGTGTTGCTAACTACCAGTTAATTCTAATTCAAAGAGTCACACATAAGCAGGTCCATGTGGCACCGCTCCTAAGCCCATGGACCCACAACAGGGTCCATTAGCTCAAGTACCATAACTGATTGCTGCTTTGATGCTGCCTTGGGTAGGTGACATGTGGGCATCCTCAGGACAGGCAGGCAGGCATATGCAGATTAAAAGTATTTTGTTTTCCTGTAACTATTTCACAGAAATAGCTGCGAGTGCTATCATGTTTTGATGTACAATTTCTTATTTCTTTTTAGACCGCATAGCATTTTGATGCCCCTGTAAACGATTCAATCTGTGTTTTTAGACTGAACCTTCAATTCTTCTAGGAACAGACTGTTCCTTGCTCAAAGACAACAGTTGTACAGAATACTTTTTCTCTAATAACCACACAATTTGACAGAGAATTTGACAGGGCAAATTTTCCTTCAAATGATAAGAGTAAGAACATTTGGTGAAGTATGAACATGTCACACAAAATGCTAATACAAGGTTGGGCTCTTAAAGAATCTGGCAAATCTGTCATTTTACAAGCATTTGCCATCTTCTGCTAATCCTCTGTTAACCAAAAAGAGATCTTTTTACCTTTTTAATTTAAAGCTGTTGATCAACCTTGATATTAGACACAGATACTATCTGATCAGTATACAAAATATTTAGATACTACATTAATGATTTATCCAGAACTTTGGGAACATATGAAACAGAAGATGCAAGAGAGAATTTCTTTGATACATTATGATAAGCACCCAAAAGCAATACACATTTACTGCTGTTTGAAGCTCTTGCTAACATTATGTCACTGAAATCAGCAAGACTACTTATAGCATTATAACATAAATTCAGGATTAAGCTTAAGGTGAGAATTCAATCCACAATCACAGATCTGTTCCATTTAGTACCATATTCCACAGGCTTCTGATATAACTGCTGTGTCAGAAAGACAAGCAATACAGAGAAATACTATCAAAAGAGCAAAAAAGCCTTACATGAAATTTGATAAAGCATTGAAAGAGTGTCTGATATGTCCATAAGGAGTACAAATTGCAGTGGGAGGATGAGCATTACCTGCATCCTAGCAAGTGATAGAGAATGCCATCCTCAAGCTGGTTTAGATAATACATCCACTAATGAAAGAGAGTCTTTTAAAAGACTGTATTGTTAGTAAAATACAACTGAACTTTAACTTTCTACCGTTATCAAAAATGGGAATATCAGTGATCTAAAGAAGGACCATTGAATATCTGACAAGTCCTTCCTTCCAAGTACTTTTTTAAATAACTGCTATGAAACTTGCTTTCAATTGGAAAAGCCATTGTTCTACCTCCCCCCCATTACTTCTTTCTCCCTTCTGTAAACAGCAATCTAACAGATACAATAAAACAAAATTATCCTCAATGCCACTTAATAACAACTTTTTTTATGCTAAAATAAAATATTGTTGATATTGTTCCCTACTGAAAGCAGGCAGCAATAGCATTTATGGGCATGTTTAACAGCCCTTTTTCTTTTTTCTACTAATTCTCAAATTTATGCCATAATTGCATAGGACACCTAGAGAATAGCCATATGTTACGGATATTGCCTCTTCCAGAGTGGTTGGCAACCCTACGCTTTGTCCTGTGCACTCAATCTACCACAGGTGTTCCAGCATCCTTGACAACAGACATCCTGACCACATCTCCCAGGCTAATTATGAGTGACTTTTTTTGGACTTGGGGTGTATGCAGTGAAGTTGTAATGAGTCTAATGGCTGTATAAAAGCATCACCTTCACAACAGACCCAGACCCATCATTATCTCTGCAGGTCAGCTAAATCCTTATTCTCTGTAAGATTTAATTTTAACTACTACTTTTTATGCAACACACTAGAGAAGTCATAATCACCAACTCAGTATTAGTTGGGCCTCCTTGTCAGCATCATTAGCACAAAAAAATGTAAGGTGAATAAGGACTTTGTGGGGATAATGAGCAAGCTGAAAAAGTAACTCTCTAGTAAAGAAAGGTACTACTTCTAAAGAGTGTCACTGAATAGGTCTTTTAGTATTTCCATTAGCAATCTTGCAGATGCCACAAAGCTGGGGGATATTATCAATACAGAAGCAGATTATTATAGCAAAGAAATAATTGGACAAACTCAAAGAATACAATAATACAGATAGGATGACATTTACTGGAACAACATGCCAGCTCTCAATATTTAGGAATTAATAGGTCCTCTGAGCTGGAGACTCAAAGATCTAATCAATCATATGATCCATACTCTTTTCACTCCATGAAAAATCCAAGCAGAATACTAAGGATGTATTAGAGGAGGTATTTCTAGTAGAGATCTGGAAAACTGAATATCATTCTGTAAGATCTCAGTGAGCTCTCGTGAGAGTCATTATATACAGTCATTATGTGCAGTCACGGTCACTAAAAAGTGAATTAAAGCAGACGCAAAGGAATAGAGAGCTTACCACACAGGCAAAAACTGAAACAGCTGTTTAGTTAAGTCAACATTGAGAACAGAACAGCTTCCTGTTAATGTCATCAGTTGTTCTTTCCTTATGATTTCCTATATGTTTATAGTAGTAATACAATAACTCATATATGAAAATTATTCATAAAAGTCTGAAAATTAGAACGTGTCTCTTTCTTCCACAGTAATTAATAACAGAGCTATGAACTGCTGTATTACTAGCCTGTACGTATTTGAATCAAATCAAGTGAAGGCAGGAATGTATTTCCAGCCTCAGATGCAGCAAACCAGATATAATTTAGGCAAAATATATGCCAGCAGAAGAAGCAAGTCTATACTAGGCTCATTATTTTGCAACCGAGTTGCAAAATGCTAATCTGGAACCAGAAGCCTTAAACATGAATTTTCAAAATGATGACCTATTTTCATTTGGAGAGTGAAATAGAGCTTTCCACTTGGAGTCCTAAGAGCAAGGACTTTCAAAACTTCTAATCCTAAACAGTATTACAGATGCTGATTTCTGTAAAGCAGCAACTTATTCAGATAATGGATAGCCTCATAAGGAGCAAAAACATTCCGCGTAAGTACTAAATTCCCCACTTCAAAGTTCCCAGAATGATCAGAACCTTTTGAATGGAAGCATACAGTTACGCATTTACAATTAGTCTCACTATGTAGAGTGGATCTAATCATTAGCTTGAGTTACACAGGAGAGACACAGGCATGTGCACCGCTTAAACTTTACATGAGAGGCTTACACAAACCTTTCAAATTAAGATTGATAATAAAGCAAAAAAAGTTGTACATTTTTTGAAATTCTAGCTCCCAGAATCATTTTGCTATCTCCAGACTAAATGACTAGAATTTCCTCAGCATACAAATAACTTCTAAAGACTTTCTACGCAGCTTTACATAAGGTTATTGTTGACTTCCTCTGTTAATACACACTGTCATTTCCATAACCTCTACCCCTACACATACTTAAAACAGTCAATACAACTGTCATAACAAATCAATTACATGAACAGTTACATAAACACTTTAAGATACTATTTAAAGGGTTTACATTTTCAAGTATTACATATTTAACTTGTATTGTAGTTAATTTTCCAAGTAATACATCTGCTACCTCAAGTAACTAAAATTTACTCAGGGATTTCTATCATAAAAACAGAAATCCTAAATGTTTGAATATGGAAAATTTTATTGAGTGTTTATTTTATTCACTTTACGTATTCCTGTGTGTGACTAAAAAACTGGTCGAGAAGCACTCTCACTATTAAATTCTTCTCATTTTTTGACATCTCAATCCTCAAGGGACCAAGACTATCAGTTTACTGGAAAGGATAGCAACTGCCAATTCAAAAACACAGATCTTGCTACCCTGCAAAGAACTATATAACCTAAAAACACATCTATCAGAATAAGAAACTTTTCTAACTGAAGAAGCAAATATTTCAGTTACAGTTAAGCATAATTTTTCAAAATAGCTGTAATCAAGGAAAAGGTCTTTTTATATTGTCTATTTAAAAAAAAGTTACTTTAAAGAAACAGATGCTGCCATTTAGATATTTTTAAATGCTGAGTATCATAACATTTTACATCCTGGCAGAATTTATAAATACAGAATACCTAACAAATGGAATGAGAATTAACAAAACACACTTGGCTGTTCAATAACATGACAAGCTTCTCTAGTTTTATCCAGATGAAACAGCCTCATGATCTTTTTATGACAGTTACTCCCTTCTGCTGATTCACAGCATCTAAGTGCTTGGCAAATGGCAGCTTTCAGACTTCCTCCCAGGATGCTCTTCCAGCTCCTCTGTCCCAGGAAACACCCTTCACATTTCAATATTAAACCAAGGACGTATATGTTTATACAGCTAAAAAAAAAAAAAAAAAAAGGAACTAGAGAAAAATGGGCAGAAATTAAAGCACAGAATACAAAGCCTTGGAGCTAGTCTGCCCTTTTAGGCAAAGCCCCAAGCAAGCAGTAGCCCTGGGATGCTTTTTGCCAAAGACACCGCCCTTCGTAATACAGTTTCTTCACCCCATTGCTCAGAGCCTGGCAATTGCCTTTGGCACCGTCAACGCTAAGTACCTCAGTGCTCCAGTGGCACGAATTCAGTACAGAGGGGCGAAACAGGGGTCCAGCCTCTACACTCTGTGCTAGCAGTGTATGCTGGGCTGCCATAAAAGCAGTTTTCCTACTCAAGTGCACTCTTGTAATTCACAGTCTAACCCACTGTAATGTGCTTTTGTCTTCTTGTGCAATAAAGAGTTTATATTCTTGAAAATTAGGCCCCGAGTAACTGGCAAGAAACACAGCATTAACCCTAAACTCCCTACATGTACCATGTAATAGTTTCTGAACATATAGCACTCCAGGTGAGAAGTGTCTAGATACTTGACTAGTCATAAAGTCTTCATTGCATCAAATATTTGGTAAATGCAGATGTTACAGATGCAAAAAGTTACAATCCTAGGATTCAACTCTTGTCCATGGAAGGACAACATATTCAACAACCACAATTCCAACGCGAGTGTTCCAAAGTTCTAATTTATAATTCACTAGAGCTGACTTCTGCACTAGCAGTGCACTACATGTCCACCTTTATGAGCTAATGGTCACAGTGGTCAAAAATACTTAGCCTTCACAAAAATCTATAAAAGCTGCATCATCCTGAGCCCCATCTACTGGTACCTTATCTATTAGCACACAGACAAGGCATTTTATGCTACAGAGTACTGCAAAAGGTCTTAGATACAATTTTAAATTTAGACTCATTTGGAGTAGTTTGTTTTTTGTTGTTGTTTGTTGGGAGGGGAGGAAAGGTTCTTTTTAACTACCAAATTTACTTTTACTGATTTACTACCAAATAAATCTCTTTTTTCGTCTTGATGTAGGAATGTTTTAACTGTGTGTTACAAACACCACACACACACACACACTCCAGAGCGTGAATATTTTGAGAACTCCATTTGATTATGAAGCATTTGACTTAATGTTTAAATGCCTAAGATGATATTATTGTCTATACCACCAAGTCTATACCCTTTTCCCTTTGACTTACTTATCCTAGTCTATCATTTTGAGGACTCTGCTGTTCTTCGGCTTTAGTGCTGAAATATCCCCCTGCCGAGATGGTGCCAGATCATTTAAATCCTCTTGCAGGGGCTACTACTGAAACAAATCACATCATTCCCATTTCAAATTGCTACATCATTGCTAAACAGCAAAGACAGGCAACCAAAGTCCCTGCTGAAGTACAGCCAAAAAGTCAGCTTCCATCTGAACAACTTAAGAGGGAATTCAGAAATAAACATCTGTGACTAGGTGCTGAAGACTTAAGTGTTCACAAACCTGGGCAGGAATGTGTGCATTTCCCTAAAGAATTAAATACTCTCTTTTTTTCATTATTTTTGCGGCTTTGTATTACTTAAAAGGGTATTTAAAAGACTCTGATGATCATGAAGACCTGATGATCATGATGGACCATAATATTTCAGATACCAGCCATTCTAATCATGAAATAATCTAATTCTTATTAGATTCATCTCATACATTTAATGACTCACCTAGTACATTTTCTCTGCCTTCCATGAAGAGCAATGGCTTGATCTTTTGAAAAATGTATATATGTATAGATTCATTTTCTTCTGAAGATAAAAGTCATACTATTACATTAGTCAGTGGTTTTAATTACAATTTTTAATCTTACTATGTACACCTTGATTATTTTTTGAATTAAAAAGGCATGCAATTCCAGTGCAGAAAATGACTATTTCTGTCTAGCTGAAACCTGCAATCAGTATGATTTATTTTCTTACTTTTAAAAATTTCAGTAATTACAAAGTTAATGAAAGAAATGGAAAATGGCTTAAAAATAACTGTAGCATAGTTGAAAATCAATGAAGTATATTTAAAACCTCTGATTTTGAAGCACTAGTGTCTGAAATTTGCAAGTCTTAGAAAAAGCTTGAAAGAAACACCCCTTCAGGCACTGAACACATAACTAAGCATTACTATCCAATGTGTCCAGCAATTTGATGATCTGTCTCAAGTTCACTAACTTTGATGATGGGGGGCGTGGAGGGGGAGAAGAGGGGAAGGTCACATTCCTCCTTTTTTCTTTTTAATATATGGTTTAACTCAAACTATTTTAATGAAATTCTACAAATACATTCCTGACTTCATCAACAGAGCTTAATAGGAGAGAGATATTCAGTTCAGCTTGAGACGGATACTGCTTAAACACTCATTCTCCTTACTTCCACACGTGCCTCCTCTGTAGCACTAATCCCTATTACTATTTGATTGTAAAAGGTTACTGCAGTGGCCATAGCTTAAACATCACCAGTTTTACTGCAGTCACTTATTAAGACATAGCACTTGCAATAGTGCATCATCATCTAGTCTGTATCCTCTTCACTCAAAGAGATGAGCACACTCAACAAGAGGCATAACGTCTTACGCCATCACAACATAAAGCAGCTTCATAATACATCAGAATTAATGAGTTAAGAACAAAAATCCTCTTCCTTAAGAAAACATTGTTATTAAAATGAGAGGTTTTGTCACAAAAAAAATCAGAAAGTCTATGACAAGCCACAGTTTTATGTCCCTCGCTAAGTCAAAATTCACCTTCATGAAATTCTGAGCAGGACTCAAATCCTGGCACTTGAATTGCAACAAGTTTAGCTTTAACATCATACTCGAGAGTATCCTGGCTTTATTATAGTGTTGCTTCATATCCTAAAACTATTCAGCTTACTTTCAGTCTCTGTCTTACGGTTATGCAGGATTATTTGAACATAACACTTGCTTATTCTTCTTCAGTGAGCTAAACGGATGCTCAGAAACAGTACAGTATAAAAGGTGATGGGAAGCACTACCAAGTACTGCTTCCTTTTAGGTACTAGTTGCTATTCATTTAACAACCAAAACTTTGCACAGTTGATACCAGCAAAATAACAGAAAGGAGCAACAAATGTTTTAATACTGCCTTCTCTATCAAAAACTTGGGTACAGTCCCAGCTACTGGAAATCAGAGCTGCTCAAAGGATGCCCAAGAACAGGGCTCTGGCATTCAACCAGAAGCAAACAGGGCACCTTACTGAAAACAGCAACTGCTGACAGAAGGCTGTGAAGACAAAGCGTAAATAACCTTAAATTATTTTTCCTCTATGGCTCGTTTCTTCCAATTCTCTGCTATCACTACTCCAACAAGAATGTTCTGCCCATTTTTTTTGCAGTAGGTCTGGGGGAGGAAAAAAAGCCAAAAAAGTTAGCCTAATATTTCTCTGCATTCTAGTTTTAGGCTGACAGCAAATGTCCCTGTTAAAAAAAAAAAATTACAATTTCAGAGTATCACAGTTAGAGGAGGAGGAGCATCTGCTGATCTGCTGGGTTTCATCAGTTCTCCTCATCACCTTTCCCCAAAAAGCCAGGTTAAAAAAAATCCATACTTTTTAATCTAATTTTACCTTTAGCTATAGCTTAAGACCAGATTAAATAAAAAAAACACTTTAAGAAATAAAGTGCTTTAATTAAAAAAAGTCCTTTGAACATGCAGTTCAGCTTGTGGAAGAGATTCTCCAAGAAATCTCTGAATGTTCCATTATTTAAGTGTTAATAGATACAGTTTTAATATTAACTAAGCATAAAACATCTGAAATATTTCAAAATTGAGAGCTAGAGAAAAAAAGCATAACTGTTTTCTATTGGAAGCACATATGTTCTGCAAAGAGCCTCTTTCTTTGCCCTCTGGCAGGTTGGAAGGTAAAGGTATTCTGGAAGTTCCTCACATCTCATTCTAGAGGGGAGACTAAAATTTCTCTCCTGTAACTTTCTTCTCCTTAAGAGAAAACTATGCACTACAGAGTAAAACTCATTTGAGTTTGGCTTCTTCTCCAAAGCTTCTTTTACAGATTTATCATTTCCTATTGAAGCTTCCATTTCACTCTGTCTCAGCTTAAGCACAGCTTTTTCTTCCAGACAGAAGAGCCCTTTCCCAATGCACAGTGGAATTTCTGGACACATTTGAATGAGGATTTGAGCCTTAATCTACAGCTTCTTGAAGAAGCACTAGTAAACCTCTCCCTCAAAGACTTCAGAAACCTTGAGTTCCTCCCAGTGCCAAATTATAAAAGCTTTTATAGTAGAAAGTATAGTATTATGGTACAGACCACTATTATTTTGCTTGACACTTAGGATTGAGAGGTAATTTAGTAGCTTTGCCTGGCTGACCTTTTGCCATTTTTTCCTTAGTTTCCTTTGTCCCATTAGCACAGCTATTCAGCACAAGTTCTCATCTGCTTGAGTTTTATTACTTGGCCTCCTATTATTCACGCAATAGCTTATGACTTCCTGAATGCTACTACAAAGTGCCATGCCTTTTCCTTTAACTAGATCATTCCTTTTTTCCTACTTGCACTTTCACACCCTTTTCCCAACCCAACAAACGTAAGTCACTGCCCTGTACTCTGCAAGTTCTTCGAGGACCTCTCTCATTAACAAATCCAGTTGAACCTGCCAAGTTTTTGAAAACTCAAAACCAAAGCACTTGGTCTTTCATTCTCCTCTACATCGCCCTTTATCCTTAGAAAGATATTTATGAAAAGTTCAAGAAAACTGCCTTTCATTTTCTCCTTCCTTAAAACTCTCCTTGTCACACCACAGCACTGACCTTTAGTTACCTTATAGGATCACTAATTCTATAGCCACTTTGACAATTATTGCCCCGTAATTCATTAGTCTCCATGCCAGTCTGTGTTTAAACAGCATTTTCTCTTTTTCTCACTTGCAAGGTTTTGGGATTCTTCTTTTATCTAGTTAGCTATATATAGTACAATGGTTCCAGTTGTTATGCTCCCAGATGCTGAGAGCAGAAGTACTTAAAACCAATGAAACACATTTAATCTAACTATGATCTTCAAAGACTTGCCATGAAACTTCATGCCACGGCACTGGTTCTGTTCTGATTCGCTGTATTTTCTTACAAAAGGAAAAAATACTTCTCACGCCCACTGTGAACTTCAGTATTTGCCAAGTAAATTCACAATGTAGATTATAACTCATAGGAGCAGCAATAGGATAACTATGCAACTGGGGTGGGGGTGAGGTAAGCAGGAGTACCAACAATCTGGGGAAAAAAAATAAATTATCTTGTAATTATAGCTAAAGACACAATGTAGTAGTAACAGTTTCAGATACACTAACTGTACACCACTAATGCAGTACCCTGTAGCACTGCTTCTGGACCCAAATTAAAAGGCTCAGCTGTAGTTCACCCTTAATTTTGGGCTCCCATATGGAGGTACAATTGGCTGGAAGGGAAAATTAAAAAAAAAAATGGGGGAAAATATTGGTGAAAAAATAATTAGCACTAAAAGAGTTAATGTTTACATCTTATATCACATCTCACAGAATTCACTGCATTGCAGGATTATGCCTTTTTAAATTCTAAATTCTACTAACACTCTTGATTTCTAATGAAGGTAATCAAAGCAAAGGCTGTGAAAATTTCCCAGAAATACAGCTTATATAGCTTGTACAACCTACATTTATTCATTTTTCAAGCAAAAGAAACATTTTATATGGAACCAAGAGAAACACTGCTAATGATCAATGGTCAGTAATCAAGGCTGTTTAATTAATGCATGTTTTTATTACTCTTCTTATGCAGACTGACATATAATGATCAGCTCTGTTTACACAGTTTTATTAATAAACCAGTGCAGCATACATTCATTTCACAGGCTAATCTCCCAGAACCTAATTTCTTTAGGCATAGCCCAGTGAATTGAAACGCCTATAGTTTTCATGAAAAATATAATAGCACTCCTCATTAGTTTTAAAGATCAGCTACTTTATTATACAAAATTTCTAATTTCTTACCTCAGCCAAGAAACAGGGACGTTTTAAATTAGATAATTATTAGAAAATGTCTGGTCTTCCCCCAGAGTGTAAAGAAATGAATCATCAATTCACTTCATTTTAATTTCTTCCCTTAACACTCATATCAGTAGAGTTGTTAAACTCTTTGCATGATCACCAAATCTTAAAATCTATAAATCTCATCATCTTAGCAGGAGGTTTCCATTTGAGATCTCCTGCCAAGTCCAGGCTGCATTTTAAAATGCAAACTCACAGCTTTGTACACATATATACACATTTTAAGCCGTACAACATACGGCTTAAAAGCCGTAGTTTTCTGTTACAATCTGGAAACTGGACGCTTTCAATTCCAACATCTTCAGAAGGAAAATGTTCAGTGAGAATCTCTCTACGCTGCTAGAATTTTTTCTCCATTTATATTCCATAAACAAACATAAAAGAATGTTAATAATGGAAGTAAATCTTTGTACTTGTATTCTTACTGCCAGTCCACACAGCCATAAGACTATAAAGTGAAAATAGCAGAGCAAGACAAAACAAAAACACTCAACATTGAAAAATTTGAGCATATTTAATGTTGTTTGGTTTCCTTTATTCACAATAAGGAACAACTATAAAGTGAAAGAGAAAACAAAAAGAAAAAACACCAGATGTACCATGTAACAGATTTTAGATTTTATTTTTGCGAGCACATACATAAAATGCCATCCAGCTCTTTAAAAGGTGAAAAACAAATCACTGCTCTGCAGAAGGCTAAATTGAACAACATGGCCTTAATCCCACACGGCTATTCAAAACAGGTCTTACAAGGGATATGATTCTTCACGTTGACCTTCCAGGAAGGGTCAAAGTTACTGAGAAGATGACTCCTCATCCCAGCACACACTGCTGGGAGAAGCCTAGCTCTGTCTAACTGCCCCATGGGCACCAGGCTCTGCTGAGAGGTCCCACCACAGCTGCCCCTGCCCCAGGCTGGGCAAAACCCTAGCTGGAAGTCTTTTTACACAGAGCAAATATTCTAGGCCCTAGCAGCTTGGTGGCCCTCCTTTGAACTTGCTCCAGGGTTTTCCTGTATTGTGTGGCCCCAAACTGGATATTGTATCTAATGAGAGCTGATTTGAGAAGGACAAACCCTTCCCTGATGAGCTGTGTTCCTGCTGATACAGCTGGGATTGCTATTATCCTTCATCACTCCCAGGACACCCTATGGGCTCACACCTAGGTCACTGCCCACCAGGACAGTAGGTCACACCTAGGACACTGCCCCAGCTCTGTGGAGCTGCTCCCTGACCCAGCCTGCCCTGTTGCAGGAGGCTCTTTCTGCCCAGGGCCAGGACTCCGCATCTGTCCTTGTTTACTGTCATACGGGTCATGTCAGCATATTCCTCCAGCCTATTTAGGTCCCTCTCGATGCCATGCCTGCCCTTGGCTGCACTGACTGGTCAAGCTTGGTGTCTCTGCAAACCTGACAGGAATGCCCTCTGCCACCTCTTCCAGGTCACTGATGATGTGAAACAGGACCAACCCCTGCAGTACTCTACTTGTTACTGGCTTCCAGGCTGCTAGGACCCATAACCACTATCGTCTGAGACCTTCCACCCAGGCAGTGTTTTTTCCATCTAGTTACCCAGCTGTCTACACCTCCATGACCCAGCTTGAAAACCAAAGTGTCAAAAGCCTGGTCAGAGTTCAGGTAAGCAACACTCAGTTCTCTTCCTTCATCCACAAATCCAGGCATTTTATCACAGAAGGCAACTAGGTTAGTCAGGTGTAAATCCAGGCAGACAGCTACCACACTCATCACCACCTCCTTCACGTGCCCAAAAGCATGCTCTATGATCTTCCAAGGAACCAACTGGGCCCAGCCCATACTTTCCCAGACTGTTCTTTTAAGAAAATGGGTGACTCGGTACAGCAAGTAGAGCACACTTGCAGCAACCAAGGCCACATCTCCTGCACCAGGAGAGGCCTCTTTCCACCCCACTCTGACAATTGCTCCTTCTCTGTCAGCCATCTCAAGCTCTTAAGTATCTCTAGGACACATTATTCAAACTTGCAATCATCTTTTAAAAGGCAGGTAATACATACATGAACACATTATATAAAGATCACAACAATTTAATTTTTTTAAGCAAGTATTTTTATAAAAGCCAATTTCAGTTCAGAGTTGTGGAGCTAAAGCAGTACATAATCTCCCAGCCTTGTGGGACAGGGACCTATGAACCATAGGTTAGGCACTTCAACTTCAGTAAACCATACTTTCCCAAGAATAAAACAACCAACTACAACACCTCAACTAAGACATGAAGAAAGGTAGTGAATTTCATTTCAGATATACAGAGTATTACTCAGCTGGCTTACTGCAGAAGGGTCATTTCAGCACTTAGTGTTTTATTTAAATGCTGGCAAGCAACCCAAATCAAATGCCCTAGGTCAGACCACAAACAGACTTGCAGCTATTAGGAAATAAATACACAATTTACTGCTGCCACTTTCTTTTTTCTCACAATACAGAAGTTCAAATCTGAAAATGTAACATTACAACCAAAAAGTCCAGAGAGACTTTGGCCTATTCTCCAAAAGGTGCTCTATACCTACTTCCAAGGTTCTCCTAAAAAAAAAAAAAAAAAAAAAAAAAAAAAAAAAAAAAAAAAAAAAAAAAAAAAAAAAAAAAAATCTGGCCTAAAGAATTGATTACCTGATTTAGGCATGAAGTGACAGCTTGCAATATAGATAATGATTCTCACAAAACCAAAAAAATAAATCTAAAGTAAGCTTTGTCATAAAGTTATTCTGCAGTACTCAAATAGTTTCTCTGGGTTATTAAAAATCAAGAAAGCCACAAAAAAAGTCCAGATTTCTGAAAGTTAAATTTTAAAAGCAATCTGTTTTCAACAACAAATTTGGATTAGCATCTGCCAGGGTTCTTGGTCCTTGAAACATCCATTGAAAAAATCTAGAGGTTCAAGTCAGTCCATCATTGTCAAGGGAGGGTGGAGTAGCAGTAATAAAATAGCAGTCTATGGAAAACAAAAGCAGTTGCTTAATGTACAATATAAATCCTCAACCTGAAAAACACTTTCCAACAATACTGTGTTTGATAAAATGAAGTCTTTTGTCTGCATTTCCTGACCTAAGTGTCCTGTGATTGTAGCCAATTCTAGTCCTCAGTCATTAGGGCCTGTAACACTGATATTTTCAAAACTAAGAGAAGCTTTAAATTTACCAGGAGAGTTCCAGAAAGAAAAACAACTTCGTAACTTAATGGCTTTGTGCATAGCAAGAGTAGAATCTCACAAAAACACAGGCTTGAGGAAAAAGAACACAAGCAAACAAAAAGCAAGCAGAAAAGAATTACCTATCCTCACATTAAAAAAAAAAAAAAAAAAAAAAAAAATCTTCCAGAGCACATATAGTCTAAAAACACAAGGTAGTTAGTGATGCAAAACAAGCTCATTAAATAGATTCCAAGGATATAGTCACTTCTAAGGAAGGGAAATGCTACTAAAAAAAAAAATTTGAAAAGCCTGAGATATCCGTATTGAGTGCAGAAGCCCTTTATCCTCCACAATCACCCCCAGCCTTTGCTTTTTAGTCAGTATTGCAGAACATAAATCTATGTAAAGATCTATCTTGTGTTAGTATTTTGAGATCCATTAGAATAAGCCAAAAGCAACTATAACAAGTGTGCAATGTACTATATCTCACTTCCCCAATCTAATGCACCCTTTTTACAATCTGCGATACTGCTATTCTGAAGACAACTCCTCATGAACCCAGACATCATCCCATGGGGATGGACCCATGCTATTCCAAGAACAGCACTGGCAATATAGCTCAAAAAGAAAAAAAAATACTGATAGCCTTTTTCGTTTGGTTAGTTGGTTTTTGCTTGTTTTTGTTCTTTATTTTTCCCTCCCTTCCCCAAACCCTTGTTTTCACCAGAAAGAGAAGTATTCAGCCATTTCCCTTTCCAAGGCACTCTTCCCTTCCACCCCTTCCACTTGGACAGCAGTGAGATGCATATGGGATATGCGTACCCTGCCTCCTTTATGGGTACCAGCAGAGCCCCTTTTGCCAGCTCCCCGAAGCCCAGCCAGGCAAAGTCCACATGGCCAAAGAGCAGAGATGACCATTATCATTATCCCCCCTGCTCAGTGAGTGTATGATCTAAAAAAAGTAATTTTATTTTTAAACTACAGCAACTTAGGAAAAGTACCTTCTATAACATCCATTTCAGCAGAGATATACTACTGCATGTAATCTACTAGAACAGTAATTTGATGTCTTTTATGCTGTTCTCTTTCACAGAACAGATGTAATATGTCTAAAATCTTTAGTAATTTTACTGCCGTATCTTAACAGAAAAATGGGCAGAATGAAATTATACTTTTCTGAAGTTGCTTTTTCCACAGAAAATCTGTTCTAACTTCCTATAAAGACTTTTAAATATTATTCTAACTGTTAAAAGAAATACACTATGTTGTAAACAGACTAGGCATTACAATGGGAACTTTAAAAGCTTCTAACAGCTCATTTTGAAAATGGAACAGAAATGAAAATCTCTTGCACATACAGTAATAAAATGAAAACACGGAATAACATTAACCGAATTTGCCCGAAACAGCAATTCCACATGATTACCTGTTTGTAAGATTGCTGCAAGTCCACAAGCAAGTATTACCCCAACACTAACATCACACACACACACACACACACACACACAATTAAATCAGCAGGCAGCTGCAAGGCTTGCAACGCAGGAGCTAGTGCTACAGAAATCCATCATGGCTTTTACCAGACAAGTCATCAAATCTCATTATTTCTCTAAAAGGGAGAGGTCTTTCTACAAAACGTGTAGACCTTGATTTTCAGGTTTAGGGATGTTCTTTGTATTACCAGGAAAGTACAGACACTTCAAGAAAAACAAAAGAACAAAGCAAAACAGCCAAAAAGAAAAATCAAAAAAAAAAAAAAAAAAAGCAAAAGCTGGATGTGATGCAAGAGACAAAAGATTGCTATGAGATGCTAGCATGAAGTATTATGAAAAGCTGCCAGACTAGAATATTAATGGAGTGAAAGCCTAGCCTCCTGCATCTCCAAAAACCTGGAAGTAGAAAACTCCTTGTATTGCTGCAGTTCTTCATTTCTGAAGATGCTACAGAGGAAAAAAACATCCGTAATCACATCCGATTGATCTTAATTCCAGGATGCGCCTCCTTCCCTCCCCTGCTTTAAATGGATTTTTTTAGCAGGGATTTAAAATTTTATTCAAATGTTAAGTGCAATGCCATAACCACAGTTTCATCACTCAAAAAAGAAAGCAAAGTACTTATTTTTAGCTATTTACTGCTTTCTATGAGAAATCAAAAAACAAACACACACTTCTATGAAAAGGCAAGACTCATTGGTGCTTCAGACCCAAACAAGAGACACAGCTCCCACAGAGTTCACACGTGAAGTTGGGCTGCAGGGACTTTGTGGCTTGCAAATGCCACGATACTTCTCAGCAAGTAATTTAATCACTGAAAGAAACAGATTTTGTCCAAATTAATCTAATAGCTAGATCAAATATGCACACGAAGGGTGCATTAAGTTCTAAAGAAACAACTGAAATGTTTTGTCACAAAAATTTAAAATTTTTCTTTTTTTGCTCCTCAAATAACTCATGCATTTAGTATTTTTTTTTCAAGTGTAAGTATTGTCAGAAATAACTGTCAAGGAAGTTATCCCCAATTGCACAACTTGCTCTAGCTGACTTCTTGTTTCTTTCTGTTCAGCCTCTAGCCATCAGTGTGGTTTTCAAGTAGTCTGCTTGCTTGGACCTTAACTGAAAGCAAGGGGAGAATTGCTAAGGATCACATCTCCTCCTGCTCTAGTAAGAGCTCCCAATCCTTGCAACTTTGTGTGGCCTTTATCCACAAGCTCACTATTTGGCACTTAGGGAAAACACTTAGGGAAAGAAAACAATAATCTTTTCTTGTCAAAATAACCTATCAGGACAGTTTAGTTAATCTCCACCAGATTGGCCCTGGCAAGGCAGCACATACATTCAGGACTGGGAGAGGGCAGCAGTACCACAGGATTTACTTCTCCATACTCATACTGAAGCAACACGAACACATGTAGAAAGTAATACAGTGCATACTAACAAGCCTGATTTTTATATTTGGTCTCCATGGCAGGCAATATATATGAAATATATCTACATGAAATAAGGAAAAGTTTGCTTTCTGGGTCTTGTACCACTACTTAAAATGGTTTAACTTTACTTGTTTGACTCTGTACTGAAAATGCTTAAGATGCAACTGAGAAAAGTATCTGCAGCTACACCTTACAGAGAGCACCACGGATTTGATCTCAAGGAGGTCATGTCCAACCAGCCCATGCCACTCACTTTTGCCTGATCCCACTCACTCACTGCAGGCTCAGTTGATATCTAACTGAAAACTGTAGCAAATCAGGAAACATAAGTTACTACAAAGTAGACTGTTGCTTCACTCTTTCAATAGCTAGCAGACCGCATCTTTCCTCCAGTAAAGCCATACCTTTTCTAGTTTTACTTGCACTCAACATTTTAAATGTATATTAGTACATTACTATCCAAATTCACTAACAAATATTGTAGGCACACTAGGGCAATGATGCGCTTGCTACGCTGCATGAAGCGGCATAGATATAGCTTTAATAGGAACCAGTACACACTGTCAGCCATTCATATTTCAGGGTTCTCAGACAAAAGGATGCCTTCATTTGTTTTCCCACTAGATCTCACCAAAGAAGAGAAAAACCCTTGGAGCTATATTCCTACCTGTGCCTGTGTTTGCTTCAAGAACCTTTTTGTTGTTCTCTGGCTGTCCACTGTGAAATTTAGTAGCTTGCAGAACTGAAAGACCCATATGTGGGTAAAAATTTCAAGTTAAGTAAAATGGAAAACATATTCCATGTGAATCACAAAATGAGCATGCATCATATTTAAATGCATCATTCTGAAAGAAAACTTGGACCTACACAAAGATACCAGGTTAAACACAAGCCTGGTGAAGGAAGCTGAGCTACTACTGGATACACTGGGATTGATCACACTTAGGAAAATGAAAGACTTTAAAAAAAAAAAAAAAAAAAAAAGACAAAGTTCATTTTTATCCTGAAGCACTACTTACAACTGTAACATCATTTTGTATGATGCCCTTCAGGGCAGAAGGTAAGCCATGAAGGAGACATCAAATAAATTACACAAAAGCAACATCGAAGAAATATTTATAGCAATCACAATAGAATAAGACTACTAGGTCATTTCACCCACTTCCAGCACATAATACCACTATCCACACTGTACATTCTTCACAGCATTAAATCTAATCTTCCTTTTTTTTATTTATTTATTTTTTTTTCAAATCTGTGGCTGTTCAGTGGTTTTAGAAAACCTCTGGAGCAGCATCTCAAAGCAATCAGCTACTAAATCAACCTTTTAAACCCAGTGAAGCCCTTATAAGGCAACCCTGTGCAATTCCTCACACCTGACAAATTATGTACCAAATGATATCTTCACCATGTTTGCTTCAAAAGCCTCAGCTGCAAAAAAGAGAATTAAAAGAAAAGATAGTTTCAGACCTCATGCCACTGTGAGAAAATGTAATACTTAAACTAGAAAAATAAAAACTGGCAAAAACCTTAGAGCATTATGACCTGCGGGACTATAACAGATAATAGTCAGACAGCAAGCCTAGATTAAAGGGACTGGCTGTATGTAATGATATCCAGCAGTGACAGAGGCTGTCATAGATGAGGGGGAGATAGACATAAAGACATAAATGAACATAAAATAAGCCAAGCATTTTTATTTTCTATTTTTCCATACTTACACAGTGGTATATAAAAGCCTTATCTAGAAGTATTTCCCATATAGTTTGCGGTAGCTACACTACTGTAGAAATCTAGAGACATGAGTAATCACAGGGCAGAAATTACTGTTATTTACCCACTGCTGTCACAGCTCTCCATAATTACACAGGTTGACCCAGCTTCTTGACAATGATAGGAAAAAAGCAGTTTTTGTAGAAATTTGTCAGCCTCTCAACATCGAAGCATGGCAAATAAAATTACTGCAGCTAAAAATCGGCAAAGCAATCATCTCTCGTGTGTGCGTGTGTTCCTGTCAAAAAGTTACCATTGGAAGAATGCTGAAAGACAAAAAAAGTCCTCTAGGTCTAGATTTTAGCTTTATCCTAAAGCACAACCACTATCTAACCATGCACAAATGCACTGAGCATTTCAAAATGAAAAATGACTAAAGGAGGGGGAAAAAAAAAAAAAAAAAGAAAAACACACACACACACATTTGCAAGGATAGTGGGATAGGAGGAAGGAAAGGTCATCCACAAAACACTGGAACTTCTGTTCTGCATTAACAGGAAATTAGCAGAAGAGGGACATATTTGCATTTCTACAAGAGAGCAAGAGCAGCTTAGAATTGTTAAATTGAACTGCAGACACCCTCCTCCCAGGAGACTGCAATTTTGCCTATATTCTCAGCATGACATCCCCAGGGAAGAGTGGCATCCCCACAGCTCCCCCTTGCAGCCTTCAATTGCAGGCTCGGGCATGCAAGGCTCCTCCCTACTCAGCGCACACAGCACATCTTCCCCTGCCTCTATCACCTTCCGTCTGCTGCTGCTCCATGCTGTCACTGTGCTTTATTGCATACAAATATTACAGCCAAATTTGTAGATTCCAGAAACTGAAAACCTGTATTTCTGCAGCAATGGCCGCTATAATTAAGATATTCCATATACCTGTCTCCATTTCAACCAGGTAGAGGAAAGCATACTTTCTTTTATACTTTTTTAAAAATTCATAAGAACTTTTATAGGCTAATGGGGGATTTTTTTGCTGCTAGAATAGGCACTTCAAAAATAAGCTTGGTGGGACAGAGAGAAGAATACTATCCGAAGTCTCAAAACCAGTCTCAGAAGTTCATTGCTTTCTGTGCAATTTGTTGAATAAAACCATTTTTTTTCTTTGAAATACTGAGTTTTACATCCTGAGTTCATAGAACTATCAAATTTTGTTTAATACTCCTTAAATATTTTTAACGTTTTAACATGTATGAGATCAGATGTATGGCAGTACAATTGAACATGCTTCCACTGGACACTAGCTAAAGACAATGTACATACTCTAAATAATGGATAAACCCAAATTACCTTACTTCCACATGCATTTCACATGCCAATGCTTTCACACACACACTGTACACTGTAACTACTAGATACTGAAAACTACAGATCCTATGAGATAATCTCACACGATTCATTTCATCTGACAACTTTTTAAACTTAAAGTAGAAGTCCTTCTCCTGCTGTGGTGAAAGATACTACAGCTTACTCTTTAGAAGACAGACACACACACACAAGTATTTCCACGCTACCACGACTAAGATTTTATAAATATACAAACCATGAGAAGACAGACACAAACGCCACACCTATAAGTTTTGGTGGCTTTTCAATTGCATGTTCAGCCCTTGCTTTCCGTAAAATCCCATGTCAAGATCCTTGATCATGGCTACTCTTCCCAAACAGATCCACTTCCCAGGCCATGACAGGAACAGTATGGAGAAGCTGCTGCTTTGCCCCCTATGTATGATATCCTTAGAAAAGGAGCCATACCTAATGGTCATTACAGGCAGTGAGTAGACCTCTCTCTAAGATAGCATCTCACACAACATAAGTTTATTATGAAGAAGGTTGAAACCTAAGCCATTTGTCATGTATTCCTCCGACTGGTATAACCATGTGATTTAGCCCCATTTTGGCTTTCCCCTTACATTCTCAATTCCTTCCACTCACCCCCTTTAAACAGGAAGGGCAGGAAGGTCTTCCAGTTTATGACAGCACTTTCTAAGGTTTCCAAGTCTGCAAAATTTAAGATTCTTCAATCACCTTTTTCAGGGGAATTCCTTCCCATTTTCTGCTCTGAAAGAATTTAATCCAAGAAGGATTAAATTCATATTCTCTCCATGAAGATGTTTTTAGAGTCAAAATAATTGATACAGTTTTGATGCTCAACCCGTGTTCTTTCAAACTTGAGGCAAGTAAACTTCAAATATGCTTCAAATAAGCCCAGAATCATTTGTCATACAATCCTGATGACCCCCAAAGATTTCAGAAATGCTCCTAGTTCTGGGGCTTATGTAAATTTGAAATGTGTAAAGTGTAAATACATAAAAAATGGAAAAGAGGAACAAGCTAACTGACAATCACTGACTTTTCACTATACTACCACGCATTACATGAAGTATATCTGTTGAAAGAGAAAAAAAAAAGACAAAAGATTTAAATAGGGCAGAGAAAGAAGATTGGAGAGATTTAAAAAAAAAAAAAAAAACAAACACACACACCACACACAGCTAGTATCACTAGGACAATTAATTCCAGCTATAACCACACATAGCTTGACACCAAATGCTGCCCCAGGCTGACCAGATAGACACAGGATGCTATATACTATCACTGCCATATGCTTTCTCGAGGCTATATTAGCAGTCATGGAAAAATCAATTTGAATACAAATGTAATTTGTTAAAAGAACAGCCAAAATCATTATGTTGGGTCACATTGTCAGCAATTTGCACAAAAGCAGATGTTGGCCAAAGATACAAAAGCACTCAGTAAGACTGGAGAAGACAGGAGAATCTTGGTCTTACAGTGTCAGTGATATTTTCAGTCCTTCAGTATAGTCATACTGAAAGTTATATAGCTATGCTATACGTATATACACGTACACATATATCATTTATATATAGTGTATGTTATACAGTGTACCCCTCTTGTTTCTCTCAACACTTGTCCCTGCACAGTAAGAGGCTTTATAGAAACTTCAGTGCCTCAGAGTAAGGGTTCTCACAGCAATGGAGAAAAAGCAGCATCTTCTTAAGTAGTTCTTTAGAAATCCTAAAATATTTTATCTCAGGCTCACCAGACATACACAAACTAAAGGAAGCGAGGTTGGTCTGGTTTTGGCAACACCACCATCATTTTTAGGCAAATCCCACAAAAAGGTTCAGCAACAAGCTGACTGAAAAAGTGGGATACAGTTCCCACTTTTTCCCACTGAAGTATGAGTTCCCAATAAATACCACTCCAACAGTAAATCACCTTCACAAGATTCTGTTGCGAACACACTGAACACGACATACACATTGAATATACTGATTCGCTATGCACTCGCAGTCCTATTACTGCAGCCGATCAGCTTACCCCATTCTGTGAGGTAAATCTGGAGACTAAAATAGCCCTCAGTTACAATTATGTTTTCCTTTCATTTGATCCCATAATCTTCACCAACTGTTCTGAAACCTATTGGCAACGGTGTGCTTTACCCTACACACAGTTCCACAGTAAATCCATAAACTCTTCTCAAAACACTTTGGAGTTTCACTGTAATGGTATTGATTCAACTTAAATATGCATTACCAGCATAAATTTGGGAAGTGGTATACCCAAGATGAAATTCAATAGTTATTGAGAATTTGCTACACAAAAATGTTTCTACAACTTTGCCTTCTCAAGCTATTAGTGTAATATGCTAAAGGATATTCAGAAAAACAGAAAGATTACACTTAAAGTTATATAAGAAGAAAAATGGAAGTGCTTGAATTTGTTCAAACCATCTAAGTAATATCTGGCATTTAAAAACACCACAGCTTGTTAGACTACTCCAGCTAAAACACTTGTTTGAAAGATTTCACACAAAAAAATTTGTTCCTAAATGCACATAAAACAAAAGCCACCAAAGGAACTAATGAACCTACATTACTGCAACGGACAAAATGCCTTGTATCTGTTCCTCCAAAAAATAATTTTTTGTAGTCGGCTGCACCTACTCTTTCCACTACACGGTGGAACATCAGATTGGTTCATGTTCAGATTTGACCAAGGAAGAGCAAGAGCAGCAAATTTTAACCCTTACAGACATTTTGAAATAAATGTGAATGGACGCCCCTTATTATAAAGGCATATGCATCTCTCTTGCAAGCTAAGGTTTAGACATTGCTGTACCCTTGAAGCCTAGCTTTGTCATATATATGCATATAAATAAATTTCTGAAGATCAAACTCCTGTACCAGTGCATGAGATTGCAAATTTATTAGACTGGACACAAAGAAGAAAATTCTAGTCTTGCACTGGGATGACTTTTAATCATCTCTCTCTTCCACTCTCCCCCACTACTCCTTCTTTGTAAAGACTTGCTGGTATTACTAAAAAAAAAAAAAAAAAAAAAAAAAAAAAAAACCAAAAGCAATTCGATCACTCACTACTTTTCAGAGTTACAGTGAAAGTAAAGCAGACAGTATTTTATAACATATGATTTTCAGGGAAGCCTATCTTTGTACCAATATATATAACCAAAAAAGCTCCCCCAACAACAACATCCACTTCTACCTTTGCTGTCCGTTAATGGTAGACCTAAAAATACAGATCAGGAACGAAATATATGACTTAACTTCGATCTGCAGTTGGAACTTACCCAAAAAGAAATGAGAAAAAAAACTGGCCACCACAGAGGTGACACTACCATAGGTTTTCATTATACATTCATTATACTCCATTAAATGGATGGACTAATAGGCAAGTCATTTTCAAACATTGTACAAGAAGTTTTGTATGGTTCAGAAACACATCTCTGAAGAGCTCCAGTGACTTTTGTTGTTACTTATAATCATCATAACTTTTAGAAGGTCTATTAAAATTGAATGTTATGACAGTGAGCAAAATTAACCTACTATATCAGATCTGTCAAACAGCATTTTCTTCATCTCCAGCATTAAAAGACTCTGCAATTTTGTACTGGTCCTTTTTGAAGCCCAAGGACAAACCTTTAACTAAAGGATTACAACTTAATAATTGCAGAACAAATGGATTCTTTCTTCCCATTTCACTTGCTGTAGAAATCTATAAAGTTCTTCATTTGGAAGTTACCTAAAAATATTTCAATATAATAGACTAAGATGAAAAGAAGTGCCTTAGATGTGAGCCATTCCAAGCCTTACAGAAGCCCAATACAAAGTGCTTATGACACGTCTAGACTTTGTGTCGGATACAGTCTTTCGCTTAAAAGACTTCAGGCATAAACTGCAGGTACAAGGACAGATTGCATAAGCTATCACATGCTCGCCGAAACTGTGCGAATGTTATTGGATTTTGAGAAGCCACTGTGATGAATAATTTAAGAGCTAATAAAATATTCAATTTTACTGATACATCGGTTTCATTTTAAAATAATAAGGGAAAAAAAATACAAATAAAAATGAGAATGGCTCTTAAAGTTAATGAAATTAGCCCGTCACCCATTAGGAGTTGTTCTCCTGAGCTTCAGGAGACACAGACAGGTCTAAGCAAGGTCTTTAACGCCGGCGAAATGTTTTCTCTACTGTATCACAGGGCAGGACCAGGGCAGCCTCCGCGCAGCTGCATCGCTTGCAAGTTTGTCAGGGCCGGCGCACGCGGAGGCTCCCGGCGGCGGGGGAGCTCGCGAAGCTGCCGCGCGGGGCCGGTGCCGCGCAGCGGTCAGACGGACACGGGCAGATACAGAGACACGGGCAGAACCGGTACCGGAGGCAGCCGCGGACTCACCGCCCCCCGCGCACCTCCATGTCCGGCAGATCCGCTGCCTCCGCGCTCTGCCGAAGCAGCAGGCAGAGGACTGGGGCAGGACGAGCCCTCACAACTTTTT
>VZSV01000300.1:186086-197807 GCA_013398735.1 Nothocercus julius
AAAAAAAAAAAAAAAAAAAAAAAAAAAAAAAAAAAAGAGAGAGAGAGAAAGCTGCTGCAATGAAACTCACAGTAACAGACTGTGTGGGCTTGGGCTCGGCACCTCTAACTGGGTAGACTGAGAGAATTCACCACAACTTCACTCTGCCTTCACTGCTAAACCTGCTGGCTTAATGCACCTGGCAGCACATACGTGGGCTACAGTGGTGCCTCTGCTTTGCTGCACCAGCATCCTCTGCTACTCTGCTATTACATCGCTACTTCCACAGCGGTTTGAATTTCACCACTTAGCTCCATGTCTGAGATCTCCCTAAAATGCTGCTATTTGAGAAGAACACTCTCCTCCCTGCCCCACCCCAAAGTGGGTCTTTACTGTCAGTACAGAGATAGCAGGAATTCAGGGAGTCTTTAGAGAGCTTCTAATATTAATGCATCATTTCTCAACAGCGGTGCTAATTTTACTGGTTATCTTTTAGTTTACAACCAAGGATCCAGCTGTCATAATTACACGGCAAGCTGCACTTTAGCTGCTGTAGCAGCCCAGCATGCCTGCACCCCCATGTGGCAGCCTTGCCTTTCTTATTTTCCTTGAGAGAATAAACCCCTACCTTTATTTACCCGATCAGGATAAATCAGAAGGGCCTAAGTACCCTACTTGGAAGCTTTTTTTTTCTCCAAGATGCTATGACAAGCAGCTGATTAAAATGACACAAACTGCTTCTTCAAAGCACAGCATTGTTTATTCAGCCAAAAGGAATAAAACAACAAGAGGCTTTTATGTTTAGTTCTTACCTAAGGTGCAGTGCTTTTGTGTTTTTAGATTTGAGTAGTCTTACTCAACAGAAAGTCTTCCCCTCTCTTCACCCCAGAGGATCCAGCCACTCCTGCAGTTTGCTTGGTGCCCCTTTTGCTGGGCTGCACTCCAAGCGCCACTTCCCTGGCTTGCTCATCCATGTTTTGGGAAGGACCTGAACAAGGGAGGGTCCTGCTACAAATCCCTTCACCCAGGTCCTCTGTCCTAGTGGGGGCTTTGCTCAGCACAGGGCAAGGCAATAGACACCCCACCCACAAGATCAGCTCTGAGCTGCAGAGTATTCTGGTGATATTTTCAACTTCTTTCTATATATTTTAATATGTTTTATCATTAATAATTTTTTGTTTTCATATTTATATGGAATGCAAGGTCCCTCCTTATGCCATGTGAATTCATGGTGCACTTATTGCTGCAGGATTCATGCCTTAAGAAGTTTCAGATATTAATACCTGTCCTCCTTTTATACTTCCATCCATTGCTTTAAGATAGGAAAGAAAGACCTCTGTGCATTTTCCAAATGGTTTCTGCATTTCAGGATAATTTTCTCCTGGATTTTAATTAGCTACACTCTAATAGTCAAATATTTATTTTACATACCATGTACTGTTTACTGATCACTCAGTCAAGAAATCTTTTGCATCTAATTTATTTAACATCCTCCTCCTAGGCAATCAACACTGCTTAACCTGAGGCTGTGCATAATCCAGCAACTGGGAGCTGTCCTAGCACATGGTGCCCACGTTCAGGCCAAAGATCTCTGTTGGCCTGCTGAAGCAGAAGTGGGTAGAGCAGAGACAAAACTGCTACCTTCCAAAAGGCAAAACACAACTTTGACAGCTTCTTTGGAGAGAGACAAATGCTATCGCACAGTCAATAATTTCCCCATCATTTCCTTCATCTTCTCTTTTTTGGTACTTTGTATTTCCTTTTCTTTCGCTCAGTATCATTTCCTGTCCTGCATCAAATGTTCAAATTAACCCCTGGAATTCATGCAGCACAACATTAAAGGGAAAAGCAGAGAGCTATCACAAATGGAGGCAGCAGTTTGTCACACTGACCTAAGATTAAAAAGTCATCAGTAAAGTCACAACAAGAAATAACTGGAATACACAAGAGCAGCATCTTTTTGGTATAAGAATCTTAATAAAGCTTAGAAGGGCATAAGCTTTAATACTTGATATACAAAAGGTGCACCAAATAACTCCCTTATCCTTACCGCTAGTCAACCTCTTGCCAATTTTAGCAGTCAGCCAGTAAACACAGATGTAACCTATGAATTACCCTGTAGCACCTTAGGGTATCTTGGATACCAGCTTTGCTTAGGAGATTAGCTTTATCCCAGACTCCCATCAAAGCAGCAGCCAGATTTGAGCCTTCTTAAAGCAAGATCAGACAGGCTCCAAGTCCAAGGTGTGCACATGCAGATTATGTTGCTACCTCAGTTATGATTATGGCCATAAAAAAAAGCCACGCTGCATTCAAGCAGTATTTCTTTCCACAACGTTTTTCTAATAGTGTGTATTTTGTTCATCAGGGATTTGTCATACACCATTCACCATAAGTGGCTACTCTGATTCTCTAAGTCATTGTCATATATTTGCCTCAGAGAAAAAGAGAATATTTACTATCTCTATCACCACCATGGGAATACTGCCAGATTCTCGTTTTGGTTGACACTGCCTCTGCAAAAGCAAATTGCTCACTCTTTTATCTCTTCCCAAACAGAGTCTGATCCCCCATTCCTTGAACACGCAAGGTTTCTAGTTAAGTCAACAAGAGTTTTTTTGTTGTTGTGTAAAGCATGGACAATCCTTCTTTCCTCAACCCTTTGTGGTACAAAATAAGTGTCACATAATGCTGCATCAGAGGAAAGTGAGAGAAGTGGCTGTGGGATGAAGGAAAACACTAAAGATCAACGTAAAAACACACACAAACAGTACATTTTTTTCCCCTTCCTACATCTTGGATTGTATCTGAATATTTATATCAGGGAAGAAACAAACAAAGTGCCCTAAGTGTTTTGGATTCTCTTTGCTTTATCATGCAAGTGAGCTTTCACCATTTGCAGAGGACATATCTAAGAACATCATTCAAAGGCTAAATGTCTGGTTGTATTTAAAAATGAATTTATTCCAACCAAAACATGAATACGTAAAATGAAGGACATAAAAAGGGGAGATAGATTAAAAAAAAAGAGGAGAAAGATAAGATAGTAATTCAGAGGTATAGAAACAGCAAGTAAATGCTTCTTTCAACAACAGCAAGTCACACGCAGAGGCCGAGGACTGACACGTACGTGGGCACAGCTCTTGCAGAGGAGCTCCTTAGCAGACTTGACTACTTTCTCTATAGGAAGCTGAGTCAAGCATTAATACCCCACTTCAAAGTCCTCATTGAAGAGGGGTTATGAGACAAAGCTGCATTCCAGTAAAAGGTCTCATGTCAGAGGGCACAAGGTCTCATGTAAAGGGTGCATGGTGAGGTTTCAAAACAAATCAGCATTTCAGCGAACCTGTGACATTGTTTTCACCAGAACAAGACCCCTTTGGCCACATGATGGCAGGGAACTCAGGATAGCTTGAGGGGAAAATGAGCACCCAGAGCATCCACAGCATCCCCATACTTGGCCAGCTCCATCAGATATAAAGTGCTCCCACAGCCTGTGGTGAATGTTAGTCTGGCATCCCAGAGACCGCATTTCTGTGGCCCTGGCAGCCTGCACCTCTAAACAGGCTATGTCCTACTGCCAAACCTCTCCTGTCCTTAAAAGGAAATCAGTCCGCAGGCTCAGACCATTGACCAAACAAACCTCACTTCCTTACAAAGCCACCTTAATGCGTACCTCTCATTTTTACATTTGTCACTCTCGCTGCCACGACTCTCGTTTTCTCCGCTCACCCAGTGGATGCCACAGTGCTTTTAGCTCTTGTAATAACGAAAGTTGTTCTGCCCAGCTTGCTTGTCCTCCCTTTTACAACAATGTTAAATCCTTATTGACAGCACCAAATCATTAGCACATGCAGATCCCCTTCTAAACAGTCCTTCAGGGGAAGGCAGCTCTTTGAAACCTCCAGCAGTGCCCTCCCTCCCCTGCCAGCATTATCATGTATCAGGTATGCCAGCTGTCCTGGACCACCCTACTCTGAATCACCACAAAATTATCATTAGTGAAGCATTATCTTTCTCTACTACTTCCTCTGGGTGTTTTACATTCCAATCTGCAGAAATCTAGCCTCAGTCTCAAATGAATTTGATCAAGTGGCAGTAATGCCTGGGAATGCATAGATTTCAGAAACTGCAATATGTACTTTGTAGGAATGAATCCTCAGTTTACACAGACTCAGTTCATCCATCTGAAAAAAAGAGCTTCTGATTAAACCTGGGCAAGAATACCGGGTACTCTTCTATTTTAATCTCCTTGTTTGATAAGAATGTTAGGTCTCGGTTTGAAAGCCAGGGGCAGAAAAAATTTTCATTTCAGAGTTGTCTTCTGCCTCTTCAGGTGCACATTGCTCCTGCACTGTCATTCTCAAACTTTATGCCCAGGGGTTTCCTCAAAACTGTCCTCTTCACTCAGGACCCCATATAGCAAGGATAGAGCTTAGCTATAATGAAACATTAAAACACATAGAACTACCCTAAATATAGCATTAGAAATAACTATATCTAGAGGCAAAATTAACTGCATTGTTTTACTGTGCATGTGCTTTGCTTACTCTCCCACTGGAGTAAATTCTGTTTGTCCCTCCTGACATCTGTTACTCTTGAGTTTCTGTCCATTGTTTTTAGCCTGGGCTCCAGCTTGTTGGCCATTTGCTCCAGAGGCGGCAGCAAATTTTAACAATGAAAACTTATCCAAATGATATCTGAAAAGAAATACCACATAATGTATTTCACGTGCTATTTCACAGCACAAAGGGTCACTAAAAACATAGAAGGGAGGGCTCTTCTTGGCAAGGATATAAGAATATAACTTTTTTTTTTAGAAAAGCAAATCCGCTCATGGTTCAGCTTTATGTTGTGCTGCCTGGGATAAAAGCACTTCTCAGCCTGCTCAAGAGTTTGAAAGTGAGCAACAGGGTTACACCACCAATGAACTAGGCAAGAAAGCTTATTTCAGATACCTTTAAAAGCTATTTTCATACTAGCAAGGATATTCTTTAATGATTTAGACTGTCAACCTACAATTCTTTAAAAGTGTGAGGCTGCCTTTCCCTGTATGTTCTGTTACAGAATAAATAACAGGTTAAGTTTTTATTCAAAGGGAAGAAAAAAAAAAAAAAAAAAGAGTGAGACCATAATTTTAAAAAATTCTTCTGTCTTACTTTAAGCACTTATATTGCATGGTTGGTTTTAACAGCTCATTCACACTATCTTCCAGAACCCAGGGGAGGAACCACTAAATTACAACGAAGTGTTCAATAGAGTTGTGCCATCTGCATTTCAGAGATTTCACTGCAAAGTGAGCCAAAGACCTTATGATTTCAAAATAAGAAAGTATTACTAGAGTCAGAAGACTTTTGACACCCAAACACTCGCGGTGGATGCATTTCAAATCAACAAATGCATACTCACAAGCTTTTTACTGCTGGTTTTCTGTGAATTAAACAGATACAAGACCTCCAGGTATTTCAGCAGGTCACTATTGAAGTAAGATGACAAACTAAAACATAGTATTTTGTTTCATTTTCTGATAAGCTGCCCACCTATTATGACAGCTTATAAACTACAGTTACAAGTTAGGGCAGAATTTGACAATGTGAGAAATTTCAGGAATACTTGTGTGCCACTGCAGCGACCTGACAGAGCTAACTTATCTCAATGTACAAATTTTCATTTGCCTTGTCACATAAAGTTATCTTCAAGCATTTTTTTTTTTTCTAAACTACCCCCCAGACATGGGGTATTATAAATTCATAATTCATCTTAAAAAAACATGGCATTAATTCCAGTTAAGTTTCTGAAAGTCAACTTTTTCATATTTGACAGAACATTTTTGTGCAACACCAAAGCGTAAAAAACAGGCTTATCTAAAGAGGAGACACTCCCGAGACTGTCCTGCCCTTGCAGGAGGTAAAACCTTGGCCTGAGATAAGACACCAAGATTCGCATCCATCCTCTGATACATGCAATACTTCTCATCTTATCTGGCTTTCTTGTGTATCAGTTAAGTATGTTGAATGTTTCTTGCTCCTTGTGGATGCCTAACTTTAGTTCTCACAGTGTTTTTAAGAAGCCTTCACTCTGTCTCGCCAATTTTGTCTTTATCCACAGTCAAAAGATACTTTCCAGACAACTTTAATAATGGCTAGAGTTTGAAGCCCCACTGCATTACAGCCTGTGAGAACAGCAGCCCCTTCCCTGAAGGGGTCTTGCTTCAAGTTATGACAGAAAACGCAAGACACAGGAGAGAAACCCAATGGGACATCACAAGAGACAAGATTAAATAATTAAACATAAAAACATGCCTCATGACAAAATAAAAACTATTCCGTAGAAGGTGGCACCTGCAGCACTGCCCTACACTACAAGCCACCCGCCAGACTTAAAAACAAGAGCTCCGTTGGCAAAAACGGTAAAAACCTCACAAAGCAAAAAGGTAAGAATAGATTCCCAGTACAAACAAGGTTTACAGTATCACAGGGTAAGCATTTCGATCACGTTAACACAGTTTATAACATATTACGTATAAACCATTCTAGCACAATATAAAAGACCTAACTTTTATATTTATTCTATATAAAATATTTTCTTGCAAGGTTTTTATGTATGTCCCTTCACTTACTCAATTAAGCACCCTGAGGGAACACTTGAGTGAAGTTTTCGTCACACAATTTTCCTTAACTGTCACAATTGCAAGTTTTTTCCTAACTGAGGCTTCTTTAAAAGATAATTTCCATTCTCTCTTTATCATTCTGGAAAATCTTGCAATTTACAAAATTTTTTCATACAAGCACATGACAGCAAGGACTGTCATAAAAGATTTTCTGCTTGCACATTTTTAAAAGACTTTACTAAAGAATTAGAACTTTCAGAAAGGTAACTTTCAAGTCCTCTGGTTCTGGCATGTGAAATGAGAGATTGTGTTATATAATTCAACTGAATATAAAATACAGAAGCATATTATTAGCCAAATTCATGGCCAATATAATCATTCAATGATTTTAGTATCTTGCAATATAAAGTACTCCATCTTGGCTATTCATACACTAAAAATGGAACAGATGTCCATTGCAATAATCTATTTTTCTAACTTTGGTAATCAAATATCTTATATTTGAAACACTGTAGCCACAGAGAATGAAAATATTAAGCTTCAGACACTCTCATGCTGGAGGGCGGAGTTGATAAATATAGGCAAAGATAGGACTTTATAAAAACCTGTCATTAACCTTACTTTGACAAATTGATGCCTTAAGATCCAAAATTTCAACCATCTCGGCATGCAGGTAAGAATACCTTAAAATTTCTTTGTAACCACAAATGTTTCTGTAGCATAAGCAAGGTTTGCATTTTCTTTTAGTATCCTCAAAAGCTTCTGACCCTTGAGCCCCAAGAAATACCATATTCTCTCAAAATAAATACAAAAGAAACCTACTTCAACGCCAGACTTCACATTGAAAAATCAAACAACTCCCCCCCGCCACACATACACCCCTGCACTTCTGGCAACCAAAAGTCTCTAGAAATCAAAAGAATGACCCAGCCCACCTATCCTATAGAGAGCTTCTCCCCCACCCCTGATTTGAGTCAACAGATGGTGGGGCTTTTATTATTACAAGTTTGAAAAAGAAAAAAAAAAAATCCCTGAAATACAATGAAGCAACCTGTCAGAGATTAGAAGATGCTGAACTTTCATATTTTCACTGCACAAGATTGCTACATCTGCCTAATTTCAAAATATCAGGAAGCAATGACAATCCAAATTAATATTCTTTTTTTCTCTCAAGAAATGATAACAATTCCTATTTCCACCTAGAATGATCTAGCATATTCAGTTCAAACTGCAAACAGCAAGAGCATTTTTTGTTAAGGAAAACTTCTGTATGAATGCACTCTCACTGTACTCACAAAATATTTCTTAAACCATTTTAAATAGCTTCTGTAGAAGTGTAGCTGTTGAAAGATGGACAGGTGTCCCATATAGGAACTTTTCTCTCTGGACTAGAAGATAGCTGCATACTGAAATAGCTGCCACTCACCCAGCACCAAAGATGAACGAGCCAAGGACTGAGGACTGAAAAATGGAAGGGACACAGAAGCATTGTGTCGGGAAGCAGGAAAAGTTACTGCAAGGGGGTGACTTGAAGTATTGCTGTGTGAGGCCGTATTGGAGCACAGAGATTACTAGGGCTGGAGCATCACACCATTATCGGAGTAGATTTTGACCAAAAACCACACATACTCATGTAGGAAATCAGGCTTGATTAATTCTGCTGCTTACAGATATTTACTGGAGATATTTCTTTAAGAATATATACCTTTTAGTGAGTTAGTCTCTCTTTTATCTTTCACCTGACTTGAAGATGAAAGTTATTGTATATGAAGCGTAAATGTATTTGTTGTAAAAATGGCACAGATATTTCTCTCTGTCATGGCAACATACATAATGAAAAAAAAGAAAAAAGAGGAGAGCTATCCATTTAAG
The DNA here is from genome assembly GCA_013398735.1 of Nothocercus julius. NCBI lineage: Eukaryota > Metazoa > Chordata > Aves > Tinamiformes > Tinamidae > Nothocercus > Nothocercus julius. Next base: position 194,548 of record VZSV01000300.1, read on the forward strand.
AAAGCTGTACATAAATACTTAAATTACCTTCTAAATCATACATTTAGTAAGTGTTTTTAAAAGATTAAAATCAACTATAACATATGACAACAGGGATACCTACTTTAATAAAAGCAGTAGGCAATACAGATAAACAGTGTTTACTAGAATCCATAGTTAGCATTCTACCTGAACTTCCAATACTCTTTGCATTCACTTTGCAGCTTGTTTTTGATACTATCATCTCTCACTTCCACCTGTTTTAAATTGTGGCCACTTCAATTGGTTTAAATTATGTCTTCATACATTTCTGCTTGATTCAAGGTTGTTTCTCTAAATTTTTTGAGGAGTGGGCAACTACTGACAATCGAATCTGTACTACTACCTTATCAATCAATGAACAGTTCCTCTGACTCATTTGAACTCTGTTAATTTGCAATACTTGAAGTTCCACATACAAGAGCACAAGGCTATTATTCATCAAGAATTTCATTTGCATCAACCCTTGCCACACTGCTCTTTGTACTGACATTTCTGATGTCATTTACAAGACATTTGTAGTATTTTGTGAACCTTAATGTCAACAGTTTGAATAAACAAACAAAAACTAAAATTCAGTTAACACCACCATTTACTTAAAATCGCATAGACTTCCATGACTAAAGCTCCAAAGAAATACCTTTCAACACATACATTGTCATAAACAGTAGCAATCATCTTGTTTGTTTGCTATTTGACAAAAACTCAAAAGCTGCTATAAAACCTGTATAGAATTATGAATCCTTAGGACTGCATTGTTCTAAGACCTGAATACCTAATCAGCCCTTATAAAACAACCTCAGTAGGATCTCCCTCCTCCTCCTTTATTTTGTTTGATCATAACTTTTTTTTTTCTCCATGAATCCATCATACATGAAAATTACACTTGCAGAAAAACAAAACAAAGAAAAATTGCTCAATAAAAACTAAACTATTCATAAGAGGGAGGGACATTTTGTGATAAATATATTAACAGATAAAGATTTCAACATCAAATACACACTTAACTAAATTCATAACTCTACATACTCTCATTTCTGCTGTATTCCAATATATCATCAGCGCCTAGTCTCCACACAAGAATTATTCACCCTTAGTCTTAAAGTAAAAGATCTTCCCACAACCATCTACAAAAATCCTGCATCAGGAATACCACCAAGTCAAACACAACAGGCCTTTTGGCCCAAGTCAGCAGTAATTTACCACCACTAAAGTAGCAATTGCAATAAATTCTCAAAAGTAAAACAAAGAAAAAAAAAAAAAAAAGGAGTGGGGGGAAGGGGAAGGAAAATGTACATTTTAGCATTATACCAGTAAACTCCTTGTTTACTTACATTTCTGTGCATTCCCACGTGCAGGGTCCAAGCTAGAAGCTACTTTTCCTGCCTAGCACTGACTGCCAGCATGATACAAAGGGCCAAAAAGCCCCAGGCTTGGGGTACTGCAATTTAAAAAGCCAATCAACCACTTTGGCCTTTCCTCCTCCCTTAAAGTTGTAGCAGTCCTTCTCTGATCACCTTTTTAACATTCATTTCAAATAGTTTGACTTTCACTATAACTTTTCCTACTTTTCATTTGTTATTAATTCATATACATTGAGTTGGGTGTCCATTAGCAACACAGGTCAATTGTCTTCAGATTCTATTTGTTTCTTACAGAAGAAGAGAAGACTGTCTGTTGGATCAACATTAAGCTACCCCAGCTGCCCCTTATTTGCAGTGGCTATTGCAATCATGAGTGAAAAAGAAACAGGTGGGAAAGGCAGGTTCCTTATCCAAAAAGTATGAACAACCATATGCACTCTCTTTTTTTATCCTGTGGTGCTATCATTAAAATTATTTAGAAGTTATTTGTTATGTGTGTAAAAAGTTGATCATAATAGGAAGAAAACAAGCAGCTGTGAAGCATCTGAAAATTGTCTAAGATTTCTATCCATCTGACAAAACCTTTGCTATATGTCTAATGTTATGTGCTGGGAACTGTCACACTGAAGTACCAGAGATTTTGGTAATACCTGAAATACAAACACATACAGCTTCCTGTGTTGCAGAAAGGACAATAAAGGGATTTCTGCCTGCAAGACCACTTACATTCCTTTACAGGAGCTCAAGCATAGCTCTGAATTTCAAAAAGGAACATTTTAGATAGCTTTTCTTCCCAGTGCTATCATTTTAATGGAAATGATATCCTAAATGTAAAACATTTAAGTGCGATATCTTAAATGTAAAATATTTAAATAGTGCTAATTAGTTAATAAGCCAGATTTAGTCATGTTGTAAAACCTAATATTTTTTGAAGAAAGGCAAGAATCTCTTTTCATGAACATTTTATAGAAAACTTCCCCAAAAGTCTTGGGAGTTTATTTGCCTGGCTCAGTTTTTCCATGTCTTATTCCCGGAATAGCACAGTCCAATTTCCTCCATCATTGAGATATTTACAGACCTACCTTTAAGGATCACAAAGCACCTTCAGAAAACAATGTTAACAGACATGCCTTACATAAATAAACTATATATATAATGATTATTGCTATCCGGTTAAATATTTTACATAAAGATTTTCATTTCTTTTCCAGTTCTTTTCTTTTAAGCTTGAATTTCGAGGTAGCAGCTCCAGAGAGTTGACTTGCATCTGATCCTCATGCCATTTTGCATCCATGGTGCTGTGCCACAAAGGCAGAGAGACCTACCCAGGGCCTCACTATTCCTGCCCTTGCACAGGCCCAAATTCTGCCACTCGGGACAATATAAATTCTTACTTTGCTGTTTTTTGTAAACGGGCATAAGGATTTCTGACCAGGCAAAGGGAAATCCCTTTGCAATATGCAATATGCAATAAATGCAATAAATAAATAGGAGCCACTTAAAAGCTACAGCACCTATAACAGGATAGTACTTTTACATAAATATTTACTGAAAAAATATTAGAAGGCCTGGCATGGGGCAGAGGGAGGAAAATCACTGTAAAGCATGTTCAATACTGAGGTGAAACATCATCTAGTAAGTCATAGTGAAAAGGGCCTACGTTTCCATTAATGAGAAAGTATACTACAGTAATCCTCAGACAGTGGTTGCTTGAAATAAACTCAGCATCTTGGGTTAAACTTAAGATGAAACTCATGAATATTTTGCGCTTGCTAGCACATAGATGCTACTACTGAGGACCGTGTTTTGAAATATGAATGAAGCTTAGTGTGTAATACAAAGTGGCTGTGTTATTTGAGACCCTTTTCTTTTTACAGG
>VZSV01000300.1:211440-221894 GCA_013398735.1 Nothocercus julius
TGAAGAGCTGTATTTCTCTGATACATTCCAAAACATGCTTCTTTTGAATGCTGTCTTCAGCACCCAGCAGAAACTGAGGCTCTGGTGCTCAGCGTAGTTCTACTTCAAGCACTGGGTGGACTCTTTCATGGGGAAGTTTGCAATGATCTAGCAAGTTTTGACAAGGTTGTTGTACAGCTTGCTGAAATATTTCCCCCAAAACTGATTTATACTAGCAAAACAGCTAGAAAGGTGTCCTCAAAGTACCTGTATGTTAATAGCCTGGGACGTAGTACTATTTTGCACCTTTTCAAAGAGCTGCTCTTCTATCCCCTTTCAGGACAGTGTGGTTCAGAGGGCCTCTGATGCCCCTTGCTACACCATGTACAGGCAGCAGGTCCAGCCTCACCGCTGAAACACAGCTGAGAGAGAGGTGTGAATCCACCTGGCAGGAACTCCATATACAAAGCATGGGCTTCGATCACCATATAAATCACCCCCTGAGTGCTGCTAGGACTACACTTCTGGTTTAGACAGTGTTAGAGAACTGGGCAGATGTGAATTAAGCAATACCTGTAGCTTTGTCCGCACTGGAGACTTCAAAAGGGTCTTTATCAAGGGGGTGCCTGATTAAGTATTGGGCTGTCAGTGTGCAATAGTGCTGAGCGAAGTTTGATTGATCAGACCTAGGCTTTCACTTCTTCATTCAGGTCAAACTTCTGTTGGGGACTGACATATTTTGATTAACTTCCTGACTAGTTTTTTTTTTTTTATTTCTTCTTCATAAACCTTTGCACTGCAACATTTGCTGCAGATCCCCAGGCAGAGATATATTAGTCTCACAAGAAAATTCAAGCACATCCAACTACAAACTAAAAAACTCCATTACATCCAAACTACTACATCCAACCTAAAATAATAAACTAAACAGAGTTAGGTAAATACTACTGCTGAAAGGTAACTCGTTTGATATGAAAAGTGTCATTGTCCCTAAACCTGAACCTCTTGGACAGTAAAACTGTTATTTATCTTCATTGGAAGTATATTGGAATAATGAATTTTAGCAGCACATAGTTCAGATAGTCACAGGGTTTCTCCTTTAATCTTGTTCAATTTATCAGTCCATTTCAGGCTTATTTTCAAAACCATGGCACAAAAATTCTTGGAATTTTCTTTAATTTATTGTGCAGATTTTTATTACAAAATCTGGACAAGTTGTTTTTGAAATTACTTCTGAAATGAGCAGAATTGCATACCTTTCTTTGAGGGTTGTTTTGGCTTATTACAAGTTGTCTGTTCAGCTGCTGTTGTGGAAAATAAAAGCAATTTAACCATGAATAAAATATAAGTAGTGAAATAAGCAAGCCAAAGAATTATAAGAAATGTTTAAAGGAAATTCACTAATGGAGAAAGCAAATGCCTTCCAAATTTTACCCTAATATTTCTTTTAAAAGCTGAGAAATAATTTTTTTTTCTAAAATGTGTGTTCCCAATAAAACATTGTATTCTAATAAAATCAAGGGAATTTTCACTAATTTTGCAAGTTAGCATAAACCAGTGAGTTAGCAACAGCTAGGAGTTTCACTGAATTAAAGCATTTTTAATCTACTATATATTGCTGTTGATTAAGTGTTGTAAATGTAGCCAATAAAAAATGCCTTTTCCCATAAAACGATTAAAATGTATTCACAAATGTAGTAAATAAGACATTCTGCAGGTCTTTTTAATTATTCTCCTCCATTATTTTCAGAAGTGACAGTAATGAAAATGGATGATGGCAATAAAACAGGAACTCTCACCTCAGAAAGCTTTGTATCTTGTGGAAAATAGTGCAAGGAAAATAGGAAAAGAGGATTTTGTAACCATTTGCCAGTCTGCACATATGTAAGTATAGCAGTCTAGTACTGGGTGCAATACTGGCAGAATAAAACATTGTTCCTAAGCAAGGAAGCCTCTCCAAGCTGCAGTTCAGAGGGAAAAATCTGCGAGGAAATCTGAGAGCGCCCTCAGGCCCGCGTCTTCTGCTCCCAGGTAGCAGCAGATTTGCAGTCTGTTGCTAGAACAGCCTCATTTTGAGGGCATTTAAAGCTTTGCCAGTACAAAAATGTATAGCATCAAATAGGTATGTGTACCTCAGTGTGCTAGGATATGTATTTACCTCATTCACAGGCAAAAATTAATTTGTATAGCCAAAATGAGTGTAATGGGGGGAAAATGGGTTTCTGTCTCTAGTAGAGAAATATTACATGGCCAGTGTCAAAGTAGTGAGTTCTGTGTGCCTGTGAGTCTACACCAACATCTGCTTTCCATTGGATAAGGATGTAAGTTTCTTATTTTGGCTGATGTTTTTGTGTTACAACCATTTTACTAAGAAAGGTCTAATGCAAACGTTAATAGTATTTTATGCAGTTCATGATGTGCTGCTCCTTGCAAATATATGTCAAGCCCAGGAGAACATCTGGAGTAAATTTTCTAGGATTTTGTGAGCAAGACAGTAGGCCACCTTGGAAAAAATAGTTATCAGTATTGGAAATTCACAAGAATCTTTCTCTGCACAGTCCGTGTGTAACAGCTTAACACACAGTCTCTTACTTCAGAAATCTTGATAGATTATAAAATCTGTGTTAGTGAACAGATAAAATGAGACCAATAAGCTTGATGTCACTCTGGTAGAGTTATGCAAAATTTATAGTCACAGTCTGATCCCACAACACTCCTGACAGATAAAAAAAGATATATATCAGGGAAGTAGTACAGTGTCCAAGCAACACCAATTTGTTGTCATAGGATGCTTAAAGGTGTGGTGATTTGGAGTGAAAAATTGTAATATCATGTATTCATTTCAATATTGAGAAGCAATGGGAAGACTTGGGTAGCTGTATTTTAATTTCTGAAACTTCTTTTTTTATTTTATTTTATTTTTTTTTTGCAAATACAGATAACTGAGGTTTTGGATGAAAATGAATTATCTTGGGGAAGAATGTGACACTACCACGATGAAAGACGCACTGCTTTTCAAAGAACTGCGCTGTCCCACTGAACATCCAAAATGCTGGCTGGCCTCAGATTTCCATTTGGCTAATGACTCCTTCAGCATAGTGCATGACTAAAGCTGTCACTGCGGCCACTATAGTAATACATCAATAAACAATATTTCTCTGTTTTCCTATTAGCTTTATGAAGCAAAATGAAAAGATCAGTAGACTAATAGAGCTGCTATAGTGGAATGAAAATTCAGAAAATGTATACAATTGGAAAAAAATGGAAATATTTTTAAGGGCACTTGAGGAAAGAGGAGCTCACATCTAACAAGTATGTGCATACTTTACAGTTCTCCAAAACTAAAAAAATATATCCCTGCTTTGTAAAACACAATGAGATTTTCACATATAATCAGATAAATAATGTTTTAAGCATTGACACATGGAAGGCTACTATTCTCCCAGATCTTCACAAATGTGTAATGACTAGCTGAATGTTGCAGGGCCATACCTATTTATAGCATCTGAGACTCCTGTTCAAATTATTTTAAACTCTAGAAACTAGTAAAATATTAAGATTAAGCCTTTTTGCGTACACCTCCAAGGACATTTTCTCTTAAGATTCAAAAATGAACTAAGTAATATACTCACTACTATTTTCTCTAAATTACTTCCTACTCTGACTTTGACATGAATGATTTCTTAATTAAATATGGGAAATTTGTTTGATGATCTAACACATGGGAAAGCTCGATTACTTAGTAGTGATCACACCTCTCACTGAAGAGCTCAGTTTTCAGTAGATGAGGTGCTAGCCTTTCAGGTTTGCTTGATAATTTAAAATATTAAAATAACTTTTGTTACTGTAACATTCTAAGTTGCACTTCATTCAAAATATGAACGTGAATAACAAATCAGTTCTTGAAAATGTATTTCTAATGACCGAAATTCATGAAAATGCTTTCTGTATAGCAGATTGGTATATATGACTATGAAAATGTACAAATGCACACTTAATCTTGTAAGCTCCTATATCCTTCAAGCTTAGAAGTACACATTTTTTTTATATACTTTCTAAATGTAAGATTTTTTTTCGTAATTACAGAAACCTGCCTATATATAGACGTGTATTTTGTAAAATCCCTGTCCTTATTATCAGTAGGAATATTCTTACAACTGCCGACCTTTATAAATTGTTATTTCAGTAACTCACCCAGGAGCTCACCTCATATCACTGGCCTATTTTGTGTGTTCCCAGGAATCCATTCACAAGCTGTTTAAAAGGGATGATGTTGGATTTAGGAGTCTGAATAAAATAGGGCAGAGATTTCTGCTATGTAGCTAGAACAGCTGGAAACGTGAGCACAAAAAGGATTTACCTGATCTTACAAGTAGAAACTGCAAGCAACCAAAAAAATAATTTTTTTTTTTTTTTTTTTTTTTTTTTTTTTCCAGAGGAAAAAAAAAAAGGAAAAAAAAGGAAAGGTTTTCTTCTGCTGGGAAACACAGGCATGGACAGAATAAAATAATCAGACCTTAAATAGCCTCTTCTCTTCTCACACACTAGCCTGTCTCATTCTGTTTTTCTGTCATATCCTTGAGTTTAACACGGTAATAGTTTCTTCATGTTTTTGAACACATGGACAGCTCTAATCAATAAATTGAGAGAACTGAACATATTATGGCCCTCTTCCAGTCCATGGTGAGCAATACAGTTGGCTGTTATGGCTGAAAAGGTACAGAAATGCAAAAACAGTTCCAATTTCCAGGGGGATCATTCTCTTCTTAATAGAACTCTCCCCTTCATAAAACTTACAGCACTTTCTGAACAATTAATGAGTTTCCCTAGGCCTCCTTTAAATTTATGAATAGATTAAGCTTTGCATAAGGCTTATCCTATTGAAAAACATACATTTTTTTCTTTTGAATTGTTTGAAACAACAAATGTATTGTTTACAAATATTGTTTTTAATGTTTAATGATGGGAAAAATGGTCCTTTGATGATACATTTTAAGTAGTGGAAAATGCTTATAATATGGTTAGGGAGAAGAGCTTGGGACTGAGAGATGTGCATGTTTCAGAAGTTAATGTGGTCAAATGGACTATTGAGTGGTCTCAGCTCCAGCATCAATCAGTTCTGGTAGGAATGTAATTTATTTGCAATTTAGTTTCTCCATTTGGTTATGAAGAGAAGATGACTTGACTTTCTCAAAGAAATACAAAATTTATAGCTCACAGATGATAAATAAGAAGTCTGGAATTCATGTCACTTACTTTTAATTCTGCTTCTAAAGCTTATCAGGGCTCATAAAATTATCTTTCCTAAAAGGTTTCAAGAACTGTGCTATTTAATTTGGAGCATGCATTGTAATTTTATTGTGTGTGAATGTTTCTGAAAGGTTTCACATGTGCATGTTCTATCATAATGTCATTTCATGTCCAGGTACTTAGTGGCTTTTCTCCTGTTAATTAAGTAATTCATCCTTTCCTCATGATTATTTGCAATACACATATGCTAGCTTTGTAGCTGATGGCTCCTTTTGAACACAGAGCAGCACTTTTCTAGTGACTGAGAACCTTGCATTTATTATGCTGTTTATTTTTATTTGTGATTTGACAAAGTGATGCCACCTTTTGCACCTTGACTATAAGCAGCATAGCTGGTGGGGACTTGCCACAGCTACTTTTGCTACACTATTAATATTCATTTCTTGGATACCAATTATATGAAGGTTTATGGTAATTATATAAAGGCTTATAGTCCTGATGAATATTCATGAATGTTTTTTACTATGTCTACAGCTTTAGATCTTTTTAGAGAAGCTTGATAGTTGTGATAATGTTGCTTGGTTAAACAATGATTACAGTTTTTCTCTTTAAGATTTTATATTAGTTTGATATTAACCAGATGTTCCAGTTCAAATATCTGATTCATCTTCCTTTTCAATCTTCTCAATCTTCTTTAAAAAGGTCTCTTTTTTTTTTGAATAGTACATTAGTTAGAAACAAAAATCAACAAAAAAACACCCTAGCACTGTTCAGTGGCTGTTGAGTATGCTTCTTCAAATTAACTACTTTAGCACTGTATTTTAAGAACCCAAATATACTTTACTTCCTCTCAGCCATATCTTATTACCTGTAAAGTCCGTTTTTATATTGTTAAGCTCCCTCTTAGCATGAATAAGCATGACAAAAATCTTAGTTTCTGATACATATCAAATCTCACTGCAGCTTATCAGTTCTCCCTGAATTTGAGGCTTAGGGTATAACGGAAAAGTAGAGAGAGGAGAGGAAAAGGAAAGAAGAACAAGAAAAGAAGAACCAGAAAGCACTGGGTCGAACAGAGCTAATTTCAGACTTTCTTTCTGCATGGGAGATTTGATAGCAAGTACTGTAGTTTAAAAGTCTGAGTAAATGCAAATGAAGGAGAAACTGGGACATCTGGGCATAAAAGTATATTATGTAGTTCCAAGAGGTCCAGTGGCACTTGTGTTGTGTTTAATCAAGTAGAACAAAGTAGATATTAGATCCTGGCAGACTATTTTGCTTAGCATTCTACAAGTTATATTTAAATCTCAGTGGTCTGAATGCTAATTAATAGAACAAATTAATCTTTTTGACCCAAAGGAAATTTACAAGCATGTTCTTCTTACACTTGCAAGGATTTTTATGTAGACTTTCAATGGTTTCACTGCAAAGGCTGAATAAGAGATGTGTGGCAGTCCCAAAACAAAATGAGGAGGAATCAGGTTTTAATCACTGAGGCTTTGCAGAATGTAATTGTTTGAGAAGCACAAGGTTGCCACATAATCCACTGTCAAAACATTTTGACAAATCAAAGAAGATTGTTTTCTCAGGAGGAACTTAAGTTTTTTGCATTGAAGCTTTTAAATCACCATTGTTTTCAAAAAGTATCCAGAGGTTTTCCTTAGGTGTTTTATTAATAGAGGAAAAGGAATAAAAACATTAGAATAGATGCCCAGTGGAAAAGGGGATCCAAATGTGAAGAAATGGAAAAATGAATTTGTGTTGTTGAGGAGTAGACTCAAAAAGAGAGGCTGCCATGGGGCAGAACAAGCGCTGAATGGAGAATTTCTGAAATATGGAAGAAAAGAGCAGCCCCAGGCTAGGTAATGGAAAACGTTGTAAAAGAAGTCTTTTTAGATGCTGGGTGTTGGGTTGGTGGGGAATGAGGAGCAAGAAGCGGAAAGGAGCCATACTTTCATTGACAGAAGTCTATGGAAGAATATTGTATTTCTGAATAAGAAAGACATTTGGATCATTTTATATTTAAATAAATATCTAATGGTATGAGAAAAGCTTTCTAAAATAAATATTTACCTCATAAACACATTACTTTTAGATTTGAAGAACTGCTCTCCAGGGGCATTGCCTCTCCCTGGAACATTGCTTTTGTGAAGCCTAACAATACAATACAGAAATTCTGAGTTTAACTTCGGTGTTCTTCCTTCTCTTTTGATGATTATGTGTATTCATTTCTTCTCTGAAAGAGCTGGCCAGCTAATTGTTTGTTCAATCATTTCAGAAATAACGACACAAGTCTCACAAGTGCTGCCAGCAAGCAGAAACCTGTGTGAACCCTCCGCTCCAAACAGACCACCAAGACAGGACCTGGCAAAGCTAGCACAAGGAAGTTAATGCAGGATGGAATAAACATTTGGACCTGTTATTTTCCTTTCCCATTGTTCTGCTCTCACTACTGACAACTTTAAGAGCTCCTGTATACTTTACTCAAGTTACATTTGCCTCTGCATTGACTTATAGAACTAGCCATTCATGAGACTGCTTCTTGTCCGACAAATCTTATTTTTTGAGGATCTTTGAACACAAAGGCTGAGTTACAATTTCATGAGAGCAGAGCTCAGTAATATGCCAGCTTGTAAAGGCAGATACATGCAGCAATGAGCTACCTTTCTTTACTGTGCCTGTTCTGCTCTAGAGCCTTCTCCATCCCCTAAACATGTAGAATTCTCATCTCTGAAGGGCTATAACATGGTAAATCACAAAAAATTATTACAGACCTACCACACAGAACAGCTTTATCTTAGCACCATTTTTCTTTCTGTCATGAATCTTGCATGCAAACTCAGATGTACCAGCATGCTGACCAGCTACAGTTCAGTTTATTCAGTGTTGGGGATCAATAAGGAGCAGATTCATCACTCCAGATTGGATGTCAAGAGACAGAAAATTCTCACATACATGATTAAGATATCTTTTCAATCACAGACCTCTCATTTCTCACTGGAAAACAAAAAGAGTTGGTTAAAGATACATTGCTATCAATAGAGAATCTCAGAAAGCTAAAGATTAATAGCATTGATCCACCCAGACGGGATGTACAACTGACCAGGCTTCAAAAAACACCTGCAGTCTTTTTGGTCTAAATAGATGTGTGCCAGTGACAGCAAGCATTTATAATTGCTACCTGAGTGCGCTGCCTGCCCTAAGAAGAGATTTAGGATAGAAACATTGTGCCTGAGGAGACTTCAGGTACATGGTGTGCTTCTCCAGTGTTATGAATGTGTATCTAAAGTGTCAGAGGTTTTGATTTACAGCAGTAAAAAACAAAATGGGGAGTGCGGCCCAACACAGACTAAGAAGAAAATGGAAAAGAGCCATAAATACTGTATTTTCATTTTTTTCCCACTAAACTTAGTCTCATGTGAAGAACACTAATGACTATTGAATATCCTTTTCTGTGGGCTGTTAATGGCTGAAAGAAAAACAAGTACTTTTTTTTAATTTTCTAAGGCTGACTGGAACACCAACTGGTTTGAACCCTCCTGAAAAAGCCATGCCCCAAAGATAGATTTCAGATTTCATTTCTATCAACCACACTGTCCCACCAAAGAGTATACATATCAGGTACCATCTGTACTCTTCATTTCCCCTAGAAAGTCACCCTCCTGAGTAGTTGTGTCAGTTATGGTGCAAAAACACTGAGAACACCTTGGCCCAAAGAATCTCCTGAAAACTCTAAAAGGCACTACAGCGTTAAAAGATCATCACTTTCTCTTCAATTTAGAGGTTCCAATTCACTAAATATTGTGGGATATTTTTTGTTTCTTCCAAGAGAATCAATGAAGAAAGATTGCTCATCATGTACCCCAACAGTATTTAACCCTTTCTCCCATACCAGCTAAGGAAAATTTCAGAGTACAGCACAAGTTTATGGATGTGAGTGGGAACTTTCCTGCAAGAAAAAAAATTCCTAAAAATTCCAACATGTGGACCATGAAGATGCAGGTACATGTTACAAAAGACCACAAAGAGATGCATGCATACTACAAACTCGTAAAACATTCTCAGCAAAAGAAACAAAGATATGAAGGCACTTTACAGACTTAAAATGAAGCCATACGTAAGCACTGAAAAACAGACATTATAGTCAAAAGTAGCACGAGTTAAGCAGTGTCTCCATCTCAGCACTTGGCTGAAGACTACAGCTGACACTCTGGGGGCTTGGGCGAAGGGACAGGCCATGGTGGCCAGCCCTGGCTTTGCCACCATGAGGAGTCCTCCCCCCCCAGCCTTTGTTGTTGGACGTTGTGGAGCTCTACCTGGTTGACTGAGAAGACTTACTGCTTCCCCTTTTCTCTACCACATTCCTGGGCTTCTCAGGTGGTCACACAGTATATTCTTTCATCTCTGAGAGTTAATGTCTTTATGATTGTAGCCTTTTTGGAAAAATAAAAATTTGGAAAAAAAAAAAAAAAAAAAAAAGGCTTAGTGTACTTGAATGAAGCATTTGGCCTAAAGGAAAATTGTTTCTTTGTATTAAAAAAAAAAAAAGTGTTTTAGCTCTGGATTTATGGGGAAGAAGTCCTTTCAGTCAAATCCAGAAGGCTTTTTTTTTTTTTTTTTTTTTTTTTTTTTTTTTTCCGTTAACATTGGGATAAATCATAACACAAGCAATCACTTTTGAATTCTGTAATCTACTGAGAATAGATTTCTGCAGGTACAGCTGGCTTTCTCCGTTGATGAACCAGTGCTCATTTCATCACTATCACAGGTTTCCTTTCAAAGTGACTCCAATGAATTAAATCAAGAATTGTATTATGCATCAAACCTGCAGAATATTGATAAACAGCTATGTTGTAAAAACGAATGTCAGCTGCTGTGTTTAACGACTTGGATGGAAAGCCTTCCCTGATAAAGTGATCGTATTGCTTGATCTTGTATATCTCACAGAACCAGTTCTTGCCTATTATTCACCTTGATCAGCAGCATAGGTTAAATGCAGTTATTCGGTCTTTATGCCTAGAATTCACTGTATACTCACGTTCTATTAATTTATCTTTTTTTTTTCTCTCCAACTCTGATTTTCACCATTGAGCTAGTTCAGATCTAGGACATTCTGACAAAGGTATCTGCAAACAAGCCCTTGCATTTTAAAATCCACCCTTATCAGCTGATACTGCATCTGGATCTACATATCACATACTTAGGAGTGAAGATTTAAGTCTTCC
>VZSV01000300.1:222569-332870 GCA_013398735.1 Nothocercus julius
TTTTTTTTTTTTTTTTTTTTCCTGTCTTTGTTTACCTAGCAAAGCCAGTTAGGCATTAAGCCCTAATTTCTTGTGAATGAAACATTGTTCTTCTCCTTTCCAATTGGTAGAGTCTCTCATCCTTAATGTATATATTTGCTATTTGCATTGCTTTCATATCAGGACAGCTAAGTGTCAAATCAGGACAATAATAGCTAATGAGAAGTCATGTGAGACAAAGAAAAAGAACACTGCTAAAAAAAGGCCATATTTTTCTGCTGTTATGTACATAACTACAGTTATTATGAGGGGAATATAGATACAAGAATTTACATCAGTGAAAAGTACGCCATTTTTATGCTTTGTAATCTTCCATTTTCTTTACCAAAACTTATTCTGCTCTAGTCCTGAACACATTTTTAAAAAGCTGTCTATGAAATTCAGACATTTATGTTTTCTTTTTTTTTTTTTTTAAGAGATGCATTGACTTTCTAAATTAGTGCTTCTCTACTGATTGATGAATACAGTAATTTGAAAATTGTCAAGAGCTCTTTAAGTATCATTAGGAAAGATAATTTTGTTACTATGGCACTCTAGAGGTTAAAACTTATCCACATTGGATATTCTTTAATTTGTATATTGTTTCTATATAGTAAAACAAGCTGTATATTTCTGGGTTCATAATGAACTTTAAAAGAAAATTAAAGCTTCAACATTGTGAGAAAAATAGTACTCTTAAAGCTACTATGTAATGTTTGCATGGAGAAAATATAATCAAACTTTAGTCAGTCAGTCATTTGGAAGAAAAGTTATAGATCATGTGACCCTCAGATAGGCAATAAAATACAAAACTTTTATTATTTAACATTGCAATTTGCTCAGGGGCATTAAGATTGGAAAAAAATATAGCTTCATCTACTCAAATCAAGGTTTGCTAGAGCAGGTTGCCCAAGACCATGTCCAGTTAGATTTTGAATATTTCCAAAAGTGGAGACTGCATAGCCTCTGTGAGCAACATATTCCACTCTTTGTATCCCTGCACAGTTAAAATAGTTATTCTCAGTAGAGAGCAGCATCAGATGAGATCATCATCTTAAAAAACAAAAGCTAACACTTGAAGAAACATCAGATAAAACTTTAAATTCAGACATTTTAAAATAAGCTAAATGCTTTGAAATAGCAGAAGAAAATTAAAGAAAATAATATTATTTATTCTTTTAGGGTTACAATTTTAAGACATTCTAAAAAATCTAGAGAGATAAATATTTATTTTTACCATAAAGTATTTGGTCTTTTTCAAGAATTTGGCTCAATAAACTGAATTTAAATAGATGCCAGGAAATCTACACTAGTTTTACTTTAAGTTTGTTAGAAGCCCAAAATAAATTGTTTTGTGCTTGTGTTCTAAAAGCAGCAAATGTGAAATGAAATGAATTTTTGATGACGTTAGGAAAGTCAACCTTTTTACATTATCTATATTAGAACATTACCCAATAGACCCATTACGCACTATAGTCTGTCAGTATTTCTATTAGAAACACTAATATTTCACATGCCATATAATGTCTGTTTGATCCATGGAATTCTTAAAAAAATTTTTTGAAATAATTTTCAATTTGCAGGGCTAAAAAATATTAACTGGATAGGAATTTTCATATATTCTTCTGGCTATGACAAGACTTTTCTTTTTAAAAAGGCATATTGCTGGCATCTGGTCTATGGCATATTGTCATTAAATAAAATATTACAAAAAAATGATATCTTGTGTGAGACTATGGAATGACAGGTGTGTAATGTACATGCATTATATACAGAGAGGACTTCATAAAGGTTTATTATGCATTTGTAAATGCATCAAAAATAGAAAGAAAATATCTCTTCTTTTTCAATATTGTTCATACATACGTCTTTTTTTAATGGATCCCTTTAGTATCTTCATAAAAGCAAAGGTTCTCAACTTTTTTCTTATATCTTTTATAAGCTGTTGGAGTTTAAAGCTGCTTGAGCTTACAAGCATTCTAAAAAAATCAAAAATGCCATGTCTTTTCAAGCAATTTCATGCATGTACTTCCTCCATAACACTCTCTCGCAGAATTCCTCCTTTGAATGCCAGAAAGATGAACAGTCATTTTACAAATCTTTGAGCACAAACCCTCAAACACCACCTACAGCTAGAGTAGTGTTTAAAAGAAACTTTCAAGTTTATTTTTCATGCCATGGTAGATTGCCCATATATGATCATGGATTCATAAAGTAATAATTCCTTGCAGTGGCAAGAATATAAGCCAAGACAGAGGTTTAGGAAAATATGGATATGAGATACTCAGAACTAGAAAAAAACTTTGCATACAGATGCAAACTAATACTTGAAATTAAACTGTCACCTCATTACCAAAGGTCTTATCTTAGAATATTTGTAAATGTCAAAATAATTTAGGCTAGAAGAAAACAAGTAAAACCATTGGACTAATTTGATAGGACTAGTTGCAGTACCTGCAATCATTTCTGTGATATGTTTTCAGGGCAATGTTCCGTTTTTTTCATAAAGCAAAATTCACACATGTGAGAATAGAGAGTATCCACTACCAGTTTCCACATGCATAGAGGTAAAATTACTTCTCCATTCTTATTCATTTGTTATATGTGACATCAGCTTCCACCAGCTGATGCCAGAAAAGGGAAGTTCTCTTTAGATTGCTTGCTGTGATTTAAATCCTTGCACACTCACTACTCTCTATAGTATTGCTCCTCTTTATGTTTGCATGGGCACATTCCTTGTATCTACGTGTATCTCACTGGTTTTTGTTTGTTTGTTTAATATATCTTTTTGTTTGTTTTACATCTCTTTTGGTTTATTTTACCCAGCTTCTGAAGTAATCTTCTTAAATAATATTACCTATAGATCCTGATCATTTATTCAGACAGTAAAAGTAGCTTTCAGTTAAGATACAAGTCTGGGATGCATTTGACATTTTGGAAAAGGGCACTGCCTTCCAAATTTACAAGAATAGCAAGAATTAAAATGCCTATTTCACTACCAAGACAAAGACTGGAGGAAAGCTGTGCCTCTGTAGACATTAATCAAGGAAACCTAGCTGGACCAGGTTACGTGAAAGATCTGAGAGTTATTAGCAAAACATATATTAAAGCCTGCTTTGTAATTACAGTGTGTTATGTCATGATATATAGTTTTCTGTTTCTTTATCACATGGAATTGTGTGTAGAAGTAGACTTATGTCACACAGCAAAATTAAATTTAAAGTTCAATTTAATTTTTTGCTTTTCTTTAGTGCAATGGCATAATGCTCATGGAAAAATGAAACATTTATTTTAAGTAACTATGTAGCTTCCATTACTTCAGTATCTGAAAGACAAAATCTTGATTGTGTTTCGGAGCACTTTTGTAAGAGAAAGGAAGCAGTGAGGCAACAAAGACCAAATAAAAAAGATTAAGGTATTGTAATGATAGACATTGCTAAGATTGACATTAAGGTACTTTACTACCTAGATGAATTCTCATCCCCAAGTAAGGCAGTCAGGATGAGTTCTATAAATAGAACTGTCTAAATCGTATTTAACCATCACATTTAATACCATGTTATAGTTCCTAAAAAAATTTCCACTGCCAGTACAGAAATAAGTTTGCAGACCTAGTGATGAGAAGAAAACCTTTCCCACATGTGCTATGCAAATTGATATGAAAGTGAACAATATCATGGAACTCAATATGGTATTTTGATACTTTTACAGAACACTTTTAAACAGTTGCCATATGCATACTCAATGACAAGTCCACTGCCAGACAATTTATTCTAGACAAGATATATGTATGGATGAATGTATAGGATCATCATATGTTTTCCTTACATAAATTAGATTCAGTTTAAATTATCTCTGGATAATTCCCCTCAACAATGTTTCTGAGAAATATAAACAAATTATATAGTTATACCTCTGTAAACCTCTGTGTCTTACCTGTAAGACATTTAATTCAATTTAAAGTTCTTTCAAGTTTATATCGGTATAAATTGGTTTACATTGTTATTTTTTCATTAATGTGTTTGTGATGAGTAAATAGTAAATAGATGAGCATCTTATAGGCCAGATAAAGGGAAAGTAATTAGTGTATTGCACAGGATTTGAGAGTTCTAGCCTAATTCCCTCTTCTGTACCACCCAGCTCATGTTCTATAATGAATATTTGGATCCAGTGGAATTTCGGTGTAAAGTCTTAGGAATGTTGCCTCCACAGAATACAGGGAATCAAACTGCAAAGTGAACATCATAAAAAAAACAGACTGCAAAGATAGGATGGCCCTAGACAGCTAGTAGGAAATGCTGAACAGCATCTTAAACTCCCAGCTGCCTCCAGAGCTTGAGTTATTCTCTCCACTCTAGATTGACACAGTTAAAACTTTTCTTAAATGTTGGAACTTATGCTCTTTTATTTTAGAGCTGAGAGGAAGATACCACCTTTTTTTTCCAAGGTCAGCAAAGTGATCAGCATCTTTCTTCCCAGCAGCTTAAAAGTTAGGGTACTCATCCACCACCTGTGCCAGATGAGCTCAATTTCCTCTCCTCTGAAAGGTTCAAAGCCCACATCTTCTGTGTCCCTAGACAGTGCCACAGCAATCAGTCTCTACCCCCTGTAATGGAGTAATGGGAACCATATAAGCATGAAAGAGATTGAATTTGTCCCAGTATTTTGCATCATTATGGGAAATATAGTGGAAGACTGCCTGCACAGCCTGTTCTTGGCTAGATAGAGTTATCAGTTTTAAAGAGATTGAAAAGAAGTAGTGAGTAGGGGGTTTAACAAGAAAATTAGAGAAACCTATGTGAAAATAACTGCTTTCTGGACTCAGATAACCCAGTAATTGCTAATAGTGCAGTCTTTTCTTTTTTTCTTTTTTTCTCTAATAGAGAATATACTTTCAGCAAGCTCTTTTTTTTTTTTTTTTTTTTTTTCCAGTGCATAATTTCTAGAAACTGAAATTCAGCTGAAGACTATGCAAGCTTTTCTGCAATTTAGAAGATTTTTTTTTTTCGGGAAAGGGCAAGTTTCTAACACTTATTTGATGATTTAAGATAAACAATCTCATATAAAGCTGGTAAGCTCCATTACCTCTGAACTAAAAGTCCAGATGGGTCGCAAGTGAAGAAAAGAAACACCATTCAGTCCCTCATAGTTTGTTTTATTCTACCATAGTGGTGTTCAAATTTTTGGATTGGGGCAGCTACTGTAGTGTCTGCCTAAACCAGAGTTCTTCAGAACTTCCCCTGTAGTCAATGAATAGTCTCACAGGCTTGAAGGTAGACATATACTGTGATTCTTTGCAAACCAGAGTAAAAAACTCCTCACTTAGACAGTCAGCAAGGTCCCTTACGATGATTTCAAGCTGAGAAGTAAAACTGTCTCTCTTTGCATCATGAACTGAGAGATTAACTAAAGATAATTAATAGTCAATAAACAATGCAAAGCTGTTAAGATGATTAGAGGCAGAATCTTAACGGACAGACAAGGGTAACAAGTAAATTGATATTCATTCTAATTAAAGATTACAAAGGTCTGTTGGGCATGATAATGCATGATAAGATTAGCTCTACTCGTAGTTGAGGCTGAGCGTGGTTATGAATTTTTCCAAAGTGTGCAAAACTGCCAGAGTAGTAAATAAGAAATTTTGCTGTTGAAGATGCTACCTTTTGCAATAGCTTGCTCTGTCAGAAGGCTAAATATGTCATAATAGCAGAAGAGCTTGAATTTTGGCCTGTTTGAAACAACACTGATAGTATATCTCCAAAATTAGAGCAATACAACACTGGTTGCTAAAAGCAGGAACAATTTCTGAGATTAAATATCAGGGAATATAATACTTACTATAATGATGCACATTGTATCGGGCTTTTCCTGGGGCCAGGAAAGCGCTTCTCAGCACTTGTTCTCCTAACATTTTTAATAAGTAGCTAACGTATTTTTCTTGGAAGTGTATATTATAATGGTACTATTTTATTCTTGCATCTTACATTTGTTTCATGAATGAAAATATTTCTTCCCCTTGATAAAATATCTTCTGGACAAAATTAAAATATTTTATTTAAAAGAAAAAAATTCACATAAATTTAAGTCCTAAATTCCAACTTTATGTTTTGAGGATGTGAATTTTCTACTCCTACCTCATTGACTATTTCTCATTTTTTTGCTCAAACTGTTCCTAAAGAGAAGCACCCAGACTTTTGCCAAACTTAAATTTGCAAGACTAAAAAGAGCCACAGCAAGGATGCCTTTCTCAACATGAGTAAAAAAGACTGAGTACTTGATAATACTTATAATTTTTTTTTCTCAAGTCAGAAAAATGTCTTCCTTTTCTGCAGACACCATTATTTCTCACATCTTAGAACTCTACAAAAGTGGATTTTTTTTTCCTTTTTTTCACTGTTTTCAAGGTCTTTCTTGAAAGTGTAGTACAGAATTCAAAACTGTTTTATCTGTTTCAACCATCCATTACTGCCTAGAGTTTGGTTAGCATGACCCCAAATGTCAGCAACTCTTTTCTAAGTGTCTAAAGTTCCTTTCTGAATAACATAGTCACTTGCTGGCATAAAAAATGTGACAGAAATACTAACTTGGGATTTAGCAATCTATGTCCAATATAAATCTGTTGCTTACAGAGGACCTGATGAAATTTTTATTCCTGACTTTGTACTCCACTTCGCCATAATGCCTGTTAGACCCCAGACTGATGCTAGGCCGTCAATCTATCTGTTAGGTCTGATAGATTAGAGCAGATAATTCTAATTCTAAATGGCTCTGCTAAATTAAAAATCCCATTAAAATTCTTCACAAACAGACCAAGCCACTATGTAATAACATACAGCTACCAAGTTTCCATGCAGATTTGATCTAGCACATGCACAGATGTTCATGCTTACTAGAGGAGACACTTTGTTAAATTTCACACTGTATAATAATACTGTTTTGGTGATTATGTACACCTTTTATCTGTAAATCTCAATGGGCTTTTCAGAAGTATCCACTTTGTAGACAGGGATATTATTGTCAAAGCAATAGAGGAAGCTCACTTCCCTTTCCTCCCTTTTATCTTCTGTGACACTGATGAAAGAAATAGTAGCAGCCTCAAACAGGGAGAGTCTTCTTGGGTGAGACAGGTTTCACATTGTTGCCTTCTAAAAGAACAGGAGCAACAGGTCACTTGCTGGAATAAAATCAACACAAGGAAAAGTCAAGGGAGTACCAAGAGTCCTCTGAGGCAGAAATAGCCCCCATGTGATGGGAAGAGATGATTTCTTTACCTAGAGATACAGGTAACCAGTTTGCTCACAAAGAATGTTACGGATGAACTGTCAACTATTAATGAGTCATCACTGAAAAAATAAGATCACAAACAGAAATTATTATACTTTTTTTTTTTTTTTTTTTTGCTGTTGTGGGATGAACTCTCTCCTCCTCACCCTTAGCATGGTTTAATATACACTACCATGACATGTTTCTCCAGAAAGCATACAGGTCGTTTCTGATGCTCTCCCAGCAGCTTCTCTCATTTTTGTTCTTTCTTTGCATATTCTAGAGGGTACCACAAAACTTCCAGAGTTTGAGTGAGTCTCTCAACTCTGAATGATATGAGCAGCTGTGAGGCTCAAGAGTGAGAGATTCACTCCTTGTGGCAATGGGAATTTAGCCTGGATTCTGGACCCTCAGATGAGAGACAAAAATCAATCAGACTCACAAAGCCCTTTGAATTATTAACAGATAGGCACCATTTTGTGCTAATAGAGATTTTTAGTATCAAAATCTCTTTAACACACTCAAAATTTTCCTTGCACTAATGACCAATGTATGCACTTGAATTCTTCTATGTATTATATCCAATGTTTAAAGCAAGTTACTAGATAAATTACCTTCAAGTCTATATTTCAAAATCATTGAAAAAAAATTCTTACCGTGAAAAAGCATTTCTGATTATACTAGTTTGCAGATGATTGAAATGAAATGTTGCATTTCTGACATGTAATTAAAATATTCCCGGTAATATTATCATACAGACTGTTCTTTTCAACTATTATCATAAATTAGAGTGCTATAAAGCAGATTAAAATGTTCACAGTTCTCTCTTTAAAATGTAGAATTACAATTACTCTCAATGAAGCTCTAAATAAGTATCAAAATTCTAAATTTACATATATACTACTTTGTATGGAGAAAGTAAAGGTGAGATATGTGAGAACTGGTAAAAAAGAATACATTTGTTCTAGTTAACCATATTACAGTTTAGACTCCTTAAATTTTATTCCTAAAGGGAAAATCACAGAGCTATGTCAGGATACTCATAGATATCTGGAAAGTTTTTTTTTTTTTTTTTTTTTTTTCCTCCCCTCTGTCTATCTGAGAAATTATGGATCTAAAGCCAAGTTAATTAATACTAAATGCCCTGAGCATGCCACTTGCAACATGGAATTTATTGGAAATCCTGGGAATCCCCGGGCCATCTCCTGACTGCAGCCATGATATGCTGAGGAAATCTGTTTTGTAAATCCTAGCAAAAGCTAGGTGTTAGTAGATGCTCATTTGCTCTGCTTCCTCATAATATACATAGTTTGGAGGTAGAAATCAATATTTAAGCTAGATCTAGAAGACTTAGAAGGAGGCTATGTCTAGAAGTGACCTAAACCCCCAAATTTATGGGGGCAGTTTAGGGAGGATGAGATAATGAACAGTGCCCCAAGCACCCAAACTGCAGGTAGGTACACCTTTCTGCACACGCATGTATATGCTTAAGCTGTCATAGAGGGGTAGAGCATGCCCTGATTGCCCACCAACCCTCGGACATGTTTGAAACTCTGAACACTATGAAACTGAACTCAAAGCCAGGTTTGAAATGCAGGGAAGGTGCAGTGGTAATAAGTAAGGAATTTTACCATCAAAAAACTAGTGAGTCAGGTGTTTGAAGGAGAAATCAGAAATTCAGACACCATCCTTGGTTTGTGCTTCACTAACTATTTAGCCTATTTAGACTGCATCTTGTGACCTATGTATTTGCATAATGCTTAGCAAAACAAAGCCTGAACTCACCTGAGACATGTAGTTATATAAAAATTTATGGGTTTGGACTGCTTCCTAACTCCAGCACTGTGTTCAGCACACAGTCCAGCCATTTCTATACTGAAACAAGCCTTAGACATGCAACAGCACCTCACACCTTTGTGATCATGGGAGGGAAGGGCGGGTAGGTGGGCAAGCCAGAGAAGAGCCATGATGCGCTCTGGCCAACACTAGCAGAAGCATCTCAGGAGTCAGGGGTACAAGGCATACCGTATTTCAGCACAAGCATAGTCTTAGACAACGTAGCATAGTAATGAATATAATATAGCCAACTAAATAACAGGCATATCTACTTGATCAAGTGGCGGGAGAAAACAACACACAGGAAATGAGAAGTATTTATATATTCATGTCATAGTTATATATATATACACCAGTTAGCAATAAATACAACAACTTAAATATGTGTGCAAATGTGTGCTTCTGTAGAGATACACACATACATAAGTACAGCCTCAGTTTTGCTTATTATTACAGTCTGAGCATCTCATAAATATTAATGAATTTAGCCTCAAAATACCCTTGGGAAGTAGAGAATTATTATTATCATATAAAAAGAGGAAATGTAATACATTGCAGCATGAAGTAAAGAGTAGGGGGAAAAAATTGCTACAAAAACAGAAGGGGTAACCAGAAGAAAGATTTCACAGAGAGGTTAAGATTAAAAACAAAAATGTTTGAACTTCAGTAATTGAATGTTACAAAACAGTGGGCTTGCAAAGAAAATAGCAAGGGTAATTTTTGACAGCATGTTTTAAGCATTGCAGTGTTTTAAGTTTCTGTGCACAGCCATTTGTATCTCAGTATTGTCCAGTAAATATAGCTCTCACTACATTTCCTTGCAAGCACATCATAAGTTTTAACAGTTAGTAGGAAACACATGAATAAATATTTTGAGTAATATCAGGAATATCAGGCATACATATTGATTCTTTCACAGCATAAAGACACTGTAAATCTGGCAGCTCTTATCAAGATGTTTTTGTCGTGTTCAACACTCCAAATATCCTTACATACTTCCAAAGCCTGGAAATTTTTCTTAGGAGTCCTAGACCTTAGAAACTTTGGTAAACATCTGAAATATTTCACAGAGTTTTCTAGAAATGATCATTTCTTAGATCATTCTGTATACACATTTCTGGTGAGCCATTCTATTCTCTGCAGCTCTTCACAATAATTATAAATCAGATTGTGGAAAATTGCTTGAAAAGGGGGAACTTGGAGAAAAACTAGGGCCTAACAGAAGTTTTGGCATTACAGGAGCTTGCTTGGGGTGATAAACAGTTGCCACTTCTAGGATGTTTGACAGGTCCGGACTCTGCTCCTCCACGGTTCCTTAGGCACCACAATCTGTCCTCCTCAGGTGCTGAGCCAGCAAGGGTGGCAAATCACTCCTTTCGGATGAATTTTTCTTGAACTTTGCTCATTATAAGCTCATTATAATGTCAAAACACACCTCCACCCCTAAAGATACCCGCCTCCGAGGTACGACCACACCTCACTGAGCATGCGCTCTGGATTTTCCATTGACTGTACCCTTAAATGAAAGCGAGAAACTTTTGCATCAAGCAATAACAATATTCAGTATGACCGTTGTCACTCAAGCTCCACCTGAATGTAAAGAAAAGTATAAAAGGTGAACTAAGGAGGAAAAGGAAGATTCCCTCATGAATTTTGGATTAGTTGATGGGCTGATCCCCCTTTCCTCCCCTCGGGTCAGGATGCTGCCTGAGGAGATTCAGAAGTGAAGAAGGAAGATTCCCTCATGAATTTTGGATTAGTTGATGGGCTGATCCCCCTTTCCTCCTCTTGGGACACTGCCAGGAGACTAAGAAGAGAGGAGGGAAAATTCCATCATAACTCCTGGGTCAGCTGATGGGCTGAACTCCCTTTCCTCTCCTTGGGTGCCTGAGGACACTTGAGACTGAGAGCCCTCTCCCATCTTCTGGTGTGAGTGATGATTGCACATTTGTACATCAGAGCTAGCTAAACCCCATACTGTAGTAGAGAATTTCCTGTACTGACATCCAAAACCTGCTTTGTAAATGTTGCATTTGAATAAATCATGCTGTTTGTGAATTCGACTACTTGTTTGAGGGGGCAATCGGACCTACGGTCAGCAGACCGTTCGTGAATCCGTTACTGCCAGTTGGGCATATAGCTAACACAGTATTTGATATCTCCTTCCCCCCCACCACTACGGCTTTCAAACTGCCACACAGAGTACTTTCAAATTATTTGTCCTCCAATCCAGAGATTACAAGAATCCATCTGTTTACAAGAAACTGCACCAAAGACATTTCCAGAATTGTTGCTGTTCCTGTTAGTTCTTCAATTTTCAGTTATCTTCAAGGGCACTACATCCTACATGACTTCGAAATCTCTGTACATTTTTGCTTTATAATTTTGGACAAATCTATATATTAATTTACAAACACCTTATACTGACCTACTTAATTCTAAATCAGACAAATGTTGCTGTGTACAAACTTTCTGTAGTCTGAATTTCTGAAAAGATGGCATTGCCACTTGTTATATACTACAAGAAATAGAACAAAAACTTTGTACCATGAGAAGCAGAGATTAGAAAACAATAATGTTGGAGACAGTGCTGAAAGGACAGAGGTACTTACTAATCCACAGCAGCTAAAACGGAGGCTACGCTTCCTGCCGTATTATTTACTATGCTGATCTCTGGATATCAGAAATTTCATTTCACGCTCTTTTTGTTGTTGTTGTTGTTGTTGTTTGGTAGGGATGAAATATCATTCCCTGAATCTAGTATGTTACATTTCTGGGAAAAATATTCAGCAAGAAAAGCAGCAAGGGAAATTAAACTGTATGGATGAATTAACTTAATGACATTTATATTTATCTACAAAAACATATGTGAAAACTGAAAATATTGGGACATTTGTCTCTTGATTTGTGAAAATGCATGCACCTACTTCTCATGAAGAATAATTACCGTAACATAGTGCTGGGCTCTATAGCACCATAGCCTGACTACTACTAGTACCTAAGACAGTTAGTTTAAAAGTGACTGAGGTACTGTTATACTACCCTGCAGTCAGAGGAATCTTTAAAGTTCTCTTGGAAATCCAGTTCTTTGAACTTACATTTGAGGAATAATTCTGTAGTGAAAAGAACTTTTTTAAAAAACTAACTAGTTCAAGGGACAAGGACAGGCATACAGAGTTTTTCAGTTGTGGGTCCCAGGTGGAGATGGATAAGCAATGCTTGTCATCTGACAGACCCACCTTCTTGTGTGACAGGAATTGTTGGTCAGTTGACTTCCTAGGGTGCACTACTGTCAGACCTGACCCATTTTCAGGCAATCTCAGCAAGAGATTACAGAATGAAAGCGTATTGTAGCAAAAACTCTGTCCCTTTGCACCTCCAGTTAGTCTGATGCATCTGTTACACATCTGTTGAATATTAGGAGAACTATATGCTCTGGGACTGTTAATTCAGGAGACAGAAAGATCACTTAACGATAGGAGTCTCTTTGTTATTGTTTCTCATTAAGCAAAATTTTAAATTGCTAAAGAGGAAGATGGGAAGATTCTTACTATAAATGTTAATTTCTGCAAATCAGTAAATTTAAGGACATCATAATTTACATAATATGATCCATAATATGAATTATTTACGTAATATTTATCTAGTAATTTTTAACTTTAGCAAATAGCTTCCCCTCAAATCAGGCAAATAGAACCGTTTGGGTAGGAGCAGGCTTTTGTTCTTCATATGTGGAGAGGAGTGGATTACTTATTTTGATTGTAGACTATGGAAATAAATCACATCATCTATCCTAGCTGAGAAATTTTAAAATTATACCTTAAGATTACATCATACATAAGGTATTTAAGGCATCAATCACAGCAAGGCATTCTTAAATGCCTACCTTACAGATCATGGAAGTTACAGTAAGAGAACTGTGTTCTTTTACCTGCCATTTTATGCAGATAAATAAATAACAATGTCTTATACAGTGTCTAATCAGAATTTTTGAAAACATTTCTCAGTATTCTTTCCATCAGAGGCTCTGCTAAGCTGTAAGTCTTTAAGGACCTACTCTGAATATTTTTTTTTTTTTTTTTTTTTTTTGGTCAGAAGGCTGTGGCACCTTTATTAAATAAAATTTCCTCTTATTTACTTCTAATAAAGTTTCATCTACAAAAGCCTATATTTGAGCAAATAAAAAATTAACAATTATATGAATTAATAATGATATGGATTATATTAGCTATATTAGTCCTTGAAAATGAGCTGTAAAAATGACAATGGCTAGAATATTAGCTAATGACTAAACTGGCTCAAGCCAGTTTATATATATATATACATATATATAATATTTATTTATTGAAAACTCATTTATAAAATGGTTTATTATATTTCTTTGTGAATATCATGTACTTTTACCAGTACATTCCCTGGGAGCCTTGCAGCTACCCGTCTGAAAAAACTAAAACACAGGAAAATAGGGCTTACAGAGTGTAGAAAACTAGACTACAGATTTTACTTTCTATACATCTAAGAGCATTTAAAGACCACTTTGCTCATTAATTTCTGTGGAAATTAATGCTTCATCTTACTTATTCATTGACAAAAAGAGACTGTTATTCTTGAAATAGTGCAAATGAAATCTTACACAGCTGATAAAAATGCAGGAGTTGATGCTTTAAGTGTCTAGATTTGTGCATCCTTATCTTACCAAGATGCCTGGAGACTCAGGCAAAATTTCAGTTGGAAATTTCCAAAGAGCCTGGCAAGATTCTTAATTAAAAAGAACAGTATCACTCATTTTATATTTCCAGAAGAACAGGGGAAAAGCAGATAGCAGATCAGTTGTTAAATTTCAACAGTATTAACACATAATACAATGCTTCATGTCTCAAAGGTTTTCTCTTGTTATTTTGCAATTCAGTTTATATCTATGCATACACTAAATATATGTATAAAAATTTATATTGATATATAAGGGTATACATATATATAAAATATGTATGAAAGATTTTTTTTGTTCTAAGTCTTTTCACAATTAACACAGATTCAGTATACAATGTTAATAAAAACACTGATTTTTGAAGACAGATCTGAGGATTAACAACTTTGCAAGATCATTTGCTAAATTTAGTCTCTCTGATAAAGTACTTAATTTGAGATAATAATTCTAATAACTAATTAATATTTACTTTATGCTAAGATTTTTTTCATATTCAATGCTAAACACACATAGAGTCCTTGAACAAATTCATAGATGTTAAAGCTTGTGCATTGACCCTGTCTTCTTGCTTCCTCTTCTGAGACATCCATGAGATTTCATCAAAACAAAAAGGAAAATATTATTTTTCTAATATTCTTGGAAAATCTTTCCACATTATACACACTTCTGTTGCTATACAGCCAGACACTCCAACCTTAACCATGACCAGTAGCCTCCAAACTTGTGTTTATCTAAGGAACAAAAATCCAACAGATACAAAAATAAAAAAAGAGTAGATATTATAATCATTTCCTTTATATGACAGTATATTATATCTAAATATCTCTATCAGCATCCTTTGTGTAGTTACACAAACCCTTTTTAGGTCTTGTGCGAGGAGTTTTAATCACTCAATGGCTACTCAATGCTCAGAAATGCAATAATAGCACCAAAGCGGCAGTACAGTTTCCCTGGTGCCTGTTAGGGAAAGCAAAGAATATATTATCTCTGACCCTTCCCAATTATTTGAATCTGCTCTATGCACTTGAATGCTGAACTACCCAGTGGACTGGTCATAGAAAATTTTAATTAAATTGACCAGCTAATACAATTTGTGCATGGAGTGAATATGTGTTTAGGTACATAAGAATATATATAGTATGGAATTGGTAGTATGGAATAAGGGTTAAGGAAACAAAAGAAACAATGAGAAGTTAAAAATGAGAGTCATATTTGTCATGAGAAAAAATACGGGAGGATTTTTGCAGGTAGCTGTAGACGCTATTAAGTGTTTTGGAAAAAACATCCTTCAAGCTTTATTTCAGTCAAATATAAAATTATTGAAATGCAAATGTCTCTAGTAGTTAACTCAGGTTTCAGAGATGTCTGTGAAATGAGTATTTTTTAAGCTGTACCTCAGACTGCATATAAGAGAATCAGAGGAATATTCTATAGGTTGAAGAAACAAAGACTCATTACCTAAGACTACAGAATATCTGTTTTCCATATTTCCAAACCGAGTACCCAAAAAAGTCAGACAATACACAGTGCATCTGAAATTTTGATATTTATATACTTTTCATGTCACAACACAAACAGAGAAGCCCTAAGTCTGAAATTTCTACAGATGTTTTGTTGCACATGTCTCTGTTGCCTCTCTGTCTGGAGCATTCACAAAACACCTTCTCCCCTTTTGTGGTGCAAAAACACACCTGGGTCTGGTCCCATCCTATTTTTCATACCCAGCGTTTTTTCTCAGGAGGGCCAACTTTTGCTTCACTTTGAGAGCTGATAGTCTAGGTGATAGAGGATAGAATTTCTTTCTCTCCACAAATCAGCACATCTAATAAGGACATACAGATTGCCATTAATATATGAATATGATCTACACATAACATCGTTCATAGTGCTTTAAGTAAAAAAGAAATACTTAAAAGAATACTTTTACTAATGCTGCTATATGAAGGGTAATTTTCAAATTATTTTGAATCTGTGTAATCTACATCTGTTTAGTACTATGTAATATTCATTTTGTTTATAGGTTGTCCTCGAATAGCTCATGTCAACCATTTGTTTTTTGAAATTATCAACTACAGATTTGCTACCTCATGTGATCTTATTTTTATCCTAGGACTGGATGACTATAACATTTTAAACTGCAGATGAATAATAAATAATGAATATTGTACTGTTAATGTAAGCTTTTGGACACATAATAATTTACGATGTAATGCATAAGTCTTTAAGGATTTTGTGAATATTTTCAAAAACTGCTCAAGGCAGACTAAAAAATATGACTATAAAGCAAGCTATACCACATATACTATCAGAATAATTAAAAAGTATTCTACCAGTTATCACTGTTGTCATCTGTTAATGCCAGCTAGAACCTGTTTGGTGAGTGTAAGCACTCCTAGGTATTTTGAGGCATTGTGTCAAATAGATGGTAGCTTTTGGTAAGATTTGGTAGACAGTGGGAAGGGAAGGTTAATGCAACATACTGCAAGTAGATTGCAGCCTACAATGAGCTCTTCTACTTGGTCCTTATGGAAACTCTACAGAACTACAGGATTGCATCTATACAGGATAGGATTTCAAATGTGAATACTCTACGCCATAACTTGGTGATGTATTCTCAAGTCATTGGCCCTGTTCTGAATGAAAAAGTGTTCTTAGACTGTATGTATAGCACAAAGTTTGTTATCTCCTAGCCAC
Organism: Nothocercus julius; assembly: GCA_013398735.1. Lineage (NCBI taxonomy): Eukaryota > Metazoa > Chordata > Aves > Tinamiformes > Tinamidae > Nothocercus > Nothocercus julius. The sequence goes on from VZSV01000300.1 coordinate 239,089, forward strand.
TGCAATAGCTGGAAAAATCTGTCTTAGATTTAGAAATATAAAGATATATATTTATAACTAATTGATAACTAATGTGTGTAATCCACATATCAACAACAATTTCAATAAAATATTCTTAGTATGGAAGTAATAAAAAAAAGTTCCCTTACCAAAATGATGATAGATTTAGTACTAACATGATTTGAGTTACTAATACTTTGTGTTTTCATAATCTATCTAGGACTTTGTATAATATTAAGATATTTCATTACCACTGTTGCTACATGAAAGTTTTGACTTATCTGTGAAACTTCAAAATATTAAATTCCTAGAAATAACAGCTTTACCTATTTGCTAGCATTCAACTGTAATAAAATAAAAAGATCCTTACTTCATGCTATATGAGGTCATTAACCACTTATAAAAGAATACATATATTTATTGGAAAGAACAGTAAAAATACATGTTTAGTTTTGCTATGGGGAACATTGTCTCTAACTAGACAATACTCTGATCAGCAATAGTCACTATAGAGATATTCTTCCATTATAGCGTGGGTGAGAGCTTGTGTTAGACTCCCATATTTAAGATATTTGGATTAGAAAGGTAAATTAATGCAGGGAAAATACAACAGCTATACCAAATGAAAACCATGGATGCTCTTTCACAAATTAAATATGGGAGTGTGTGATATCTTCTAAAATATTAAAAGCATTTATGTTATATTTGTGATTTAACAAGTCACAAAGTTACTTTATATATCCAAGAAAAGTATTCAAAATATCCCTCTCTCTATTGCATTGGAGATAGTCAAGGAACATGCACGGTGAAAACATTAGAATTCCTTCTTGTGGCTCGATACATTCCATTGCATTTTTAGACCAGCTGAGGGTTACAGTTGATGAGACATAATGATGCTGGTCAGGTTAGCAAATAGTGGATATTCTAAAAAACTTTATTTTCAGTTTGGCTTGACTTAGTCACAGATTTATTACTGACAGAAATTTGACGAGCTGGACATTCTATCCAAAAATCCTTCACAGTTTGCTTGTTATCTAAGTCTACTGGCAGTACTCTGAACACTGATGGAGAAACTTTCTGACCTCTTTAGATGAAGTGGACAAGATAGGGACACACACTCTTGTTGTTCACGAGCACACAGTTCAATTAAGGAGCATCATGTTTGTGTGAGCCAGGCCATGTGCAACATTAAGTTTGCCTTTATGTAAATCAGTGTCTCAGGACTGATACAGCAGTCCTGAAACATTTTTGGGTATGTAAAGCTGCTACAAATGCTTTCACTTCAAGCTCCTGAAATATCAGATATAGCGAGGCAAACATGGGGAAACCTGGGAACCATTAAATCAGCTCTACTTCAAAACAGTTAGCTTTAAGTGGACTTATCCTGACATTTTGTTTCAGCCAGCTATTGGTATCTGCAACAGCACAGACAAGAAATACAGAGCTTCATTGAATTCAAGCACTTCACAAGTTCATAATAGCTCAAAATCTGCTGTAATAACTGCAGGAAAGGTATATCATCTTGCAGAGACATTTTACTCACCATCATTTTTATTCTTTCCACACAGTTTTGGATGAGCTAGCTACCACTATGTAATTTGTGAAGGATCAGTGATACATAAGCAGATGAAAAGGCTAGGTGGATTATTTTCATATCTGCTATAGAACTTCCAGATTAATATCACTCCTTCGGTAGATAATTGTAATGAAGCAAATGCGATATTAATGGTTTGAGGAAATCCTTAGTTGGGCTTCAGTAGAGTCAGCTTATGCTGGAAAAGGGTGGGAGGAGTGGTGTTTTCATAGGATCTGATAACCTGCATTTCAAAATCCAATCCAATCTAGTCAAATTTCACATTAACTGAGAACAAGTGTTTTGCTGTTGTAAATTATCCCACCATTTATTTCAGCTAATGTATCCCAGCTAACAGCAGCTGAAGATGTGATCACTGTTCTCTATATTTTATATCTGTGAAGACGATCTTCAAATTATAAATGAAGAAGAAGGTTCATTGTTTTTTGCCCAAATATGCAAATAGCCAGAAGCGGTCACTGCAAGGTGACAGTTGTCCCAGTCATCTTATTAGTATCATTAACTCTAGATCTTAGGTATAACAGCAGTTCCATTTCATATAGCTATCTGATGACCAATCATACATAGAAACAGAAGAATAACCCTGGCTGACATAGTATTCAATACGTTAAGGAAAGAAAGAATACATCACAAAGATTTGTACACTTCAGTGCATATTTCATTGCATTAGTGATAAATTATGCTGACACCTTGACTGAGTGCCCCCAGACTTAAGGATGAGCCTGCTTGGTGAGAAAAGGCAGAGAAAAGTGTCCCTCACCTCCCACTTACACACATTTGACACCTGGTGAAAGACAAAAGGAGATGCAGGAATTAACTGTCTGCCAAGTTCCAGCTGTTTTGTCTCTGCTTCTGTGGCAGCTAAAACTTTTTACTTTTGAAAAAGCACAGAGAAGTTTTCAGACCAAAAAGCTAAGAAAGAAAGATTTTGAATCTGCGCATGCTAATTAAGCATTATTGAATTGGTATATATTTCCTCTAACTACTAAGTAGCATTTATCATTTGCTGTTTTTCTTTTTTAGTGCAGATGAAACTGGGAGAAGATTCTGTAGCTCACACTTTTTTTTTTTTTTTTTCAGTTTCAAGCATTGGAATTTTTAATAAAATTCATTAAATCTAGATGGTTTGTTTATTTAATTTTGCTGAAGAAAAAATCCTGGCAACATGACGACATAGACTTTTTTTTTTAAACTTACTATTTACTTTGTGTGATAGATTTAGTCCCTAGCAAGTCTTGATTACATGTTAGGTGGATATTTTCAGAAAACAGGTTGATTAATCAGAAGTGTCACCTTCCAGTAATGTCATTCTCACTATAGACAAAGTAATAATAATTGGAACTGACTCTTGAAAACTAGACATAAAATGGCATATTTGATTCCTTTCACCATTATTAACACAGAATGGGAAAAACAAAGTTGCACTACTTAGTCATCTTACTGAATTTTTTGCCTGCAGCAGCAATGCATTATAACTTGTTTTTGTTATAATCTAGAATATTAATGTGAAGAAGCTGAAGAAACTAGAATGGAGGAAAGAGATTGTTTTTCTCCATTGGTAAATTAGTCTTGTGTTTGCTTGTTGCTCTGGATAGATCTTTTTCATGGGTACTGAGCACCCAACTTCATATTTTTTTCACTCTCTTGTGAAATGTCGCTGAGCAGATGGTGCTTTTCACTGTTTTCTTGATTACAACACAACCAAAACTAGATTATGAACCAAAGTGCATACACAAATCAGATCCTAAGATCAGGAAGGATAGATTTTCCAACATTTAAGGGGACTTACGAAAACTAACTCTAACTTCACCTGTAACTAGATTTGCCTTAAAACTTTTTCTAATGCTATGCAATTTTCTTTCCCTAATTACTTTTATTTTGTATTCCATAACAGCTCAAATTTAAATCTTGTATTTTCTATTATCTGCCCCCAAATTACTACTAATTCTTTTATTTTTTTTTTCTTCTGATTACAGGAATTTTAAAGAAAAGTTGTTTATGACAAAAAAAATCCACTTGCAACAGTAAGAAATGGTCACAAATCCATAGATTGTGAAAGAGAAGTAATTCAGTACTGAAATTACTTTATTTCAGGGCAGAAGTATTAATGTAGTATTTTTTGTATCAACTCCAATTCACTTAGTATTCTCTGTTTTATTAGCTAGATCAACTTTTATTACATAAAATAAAATTAATTTAGCCAAATGTTAGCCAAAGCATCACGAAACACTCTAGCTGCTTATGACCAAAAGATACAATACAGGTGTGTTAAAAAGACATATGGTTTTAACATAATAAATACAATCTAGGTGTTCAGCTTCAGGTCCTCCTGCAATGGTTGTTTCAGCATAATCACTTAACTGCCATTTTGTCCTTTGTATGACATACTGTTTTCAATCCACTGTCTGCTGTCATAAATTTAAAGTGCAAGATTGTCGATATAAGGAATATGTCATTTTACTCTTTCATTACAAGTAGAAAGTGCCTAGTATACTGCAGCTCACATCCCTGCAGAACTACAAATGAAATGTAAACAACAATTATATGAAATAACAGAAGGGATTTCATGCAGAAAATATTGTAAAATGCTGTTTCATTGGCACTAGCAACCAGTCAAAATTTGAAAACACCCCAACTGTTGCACAACTATAGTTTAGTCCTTAAACCTAAATATATCATGATATAAGGTCATATTCAAAATGAAACATCTAAAGAATACCTACACCTCGTGCTTAAAGCAATGGTATCTGACTTGAGGAAAGCCCTGAGTGGTTCACAGTTTCTATTAATCCAATCAGACAAACACTGGATCTCTTTTTTCTTTTTTTTTTTGTCCTCTTCAGAGCCGCATGAACGGATTCAAATTCTTTGGCCTTAACTTCATCTACCTCCTTGTGCTTAATAGTTTAAATAGCAAAGTCCTTCTAAAGTTTCCCTCTTTTCTCGTTCCCTAAAGTTTCTCGGTATATTTATTCTAAATCTGTGCAGGAGGAAATCCTGCTTGTCTTCTGCTGACTCAGTTCTGTCAAGTGACTAAGTTCATTTAGGCCTTGTACCTAGATAAGATCCATTCTCTCATTTCCATAATTCTTCAAAGAGGAAAACTGTAGTAAAAAATGATAGATTTAGACTGCTTCTAAGTTGGCTCATATGAAATTCAAATATTTAGAGAATTTGGCTATCAAAGCAATATATCCTTACAGTGTACTTAGCATCTTTTACAATGAAAGAATTATAGCTGGATCAAACAGGCACAGATTTTCATGGGAACTGTCAAGGTTTATTTTGGAGCTCTCTACCCAGTTTCAGTATGTACTCAAAGCATGGATACAGTCACATTTTTCACTAAGATGACTAAAAGTAATCTCACATACAAGCAAAAAGCATAATATTTTTTCCTAAACTTTGAAGCATTTTAATTTTTATGGAGCAATACTAATAATAATAATAATAAATCAAACTAGAAAGCCATGCAGTGAAGCAAATTTCAACTACATGAAGTTTAAAAATATTAAGGAATTTGCACAGTTCTTTAGTTCTACATCTTGACTTAAATCAGCATGAACTCTTACAGATTATGTCAACAGGCAGTGATATAAGAACTCTGATGAGGAATCTTATGAGAATCAAACAGCAAACCCTGTCAATATATCCTGAGCAGATATATATTCACTTTTCTGAGTAGTTGCCACCAAGTCTTACCCCAAAATTCCAGCTGTATATAACCTTTTGGCATAACTTGGGCATCAGCTTTATTATGATGCTCTGTTTATGTAGATTCTACTCAGAATTTACTTATCTTCAGAATAGAAACAATTGATATTAAATTCCATAGAGACAGTCTAATCCCCAAACAGATGAATATAATATCAAAGTCAGAATATAATTATATCTTTCACTTGAATAGTTGGTAAACTAGGGTTTGAGATAATACCTAACGAGTTGCAATGGAGCCCACATGAGAGGAACTGTTGTATCTCAGGCCAACCATCTATAGAGGAAAAAGCAGAATAGGCTACAAATGTTCCAAGAAGGAAAAATAAATTGCAAGTCCTCCAACTGATTCCAGATGTGCCCAATTCACACTAAAAGAAGGTAGAACATTTTCAATGGATGCTAACTGAAAGTCATAATTCATTTCTAGAGACAAAGTAGACCTCTGTCAAGTATTTTTTTCTTCAAATCCATATTTAATGTTATGCTGATGTATTCATATACATGCCTGAGGATCTACTAATTAATGAAAGCACATAGCATCAAGAGAGGCATTAAGCTAAAGAGAAATGTAATTTCTTTTACTGTAGGAAAATTACAAGCTAGGATAACATTTTCAGTTTAATTCTTCTAGATGTTAGGAAAAATTGAGCTGGGCTCTTTAGGTAGAATAACTAGTGAATAGTCACAAAAGTAACTGAACAAACTGAGAATTGACTAGCACTGGAGATTCTGGTCATTTTTATATACACTTAAAGGTAAGAATGCTCCAAAGCCACACTTGTACAAATTTCACAGAGCCTAACACCTTCTTTGTATTGGTAATAGTTGGCAGAACTACATCAGTAAATTGCCAGGAGGAGATTGAACTGTTATTTATGAATAAAATATCTATACGAAGCAATATCTAAAATAGAGTAGCTTAGCCTGCCCCAGCCAAAAAGCTATTATTTTACTCTATCATCCCAGACTTTTGCCTGCATTGAAATATATATTCTACAGTCACTTGTAAATAAAAGTTGTCTTGTAAATAATATTTTACATCTTACTGCAGCCAATAAAAAAAACACAAAACACTTTCATGTCTTCCAAAAATGAACTATGACATATTAGCATGAATTTTTTTTTTTCTATTTAAAAAGTTTAGAGTCAGTTCTTGTGCCTCCTCCCTCACTTAAACCCTAAAGCTTTCATATGTTTTTATGTTTATAGTTTATCCAGGCATATAGTCTGCATATTATAGCCACTTAAGCAACAATAAACCACAAATCTGAGCAATAATGACATTGCACTACTCAGTTATTTTGATATTCACTGTGCAAATCAAACAGTGTTTCTGTGTTTTTGCAGTGTTTAATAGCAGTCCTTGGTACGCGTTTTCTACTTCAATCCATGACAGTTAATCAACCTATTAATCATGACCAGAAATTACAGAGGACATGACTTATTTATACATGCAGCTGAGGAAAGTTAAGTATGCAAAGTAGAAATAGAGATGATATTCTAATTTTCAACAATTCTAAGTAGCCTTCATTTGGCTTTAACTCCCAATTGGAATAGTAGAAGTAGCACCAAGTATTTGTTATCACATGAATACCAGAATAACTTTTTTTGTGAATATTTACAAGGAAATACTCTGCTTGTGTACTTTCTGTGAATTTTGTATTTTACCATAATATCCCAAATAGATTATTTTTACTAAGATGTAAGATGAAAAGAATAGAAAACTGCCAGAAAGTGGCTTCTGAATTAAGAATTTCAAGTAATAGTCCAGAATTCTGACACTGGACAGACTTTAATCTTCCAATCAGAGAAGGAAAAAAATTCTTTGTTGTTGTTGTTGTTTGTGGTTGATTTGTATATTATTTATAAATCTACAGCTACTTTAGAGACTATCCTACAAATAACTTTAAGCAAATAATGAAGTTAGAAAATTGCCTTGGAAATTGATTTCTCAATTGATTAAACTATTTTTTCCTATTGTAAGACATTAATGACTTCTGTTTTTGATATAGAAAGAATCACATAGTTAGTTTTCTGAGTTTTTTGTTTTAATGCTACTAGTTACAAAGCACAGCTTGTCACAGATATTGAAACGGTATTGTTCTCCCGAGAAAATGCATTGAAACTTTTATGGGTTTTGTAACCTCGATTACTGCATTTTTGTAAAACACTTAAAAATGTTTTTGAAGGTTTGAGGAAGAGAAAAAAAAAAAAATCAGGTACATGGATTGATTCAAGCCTTACTTTTCAGTCAAAAGATATTGAACTCCTGAGTTATCCATCTTGTACTTTTTATTTTCAGATATTCATGTTTAGATCAATATTTCTTTCTCATTGCCAATTCAGAGGTTGTGTTGTGATCTTCTTGTCTGGGGTTGAACATTGGATCTTAGACACAACATAAGTGGGATGAGAGGATATCCAGAACACCAAAAATGTCTCTCATATCTGTGATGTCTTCGTATAAAGAAAAATTAAGAGATGAAATTGTTTCTTACCATTTCATATCCCTGAGTCTATTTGCCACTCCTGTAGAAATCTGTATTCAAAAGAGAGGCCATGCCTTCTATTTTCTTTAGAAATTAATCTACAGAATATTCACTTCCTTCCACACAGAAAAGACTTGATAAACAACTGATGCTATGCTGCTCTATGCCCCCTGCCCCCTATAAACAGCATATGGTATATGAGTGTAAGCTAAATCATTTGTGAATCCTTACATGGCTTTGGTTATAAGGTCTTTTGGGAGCATAACAGCTTTACATTGGAGAAACAAAACCTGACTTTTTGTGCTGTGTAGGTTGGAGGTTATCCTTATGTTGGAATGCAGTGTAACAGGTTCAAGTAAAACAGTTTAAATAAACTTTTAGACTTACTATATTAAAATCTCTTGTATACAGCAAAAAATATTTTCCCCAAAATATGAGCAGAACCCTTCTGCTTTTTCTTGGTTTGTTGTAATTAGGTTTTCAGGGGATGTAGCCCCAGGACCATGATATGCTACTCCAGAGAAAGTCAAAGATATTCTGATATATTGATGTCTTGTCTCCAGGACTGAAAGCTGAACATTATGGTATGACCACTAGGGAAATTTTCCATTGCTAATTGTTTTCTGTCCTAAAATAATTTTAAGTTTTATAATAAATATAATTTACCATTATTTATTTAGTCTGAACTTACTTTAAAAATACTCTTTTATGAACTTTAGGATATTCTCAGGTTTTCATTTAGTGGCAGCAAATACCACAGCTTAATTGCAAAACAAGTGTTTCTACCAGACAGGTTCCTTCCTACTAGTGATTTTAAGTTTGCTGATAATAAATATTTCTGAATGGTTTCTTTTTTCTCTTTTATGAACCGAAAGGCTTAGCTGACCTTTTGAATGCTGTTCATAATAGACCAGGAAAAAAAGAGATTTCTTCAGATCATTTCAGATCATAAAAAAATATATTTTGAATTGTAAATATGGATCAAGTGTGAAAAGATTCATTCTAATTCCATGTTTGTCTTTGGAAAGCTCTAATATTTGCAGAAATATCTGACCAGAAATATTCAGAGGCAAAATACAAACTTTTTAAACATGATCATTTAAGAAAGGAAATCCTGATAGACCACTTAGCAGAGGGAAGCAGATGACAACTTTCTGCAACAATAAATTATAGGCATTTGTTTATTTCTACTTTGTATTTCCACTGCCAACTGCATACTGATGATGTGAATTGGATAGATAGATGTTTACTAATCTGTAAACACTTTAATTGGCTTCTGAAATGTAGCTCAATTGTATGCCAGGGTTTTATCCACAATTAAGTCAAAGTTTTATGAACTTAATTCTTTGCTATTGTTTGCTGCCAAAATAAAATTACCCAAGCCTTTGCCTGTTGACATGCTGCAAATAATCACAGGGTTGTTTACTAGAACTAGTTGGGAATTTTGTGATGGAACCAGTTCTGCTGAAAGTGTTGATTTGTAGCATCACACCGAGGTTTGGCAGCATTTGTATTGGGAAAGTTTCTTCTTCCATATCTGGAAGATGTGAAGGAAGGAATGGTGTGGAGAAATGAGTGGGCACCCAAAAGAAACCAGCTGAGATAAACAGGTTTCTTACCTGGGAGCACAAACTCACCCTACTGTTTACAGCATTAAATACTTAGGTCTAAGCCAGTTGTCCACACTTCTGTTATAATACCTATATTTTATATATATATATAATATATATATATATATATATAAAATACATTATTATTATTAATTCAGAGAGACAAATCCCCAGTCAAATTGATCTTGTGTTCATAGGTGTGATTACTTAGAGATGATATTTAGTTGCATTGTTTGAAGTTACATATAGTCATTGTAATTCTCAACCTTACAAATATTGAATTCAGGAGGTATTTATGTGTTTCATTTGGAATATTTACTTTTTAAACAGGAGAAAACATTAAAATAATATATTTTTATGTGCATGCAAATATGAATAAAGAAATTAACATCTTTAAAAATACCTGAAAGAATGTATCCTGTGCCTACAAGTCCTATAAGTCTATAGTAGAAAGGAAACTACATATAACTACATATGCAATATTTTTTTTTCCTTTTTTTTTTTTGTTTCTCTGTATCACTTTGTGTACAAATTCTGTAGGGATTTCTTTGTGTCCAGTATGCTATTTCTAGTATTTTTTTAAAAATCAGTTACAAGAATTCAGATTTGTAATACTGGGAGAGGGAAACTCCATCTAAAGTAAAGAAAAGAATAATTTCATCTCTGATTTGCAATCTGCCTGGAGAATTGGCAACATTTTGCAAGCCTCTAAACATTATTTGGTGGTTCTCTATAATTTTGCATGTTCTTCCCCACCCCTACTTCTGCTTCTTACTCTTTTATTCTATTCCCTGCCTTGACATTCATTTAACTCCTACCAAGATCTTTGCCAAGACATTTTTCTAGCTGTGTAGTTTGTCCTAGTTTAGCAATATATGAGGGTAAAATAAATCCTCCCGACTGAACAAATTTCTTACAAAACCCTTGTTAAACTATTACTGGCTTTTCTTACAACTCATTCTAGCAGCCACAGATAGCACACCCTATGTATCATGGAATGACAGAAAGCAAGAGAGAAAGTGAGAGAGAGAAGTTTTAATCCTTGCAATATCTTGGCTCCCTTTTTTTTTTTTTTTTTTTTCCCCCTCAAGTCTGTGTTGTGCTATGCTGGGATACGGGGAATAATGGCTATAGGACCTCAAAACAGTACAAAATTATCTCGAGTTTCTAATTGTACAATGATTTGTCACAGTTCTCTCAAACTACTTACTCCAATAAAACAACCTCATCTGTAAGAATTGAGGATTATCTCATTTCTAGCTAGTATAATGATCTCTCCCTGACAAATCCAGGGCCTTTATTATAAACATAATAAAAAGAGGTCAGTGTTGTTCACATTGTACCAGTGGCTAAAACCCACTTCTTGCTAAAGCAGCATCTAACAGAACGGTGCTGTGCTAAAAGCCACTCTGTTACTAACTCTGCCACCAAGTTAGCTGACTAAAATTACTGGATTTATTTGTGAGGCTAATTATCCTTGCAAGAGACTAATTTGAATTGTAACACCTCTTTGTCCCCAGCCAGCCTGAGACAGAGTAGTAAATGCTAGTGAGATGTTGCCCAAGCTAATTATAAAGCCCAGGTTAATTACACAAGATCCTCCTCCCTCCCACAGAAGCTCGTGTCGCCAGCGCTTGCTAATTTGTGTGGGAACATTAAAGGCTCATATTCTCCACTCCTGACTTCTCCTTTCGAGCTGATACTAATCGGTCCATTTCAAAATGCACTGATTTAGCCCACTACAGCATCCCCTGCACTTGCCTCATGCTGACTGCTGCCCAAGAGATGTAGCAACCATAGAGCACTTCTCTTTTAGCCAATCTTGGAGTTCATTAGGAGGCGTGTATTCATGCCTTTTATACATTCTCTATATACTCACATTCATAACTATGCATTTCATTCCCTTCTATACATACTTATAGACTCAGCTTATGGTGACTACTTTAGATAGGTCAAAATAGGCCTATTACCCCTATGCTATAGCAAATCTCAGGTTTGTAATTAATATTTATAATTATTGTAAATAGTAACAGCACAAGATACGAAAAACTTGTATTCCACTTTTTTTTTAAAAAAAGTGCATACTGAAAAAAACAAGGACAAACCAATTTTATACTCATTCAATGCACCAAAAAAGGTAAAGGATAATATGTATGTACCCTAAAGATAATGGATGCTTATACAGAAGATACAATGACTATATCACCTAAGTGATTTGGGACTCATGATTTCTATGAAAGGTTAATTACTGTTCTTCCAGACTCTATCTTCCAGACATTATTGATGACTGGGAGACCACTGAACTAGCATGGGAATTTCAAGAATAATAACAGAAAGTAGGAGCAAATAAAAAAATAAGAGCAAAAAAAATTTCACATTTAAGTAGATGCGGAGAGTTAGAAATACTAGATGACATATGGGCGGTGTGAGGGAAATGCTAACTTGCAGAGCCAGGACTTCAGTAGCACCTAAATGACAGTCCTAATTGTGCCAGTTTACAATGATCCATTAGCAACTGCCGTTTGACAGAGACAGCTGGAGTATGGCAGACAGAGTACCAGCACTCTCTTTTCCTGCCTGGGAGGCTGTTAATGCAGCAACAATACATTGCTCTTCCTTCACCCCATTGACGTGAACCTTCCCGGTCTTTCCCCCTTTTCAACTCAGTGACATTATGTCTTCTTTTCCTGCATTTTGCATGAAAACATCTCCTCCTTTGCTATGAGTTTAACTTCGCAACTACCTCCAAAAAAAGCCCTAGGCTCAAAGACAACTTGTAGTCTTCTTTCTGCAGTGATTTCTCTTTTGAAACTTTTGAAGATTTTCAGAAAGAACAAATGTTTTAGTAAATCAACTTCTTCCTCTTATGCTTCTTAAAGGTTATAGACCTTGGAGGGGTATTCTAAATTCAAATAAAAAACAGAACATCATTTTGGGGGATTTCTAGTTTTAGCAGAGTTAATTCTTAGTTTTTTAAAAAAAAATTAGCAGAAAACTATTTTCTCTAGATTTTGAAATACAAGCAAGAGCACTATATGCACATCATATTTACTGTATAAAGTATAAACTTGGATTTAAATTAACTTATAAGATGTTATTTAAAATTATATTTTTGCGTTTGTAATTAGAGAGCAGAACAGATGGTGAAGTCTTAGTTTAAAAGAATGTGTCTATTAAAGTAATGCACAGTACCAAATAATTGTTCCAAATCACAGTGTCCTTTGACCATCAATTCAAAAGAATTTGACAGTCTGAAAGATGACTACTTTTAGGGGAAAATTTCACAGTAAAAGGAGGCAAGGGAGGCATTGTCAGAATAAGCTGTTGATAAATACACAAATACTATTTTCCACAAGAGAAAAACAAAATTATGTTTATCAAGACTGGTTGCATACTCAGTTTTTATCAAGGGATAGGTCAGTAAGAAAATACAACAAAAGACAGTAAATGTCCATTATTACTGTAAATATATTTATGCAGATGATCCAGTAAGTCAATACTTTGACAACAGGCATCTATAAAGCATATCTCTACTTCCCTAGGGCTTATATTGAGGCATTACATCCAATTTTTAACTTGTCCCTACTCTCCACTTGTATGTGTTTCTACCGCTAAGCCTGCTGGTTGATTTCCTACAACAGGACCACCTCTCAGCAAATCTCCACCTCTTAGCTCCAGCTCATCACAATATTGGTTTAAGTGCTGTGGGCAGCCAGCGATAGGTTCAGAGCACACTATTTTTTGTCCGTTATCAGATTAGCTTTTGCAGACTGCTACCAGCTGAGGCAGCACTCAGCTGTAAACTAGTGTCCAGTGCATAAGCAGTGAAACATAACATGCTCAAGGGTTTTCTTTTTTCCCTCTCTTCAAATGCATCAGGCAAGTTTTAATAGCACCTTTTGTTAAAGTTGTCTAGAAATTCTATCATCAACTCTTTCCATTTTTTCTAATATCACTTTTTTTTCTTTTTTGCCTGCTCTGACAGAACATCATGTTTTCTGTTTTTTTCCCAGGAAAACAATATTTAGGTAATTCTGAAAAAAAATACAGAAAACAAAGTTTAAAATGACCTGATATTTCATATATTTTCAGGATATGTTCATGAGAAATAAAAAAGGCATTAAGTTTTTAAATCAAAATTAATGCCATATTACAAGCTTCCAAATATTTTTGTCTTTGCCTTTAGGAAGCGATTATACTCTTTTTTAAAATATTCTCATCTTGAACATCATGCTCTGTAGGGCATGGTTTTATACATGACAGTCATTGTTATCCAGGTAAAGCAGCTGTTAAGTGCTAATGTCCAGAAGAAAATTTGCCCTGTCAGGGGCAAGGAATGAATACATTAGATACTGGTGCTGATTTGCTTTAGTTCATGATTTTCATTATTCAACAAGATCTCAAATCCTGAAGAGATTTGCTTGTCATTTTTAATCCAGCTTGGCAGACAGCTTTTCTTGCCTGATGACATTTTTTTTTTCCCCCCCGAGGACTCCTGCTTTATTCATGTGGAGGAGGGGTGTGAATAAGACAAATGGAAAAGAAACAAATGTTTATGTTTAAGTACTGTGTTGCAGTGTATGATAGATGGATTCTTTGCCCATTTCTGACATAGGCTTTGCATTGAACTAGAATTGTAAAACCATTGTATTGTTAGCATTTAAAAGAGGTTTGGCTTCTGATTCTACAAATTTGACACCTTTAATTCTGAGCATGGATAGTTTTCTCCTGAGTCTTCATATAAAGTATATTTCTTATTAGTGCCTTCTATTATTCCATAAAAAACAACTGCAAAATGACATCCTGTAGTTCTTCTACAAAAACTCTCAAAATATCATTGAGAAAAGGCAGAGCTGTAGAAACAACTTTGATGCATTTTAACAGAAGATAATATTAGAACTCTAAATGCTGAAAATGGTAGCTGCAAGCAGATTCTTGCTTGTGTGGTTAAAAATAACACCTTTCATGACTTTTAATATGCATTTTTTCTTTCCTATTCATTTAGTTCATCCTTTGTTTGGGAGATTAAAAAATGGAGGGATAGCTGTGAATTTGAGAGTCCTTCCCACACAGTTTATTCATAAAATTTGCAGTATCAAAGACTCTTTTCTAATATCATAAAATTTCCTAAAATTCCTAAAACAGGGAGATGTTAAGGCTGTCATAAGCTGTCATTAGAAATTTAACAGTGATATCTTCTATTTCAATATCTGGTCAAGAAAGCCAAAAGCCTAATCCAAGCCTAAAAATAACCTAAAGGCTAAGCCTGGCCTAGCTAAAACCTAAAGCCTTGGCCTAAGTCTAACCTACAGTTTAAGGCCAGCCTAAATCCTGAGTCAAGCCTAAAGCTTAAAGCATGACTGTCTAAACATAAAGCCTAAGGCAATCCTAAAGCCTAATACCAGATTTAAGAGAACTGCAGATGCCAAAAATCTAACATGGCTATTAAAAAAAAAAAAACCCTGTGGTTTGGTGTTCACTTTACCCTGTAAAAAGAAAAAGCAAATCTATAATGTACTTCTCAGTGTGACACAGAAGTACCCCAGATGGGGCTCAGGAATTGAAGAAACCTCAAACTGTTCAGATATGTCTAATAATTTTGTCTTTGGCAAAAAGCTAATGTCCCAAGAACACACTTGAGATGTATTAAAAGAGAGCTAGCATATTTGAGTATATTTGTATATTTTATATATATTTGAGGACATATAGTTTAGCCAAAAACTCTTTAACAAAAAGCATCCTTCTATAATCCAGCCTTTACCCAAAGCAGAAAACTGTACCCAAAAGTAGATAAACCACACCTTGAAGACAAAAAAAAAAAAAAAAAAAAAAAAAAAAAAAAAAAAAAAAAAAAAAAAAAAAAGAAGAAAGTAGAATTAGACTATAATCTTGCGGATAGGACAATAGGACAAACAAATTTTAACAAGTTTCCATAGGTAGAATAACAAGAAATTCTGTTCACCACTTGTTTGCTCTGCACCAAAGTAGTCTTGATGTGCCAGCTGTGGCTCAGTTCTGACTGTCTAAATTCAATTCAATTGTCAAGGACTAGGCACCAGCCTTCCCCACTGTACAATATATACACATATACAAACACAGTACTGTGTTTCAGTATTCCTGTAATAAGAACCACTTCTCGGATCTAGAAATTTTCAGACAATTTAATTCAGATTACCTGGGGGAGAATTTGGACCCCAAGCTCTTCTTAGTCTCTTAATTTGTAACTTTTTTTTTTTTTTTTTTTTTTTTTTTTAAAAAAAACCTAAAATGCTTTTCTAGTTCCATATCTTTAAAGCTACAGAGTTTGGCAGAATTGAACGGAAAGGTAAAGACCTTTTACTTTTCTGATTCCCCCCGGCAGAAAAGGACTTGATCTGGAACAGATGGGGTGCTGCAAGTTTTTGCACCTGAGATTCCCTGTCACAAGCATAAATGTGTAGGGAATTATGCACATCATTTATTATGCATCTCATTTCCCTAAGCTATGTTCAGCTGGACCCTGTACTGTCTGTCCTTCGCTTTCATGGGCAATAAAATCTGCTTGAGCATATGCTAGGGAGGAAAGAATTAACCTGTATAAAAGAAAAAAGAGAAAAACCTTTATCCATCAAAGCAGATAATTCATTTTATGGGTTTTTAATTCAAAGAACACCTCTGAAAACTTTGTCCCTGAGGTGATTGGATGTGTCTTGCTTAATCCCACATCAGGTACACTTAGGTAAATATATTGTTTTGTAATGAACAGTGTTGATGCTTATTTTGAAACAAATATTTAGCAAAGTGTCTCTTCTAAATATCTCTTCTGTCATTAAGGTTACATGCTGATAAATACCTTGAGGGTAGTAGACAAAGCCAAGTACTGTCATCAGTAAGCGGAAGCTCAAATTTGCCACATTTCTAATATGACCCACAGGGAGGTGATCTGGTAGCAGGATTTAGCATTCCGGTATGATCTGCTGCCCTTGTTATTGATTACCAAAGAAAATCAACTCTTTCTTGACATAACAAAATCATACATGATGATTACATTCCTTCCAAGCTTTGTGATAAGTGATTTTGCTTTGAAAGACCAACATGTTCAACAATGACAAGAGTAAAAAGAATCATTTCCCTGCTATCTTCCCTCTAAGACTCTGACCACATTTTTTTTTTTATTCAGTCTTCTGATTTTTTTTTGCTTGTTTAGAAACTAGCAAAGATTATAAGCATATTAATATATTGTACTTATAAAGGTAGATTAGTCATCAGATCTAAGAAAAAGATTTCACAGTGCATAAGCCTTTTTCTGCCAATTCATCCTTGTCAGTTATTAGTATTACTACCTTACTTTCAGTTTCATACATTCTAATGTCTTCCCTATCAAAAGATATTCACTGTTAAGAATTATTTCACTTTAATCTTAGAGGAGCAAATATCTACACATGAATACCTAAGGTTGAAATTCAGACCTAAAGGAATTGTTGTAGTTTGTTGCCTCAAGTTCTGTGCAGAAATAAGAAACTTCTTCATGAAAGCCAGGTTCATCAGTTGTCAAAAACAGGTGGAGACAATATTTTCCTCTTAGAGGAGACTCCATGAGGAATAGAGTGAAAAGAAATGTTGATAGCATCTACATCTTCGAAGGAAAATATTTCACAGAAACTTTAAAAATAGACCAATGAATAAACATTCAGAATAAGATTGTTCTCAACTTCAGCCTAAGTCCCTGCAATGGGGCAGATGACCCCTTGTGCTCTGCATAAGCATTTGGTTTGAAACACATGAATTCCTTAATCAACTGCACTTAGTTTCTTTACAATAAGGCACTTGAAGTGACTGCCATTGTTACTAAGCTGCTTGACTGAGAAGAAGCTCCAGCAGCTTAAATTCTGCTCTACATCAGTAAAATGGCTATACAGGAGTACTACATTCTGTTTCTACCAAACAGCACTTCAGGTGATATGAGGGTTTTATGAGGACAAATCATATACTTCACAGCAGAATCTTGTGCTTTCAGCTACAGTTTCAGCACTATCATCATTCATTATCCTAGGCCTTCCTAGCTTAGCTGTTACTACTTTATTGTCAAATGGATATATGATTTTTGCATTTTTTTTTTCTTTAAACTTGTGTCAAGATTTTATTGGACATTTGATCCCTTCTAAACAAGCAATTTCTAGCCTACAATCTTCAAGCAACAGCAACTACTATGCTGTTTATCATCCAAGTTCACAACAAAAGTAGTGTTATGAGGCTCTTAGATACTCGAACACCAGTAAGTTGTTGTGTCTCCTTCGGCATAGGGGCTAATAGTAAGTGCAGTAAATGCAAAGTGTACGCCTATAAGAGTCTTCATCTTTCATTCTGCCAAGCTAGTGATGGGGCTGGTTCCCTTTCTCTTTTTCTCTCTTCCCTGGCCACAAAAGAACAGCAACAATTTGAAGCATAGCAGTCAACCTGGCCAGAATAAGTGTGAACAGCCTTTTAGTCATACAGCACTGATTAGAGTGCACATCCTACAAGAACACAAAAGTGAGGGTTGCAGTATTAAATTAGACTATCTACTAAATGAGTTGTGTGTCAAGACCACAACTATCTTCTTGTTCCATGTCTGGAGTTATGTTATACTATAAATGACAAACAATTAAAAACAATGGATTTTTGGTCTGTATACATTACTAGTAGCTTTTAAGTAACTGTAATAAAAATAGAATTTTCTTGATTTTTTTTCAAAAAAAAAGCTATTTAGTGCATTCCATATAATTCATATATTGAATGGGTTGCTTGACATTTTCAAAGGTGATGGAAGCTTTTAGCACAAATATATTCTACAGAAATACATTCACTCCTGCAAGTTTTGGGTCCCTCTTATTCTTCCTTTTGGAAATCCCAGGCCTCAAAACTATCTATATTTATTTTTGAAATGAATGACTACATCATTGTTACGTAACAATAAATTTGCAGCACATCCTCTGTCGATTCTCAAAAGAGCAGAAAGGGATATCAAATACAGTTTTTACTAACTTCTTATGCTCACTGACAGCTCTACTAATGATTATACACTCTTGGCCAAAGCATTATGGAAAACATTATTTTATTCCGTGAACGTGCTGCCTAATATAGATATCTCTTTTCACCACCAGTCATAATCTAACCAGTCAGCTACTCCCAGGCTTTCCACAAAGATGCTCTGTATTTTCTGTGCTGACATCACAAAAACTTATGTCTGTTGGCAGGGAATTGCCTGATAAAATCCAGTCAACAAATGAAATAACTTTACGCCTGCCTGCCAGCATGTCATAGCTCAAACTTGGGTTTACCTGTAAGGGCTTAGAAGTAAAAACGCTTCCTTGCTCTTTCCAATAGACTTCAAATAAAGTTACCTTCTGCCCAAACTAAGAAAGCCAAACATACATTTTTAAATTATAAATTTGTCAGGGATCTGTTTGAAGTCCTTAAACTTAGTTGAGGTGAAAAGAAGTCTATAGTAACATTCAAATCTGACTTTGATTTTCAGAATAAAAAAAAAAAATCCACACTTTTTCATACTGTATAAGTAGTGTTTAGGGAGAATATCCATTCTAGCTTTCCTTCCCTACTTGTTCATTCTGAGTAATTTCCCATGTTAATTCCAAAGCTACAATATGTGATATATTCAGGTATTGACTGTTGAGGAGTCATATTTGCATTATCTGGAGCCAGAAAGCTAAATCACAGTGAGATTTCAAAGGGCAGCTTGTTCCAGCATTACCTGGGAGACTAATGACTTTTTCCCATTCTTAGGCTCATGGGTCAAAATATCAAAGAATAGAAAATAACTAGAGACAGCAAATAACTTAGTATATACACTTATTTGGATAAGAAGTAATGATTAATTTTCCTACTTCAAAGTGATAGTTAATGAGTGTATTAGAGCCATACCACGGAAGTTTTATAGTGCCTGGAAGGAGCTGCAATTTTCTGCACTAAGCTGCAAAGCTCCATGTGGCAGATTATATGTGAGGGTCTGATATTTAGGAACAAGTTTCTCCTGTCCATTCAAAACACCTCATAAAACTACATAAAACTGCTCACAACTCCTGGTCCCCACAGAATGTCACTGTGGTTAGGTCATAAAAGAAAAAAAAAAAAAAAAAAAAAAAAAAAAAAAAAAAAAAAAAAAAAAAAAGAAGAAAGATAAAAAAGATAAAGATAGATAGATCTTTTCATTCATATTACATCTCTGAAGAAGCTATTAAAACTTTTCTCCTATTCTCTCATTCTTTCGTCATTTTAGGGTGAGCATATTCAGTTAGCCTCCTCTTTCCAGTTCTTTTTTTAACTTAAGCTATTGGTATTTTTAAAATGATCCTCACTATATCTCAAAACCTAGGTTATCACAATAACTGCAGTCTATGCAAATTGCTGATCCTCTACCTGCAGAGAATTGGGGAGTCCTCAGCCAGAGAAACAACGAATGCAAAACAAGCCCATACAGGACTAAATGTGGAGTCAGAAACTTCTAAGCTTAATAATAAATAGCAACAGTGCTTACTCATACTGCCTTACACACTTTGAATTTTAATAGACTCTTCGTGGGAGTATAGGAGTCACCATAGAAAGCCTGCAGTTTACTCCTAGGAATCAGCCCTGTGTCTTACTATTACCTTGGCATCTAAATGTTTATATGTCCTGGCAGGCAGCTCTTTAGCTTTTATTGTTCCCTTCAACTTAGGGCAATCCAAACACATCTCTATTATGTCTAAATCCATAGAACTTTTTAAGCTAACCAGGACCATGACCTTATAAGCAAAGTGAAAAATGTAACAAGGCCTGTATAAATTCAGTTTTTTTTTTCTCCATTTCCAAACAAATAATGAGTTCACTAAGAACTAGAGAAAGTTGCTTAAACCCACCACACAAGAGTACAGACACGTAAAGTAAATATTACTTCTCCCAAAATGTTTGCTGCATCCTGCAAAAGAATTTCATGGGATGCACAAAAAGCTGAAACCAAGCTTCCTCCTATCTTTCAGGTGCCTCTCAGCCATCCTCTCTGCCCAGCCATAGTTTTACCTGCAGTTTGTGTGCAGAAATAACTTTATCCCTGCAGTCCAGATTGTAGCTATCCTTTTCCTTCACTCTCATTTCTAAATTGGTAAGTTTATTGAATACTAACTACAGCATCCATTTAGCTAGGAAAGGAAATTACTTTCATGATTTGTTATTTTCGTAGAAAATCAGTTTCTCCCTATCTAAATTGACAAAATGCATTATCCATGTGCACTTGAAATCACTCAGCTTGCATATCAACAGACCTACAGGGATAATCCAACACTAACTTAATGGAAATCTGCCGTTAATGCCTGTGGATCAAGATTTCAGCTCCTGAGAGGTCTTTCCCTGTGGAAGCATACACAGAATATAACCTGGAAGTAGACTCTGAAACTATGATTCATGCTAATACTCCAGATATAGATGAATTTTTTATATTTTAATAAGACTTCTCTTAAAAAATAAAATCAAGTGACAAAACATTTCAGAATAATGCCAGAAGGCCCATTCAAAGTCCATAACAGCAGATTGTGTCTGTTGTAGTTTTCATACATCTCCTCACAGTACTACATGTCTGCTTTAGCAAATGCAGAACACACGTGCATAGTTTAAGTCAAAAGATGATTTCTAAGTTAAATTCAAAATTTTGCAGTTTTATGTCATTCAACATGTCTTGAAAAATTACATGCCATTGTTTGATTCCAACAATGAGGAAAACTGTTTTGTACACCTCTTCATCACACAGCATCCTGATAAGCATTGCATGCCAGGGGAGGTACCATTTAGCACTTTTTAATTTTACAGGGATGGCAAAATTGAATAGATCTATGATACAATAGCAAGCTCACATAATTAGCTAGCGCTCCAGAAATCCTGAAGGTATGCTGCTTCTCTGTGTTAGAAGTACACCCTCATGCCGCCAATAATGTAGGGGGCTGGAACAACACCCTCCAGCTCCCTACCTTTGGCTAAATGAGCTCGTTCTGGAAGCACACATGTAATACAGGCAAAATTTCAGATTTGGCAAAGAGTGGTCCTTCAAGTGGTCAATACACTAACAGTGGAAACTAAGGTGTATATAGATAGCTTCCAGATTAGAGTTCTGAAGTGCTGTGAAAATAAGACATGAAGAAAACAGAAGAAATTACTTATTTATGGATGAAGGTTGTAGTGAAACTTGGATTTCTAACATGCTATTTCCAGGGCCAGCTTCTATTCCCAGCAGAATTGCAAGCTTCAGAAAACCTGCTACTCAGCTTGTGTGCTTAAGACTTTTTTTTTTTTTTTTTTGGCTTTTTTTCTTTTTGAGTAGCAGGAATGTCAGACATCTAAAATTAGTAACTGACCTCTAAACTCTTTCAAAGACACATTTTTCATACCTGCTGCTATATTTGTAAGTGCTATGCAAATCCTGGAGTATATCTGCCTATTTTAACTGCTGTTAACAGCTGACTCCACTAAAGAAAGACCATACTACTAATTTTGCCTGCTGCCTCCCCAGACTTTTTAACATATTAGAAGAATTAATGTCATCTGTTTACCCAGTAACTAGAACCAGTATTGCTATTTTCTTAGTCTCTTTTAGTGCATTATATACTTTCTAAAGTAAATATAAATATACTTGCAGTAGACACTGTAACACCTAATTAGCAGCTGAGCCAGGATCTTATCAAGTAAAATGACATATGAGCATGTAGTGAATGAGAAGACCAATGTGAAACAGCTGGATTTCTGCAGCAGGAAGTCAAAGGGTAAAATTCACTAGGAGGAGAAGCAACCTTAATAAAGTGGTCCCCAGCCACTCAGGAGTGAGGAGGCTTCTCAGGTGAAATAGGCTAAATAGACTCATTGCCCTCCTTGCTGTCTGCCAGGGAACCCAAGGGTTTCTCACACATGGGAGTTTAAAGGAGGAATTAAAATAAGAACAATAATGAATGGGCACACATCTGTTTGCTCTTTCTCACTCTACCAGCTATATATGAGCAGACTCAGAAATTAACTTTATGCCTATAGTCAAGCTCAATTATACAGTTGACATTAAAAAATTTTTTTTTGTGACCAACTCAATGTTTTTTACAGTTTGTTCAGTGTACAAAGTTATCATGCCAACAAGCACAGCTTTAGCTGCTAAAGAAAATGAATAGGGTAGAGAAAATATATTTTGTTGATGCATAAAAAAGGAGAGCCTTTTTCAATATTTTTGAACTGTTTGGTTTGGGACCTACAATAATCTCATTGGCTGATCCATTTTTTTTTTTTTTTGACAGAAACATTACATCATACATTTATATGAATACATAGTGTGAAGTAGAAAAATACATTGTCCATTGGAGAGGGCTGGAGCAATACTCATTTCATTGTTTTGATTTTGAAATGGAAGCCATTCCTCAACCTGGATTTTGTTGCTTTAGTTTTTTTTTTATGTATAGGTGATGAAAAAAGAAGGCTGCTGCATCTCCGGTGGCCAGAAGTAACAGCTGGTATTTTCTGTTCTTGAAAGGAAAGCTGAGGATAGAAATAAATGGGGCACTAATGGCGCAGAGGACTCTGAAATCTGTCTGAGCAGCTGTCACAGTGGTGAACACAGTGGAAATATGCAAAAATGTTACTTTGAGTTGCCAAAATCTTCAGCGGTTTTGGCACCTCATAGCTGCACGTTCTGTGGATGGTGACAGCAGTAGTGTCAAGCCTCTCTTTACCCTATACACAGGAAGATGCGAGAATCCTCATTACATCTTTATCAAGACACTGCCAACAGGATGGCAGAAGCAAGACTGAGACATCAGTATGCTTCAGTAACTTCCTATATGGATTAGCCTTTAATTAAGTTTCGCAGTGAAGGACATAGCAAACAACCAACTGGTTCAGCAGTTATCACAGTAGAGGGGCAAGAAAGACCTGAGGAGCAAGTCTTCAGCTCCAGGGTGAGATGAAGAACTCAAAGAAGTTAGGCAAAAGTGGAAAAGAAATGCAAAGAAAAAAAAAAAAAAATCTAGGCTTAGATGTGAGTTTTTCCATAAAAAAGTTATTATGTGGAAATTTGTACTTTTCTCTCTCACATTATGAAAGCTACATTCACACAAAACCAAAAGAAATTCTTCATTATAAAATCATGGCAACTAAATCTTTGCTGTTATCTTGAATGGGATATTATATTCCCTTAAGTGCACTGTAGGCACCTTAGTTTGGATACACCATTTTGAAGCTGGAAAACATTGCTTGTCCTTGCCTCACATGATGAAATAGAAGCAACAGTTGCATCCTTTTTTTTTTTGGACACTGTGTTGTCCTGTTGAATGCAAGCAGTCATTTTCAAGTTCTGGTAATAGAGTAGCTAACATATGGACAGACTGATTTTTAAGACATGAGCCAAAGATAAATTTTTTTTTTGTTTTGTTTCTTATTTCGGTTGTTTCAAATATTTATTTGAATAGAATTTATTCAGAATGGCATACAAAGATCTTGTGTACTTAGTGGAATGTCATTTTGAATGAAAATGGTTTATCTGAATAAATTTGCTCATAATTTTGCTGATTATGGGCAGAAGTCTTATATTTTTATGTAAATTTTGAGTACTGTAAGCCTTCTATCTCAAGTTTTATATTTGGACAATTCTAAAATTCTAGATATTACATTAAAATGCACAAAACATCTAAGAAGACATTTCTGATCAACCTGAGATTTCTCATTCAATTCCCTGGTATATGTCAAGAGCATTTTAAACATTAATAGTTTATTTGTTTTAAAGCCTATTTAAAGCATATATTTGAGTCACAAACTAGCATTAAAACTGTTCTGACAAGTAGAGTATACAAGAAAGCTTTGCACCTTTCCTCTTTTGACTGCTATGTATCAGGCTTATTCATTGCCATTTGAAAGAATTTTTAAAATTGACATCCTTTAAAAACATGGTTACAGGAGACAGTTCAATGCATCATCATTAGGTATCTAAGCCCAACAAAATTTAAAGCAAAATATGAAGTGTATGGATAGTAATAATCCAGAATCACTTCCCCTAAGTTTGGTCTATTATTTCTTTGCATACAACACTAATTACAAAATCAGAATCTAAAGAGGTACTAGGTTTTAGCAAAGAATTGTATAAAACCACATTCTTTGGTCCATATCATTCTGAAGAGAAGAAAAAACATCAAACAACAACAAAAAAAAAATCACACGAGCTAAACACTGGCTAAAGGAATATCTAAAAGAAATATTAGGTTGAACATGAGGTTGTGAGAGAAACTAATTGAAACTAATATTGCCTGCTGTCCAGTGTGTATAAAAAAAAGGCAATACAGCAGTAAAAACAAGATGTAATGATCCTTACAGATCAGAATGGGAAAAAGAACAAAAAAATGATATCACAATTAGTGACTTTCCCTCATCCAAAATGTTCTCCTACGTATTCCAATTTAAAGTATATTTCAGCATCCAGAATTACATCATTAGAATGACTTAGTACATAGAAAACTACTCTCTGAAGAGAAATTGAAAAGATTTGAGTAGTTTAGAGAACAAAGACAAGAAGAATACTTTTCAATAACTAGCAAAAAGCACAATACAGAGTATGAACTAGAAACGTATCAGTTGTCATCACATTAATATTTTTCTATTTCTGGGAAAAAGCACTAAAACAAATATAACACAAAGGTCACTCTATAGGTCAAAAGAAAACAAAGGTAGAAAATAATTTTCAGATGCCTGAACATAAAGATATTTTCTCCTAAAGAAGAATAAGGATGAGTGTTTTTATATGGCACAAAAGCTTCAAGGCAGAAACTGCCCCAAAACAGTCATCACAAATGTAAAGTCACAATTATACCACCAGATGCAAGGACAAGTGCCAAGTATGTTTGGATGAAGATGAGGTAAATCTTGGTGAATACTGGACAAGTTATATGATTGCTGTTTGTGATTTTGCAATGAATTTCTTCACGACTGTGAATAAGCTACTTCTGTTTTCAAAAAGTGCTATTTTTAAAGTATCATTCTTAAGGCATATAAATGTAGTGGCTATTTTTGTAAACTGTCTATGCTTCTGGTTCCTCATCTGTTAAATGGAGAAAAAAATTATTTCAACAAGGCAGTCTTGAGGCTTACAGATTTTTCAAAGTGTTCTCTGAAAGTTTTGTACAACACTATTCAAGTCAAGTGTGCTATTACCCTAATGGGATTTTGTAGACAGACAGGGAAAAGGTACAGTTTCATCTAATTTCTAAAATACTAGCATGTTTGGCTTGATCTTAGAAAATATCTGCTTTTTTTTTTTTTTTTGCAGCCTTTTAATAAAATAGGTAAGTGTATAACCCAATCTCTCCCAACAATGCATATAATACATGTAACTAATAAAGCATCAGTAATGAAAATTAAGCTTTTCACAGCTAAAATCTACTCTTCGTCTACTTCCCATTTTTGAGACTTTCAGATCACAATTCATTGCAAATGTTACAACAACTTGCTGTGTTAAAAACCAACAGTCATCAAAAGCAAATCCGTCCTCAAAAGAGGATGGTCCATACTACCTATTTTGAGGACATAATTTGATTTTAATGGGCACTTTAAAGGTTGAGAGTAGTTTTGTTTTTATGCATGTGAGTGTATGACTTTCTTTCACATTAACAGTGATGTTACCAGATTTCAATTAAAATTTAATTTTCAAGTCCTTGGTATAATGGGTCTTGCATAAATTTAAGTGCTCTGTGCATACCAGACTACCATAAAGAAATAAAATGTCTGCATTTAGCTGTTCATAAAGGATAACTTCCAAGCTATTGGTCTATCTGAATTCAAGCCCTTAACTTTCTGCAGTACTGTTTAATGTACTATATTCTTCTCTTTGCAGAATGCTACTTTAATTTTTAAATGCTAGTACATTTTCCCACTGGACAAAGCCTACCTCTCTCTCTTCCCATTTCTATAACAGGAAAAACAGGGTTGACTGCAATACCTGATAGCTCTTAACTACTCCCAAGAAGGTAGTCTCTTAAATGTATAACCTGAAAAAAATAGGCTGAGATGAAATAAAAATATGGAGATTTTTTTCCCCTCCAGTGCCCAGAAAATAGGAACAGCAACTTTCTCACAAGGTCAGTGCTCCAAGGGGCAAGGAGTCAAGTTGTGAATAAAGACAAAGATACACCTTAAGAGGATGAAGTATAGAGGAAGTAGGGAAAGCCTTTGTGGTTAATTTAGGCAGGCTACTTAGATATTCAATGCACAAAAATGATCATGAGAAGGCCTGGAACAGTGTTTTTCTAAGGTGTCTTGTAGAAACACTTCATATTCATATGTATGAAAAAAAATCTTGCCTTGAATTTTAACAAATGCAGACCTGATGAGTCACAATGATATAGATACAAGGGAATTACTTGTCTTTCTGAGAAAGGGCACACTAAGTGCCATTCTTGACAGTATGTTCATTTAAAAAACACAGTCCTATGAAATGGTGGGAATTCACAAAATAATCTAAGAGAGCTTGTCTGTCTTTGATTTTTAAAATCAATTCATTCTTCAGAGCTTTGCTATTATTTTCAACAGAAGTAAAGTATTCTCTAGGTAAGTTTTACATGAGATTTAAAACTGATTCATATCTATACCAAGAAAGAAAATGAAGCTAATTAGCACACATAAGGAAGCTTGCTAATATGCCCACAGACATAGAAGACTGCCTTAGAAAGTTCAAATGACAATAAAAATGTGTCAACAGAAGCACTGACTAAGGATATAAGGCAAATGAAAACAAAGGTTCTATAGCGTTTATGGCAGAAACCACACAATTTCTGCCCAGTGCCAAAGCAAAATAAGAATTCATTAAGCAGCAGTAAACTGGAAAATTATGCTGCACACTATGGGATGACAAGTTCTCATTACCCCCATACTAAAACAAACAGAATATGATAAAAGTGTTAGAGGATTGCTTTTATATAATATTTTTAAAAATGTAAAAATAAAAGCAGAAAGTGAGCTTTGGCTCTATGTCAGGAAAAAAAAAATGTGGAGAAGAAGCCCTAATAGACCCAACTAATATTAATTTATCATATGGTGAGATTTACAGCAATCATTATCTCCATTGCTTATAGACCATGCAGTGTCTTTTGCACTGACACTATTTTTGGAACCTAAGGATCAGAGACTTTTTTTTCCCCCTTCTCTTTTCAAAGAAGCTTTATTTCCCACCATTATTAAAAGACAAACACACTCTACATAAATATGCTAAGTAGTACAAACTAACATAAAGGTACTAAACTTTGTCATTTGGAAATATATATAAAAAAAAGATAAGTCATGTACTAGTGAGCTACTTGATATTCAACACCCTGATGTGTTCAATTTAACTAGAATATGATACTTGGATGGCAAAACCAGAATATCATAGCCTTAGCATTCTTCCTGCTTTCTGCAAGATGATTACAGGCCACTGCTTTATTTGCACTGGTGATATCTTGAATTCTAATATTTTTATATTTGACAGAAAGGTGATTAGGGAATGGACTAGGGTTATAGAAATTTGAACTCAATTTCTCTTTTGTCTACCCCAGTAAATGCTATAGGTACTCACTGAATGAGTTATTTTTCATTCCACATGCATCATCTTTTTATATCTTCTACAAATGTTTTTTTTTTCTTTTTTTAATACAATCTAAAATGAAGAGCTATGCTGCAACTATCATATCATTTACTAAGATATGGAAGATCAATTCATTAAATAAGGAGTAGTTATTGCTAAATATTTGAAAAGATTCTTACTTATGTTTCAGAATCCTTTTCCATCCAAACCAGCTCATTAATAGACATTGTCCTCTGTACTGCACAAGATCTTTGATTGCTTCTTGCTGTAGGCAATAATGATTTCTAGAACCTGTGATATTGAAACTCCTCAATCATGAAAGCTAACCAGAGATAAGGTGTACCCATATCATCATAAATATGCCCATAAACTATAACTAGCCCTTAAATAAGACCAGGAGCATCTTGCTGCTAAATAAGCAAGGAAGCTTTTTTCTAGTTTTTAGAGAACGTCCAGAATAAGTACTTCACTGAGAGGCTTTCAGAGGTTCTCAGTACTAATCCTCATAAGTTTTTCAGAAGGAAGCTTAAGTACACAAATAAGATTTTCCTCTGAGTAGCAAGTTCTAATGAAAACAAAAAAGTGATTTTATGCCATCATTAAATATGCCTACATTTGTAATCTTATAAGCTATCATTGATCCTATTATTGAGCAACCTATTATTAGACAGTTGAAAGCATCTTGAAACTTGTTAGGAAGTGCCTGTCCTTCCCCAAGTCAACAGCAGCACAAAGGCTTTAAAGTACATGTGGAGTCTACCACAACTGTTATGACATAACCAACTCCTCAGTCATTTTAGGAGGGAGCATCTTATTTAGCAATGCACAGAAGACAAAATTAGGAAGAAGTCAGCAAACTGAGTTTGGGTGTATATTTTGTGTTGTTTTAACTCCTCAGTGACAGAAGGTCACTTACAATTCTGTGTGAGCAACATCCATCTGAAAGATGGATTAATCCTTCAGTTTTACATTGTTTAGGCTCAGACTCTAAGTGAATCCAGACAGGGAAGAGAGAAAAAAAAAAAAAAAAAAAAAAAAAAAAAAAAAAAAAAAACACACACACACACACACACACACAAATTTTCAACTCCATAAGTCTCCTTCACTCAGGGCCATGTGCTTGAGGTTGAGTTTGAGATAAAACTCTGTCAGTAAAAGTTTGAGTTCAAGGTAGCTAATACATTTTGATGAACACCAATACTGTATCATTTTCTGTCCTGCTATACACCAGCAGTCAGGCTAGTAAAACAGTTACCAAACTGGCCAACAATTTAACAATATTAATTTTGGAATTAAATATTTCAAGTAATCTTGAAAATAAATGAACATGTTTGGTTTTACTTTGTTTTGCTTATGAGAGTATTTCTTTTGCTCTAGAAAAAAAGCTAAAATGCAGATTTGTAGATTTATTACTTTAAAAGACCACCAAATAGTTAAAAAGTAGATGAAATATGCTTAAAATAATAAGTTTTGCAAATATCGTTCAGTAGGTGTATTACTGATAAGCTACAGCTTAAAGTCTTAAAAGGTCATTTGCAATTCATGTAGAAACCTATATCTATGCTGCATGTACTTTAAAAGGTTGAATGCAACAGAGCAGAAAAAACTAATCTGCTAAATATTGTCCTGATACAACCTTCTGAGACAAAAATATTAATTCAGTACCTGCAGCATTCTAAGTGTTCTAATTTTGCAGTTATTTGCCTATTTTAAGTGGGTCATGAAATTGTCTATGCTTAAAGTATAAATTATCACCAACAATAGCCTTTTATGGTAGAAAAGAGCCCTATAGAAAAAGCAGGTGATTTGAATTTCTAATGAAAGTGTCTGCAGAGACACATTTTACTATTTCATTGAAAGTGAATATACTTTAACTAAAACACTACTCTTTTCCAAAGAGGCAGAATGCAAGAACTATAAGCATTTACATGATGTAAGTTACTTGGACATCCTAAACCTGAGTCTTTGCAGGGTTAGAGAGGGAAGCAAACACAGATCCTGGAGTCATACAAGGGTAGAATCAGGTCCCAGGAAACAAAAGGCAGCTGCTGGTCTTTGGTTCCTGATGCAGACACCAGATGCTGTTAGATGCTGTTTGGCAGCTACCAATAGCACAATAAGAGTTGGCCCCTCTTCCACCATGACTGCTGCCTGGGCTAGTATTGGAGCCTGGCAGTACTGGAAAGCTGCTGTGCTGGCTTTGCTTCCATGATTCACCACTATAAAATGGCATCTGTAAACCAGAGAGCCAAGCTCTGCTCAGTGGTTGTATATGACTATAGCAGTGAGCAGAGTATTTCCAATTAGGAGAGGCAAACTACTGAAATGCTGTGTGCACTAACACAACCAGCCAGTCACAGAGGCAGGTATTAGAGAATAAAAATGTGCAACACTGGCAAAAGTGCATGCCATATTTCATTGAATACAATAATTCCGTTTCATTACTTTTTAATTGAATTACACTTAGCTAATACTTAAAAACTAAGACTAATTTTATAGGGAGCCATCTCAATGCAAGAAGTCTTAAGTGGTCGACTAATTGGAAGAGCTTTCTGAATGTCATGTATTGTGTAAATGAAACTAGTAACCTATTTAACCTGATCTTCTAATGTGATTGTGAACTGTGTCCAAAGAGTGTATAAAGTATGCCAAATTACTGCAGTAGTACAAGGCTTTCTACAATGAGTATTCTTATCTTCTACCTTTAAAGATGGTCACATTCTCCTTCAAAGTCACTAAGAAAAGAAGCATTATGTCACATTAGCTAGAAATCTGTATTTAGAATTTGTTTTATTTAGTGGAATTTGTGTAAAGGAAAAAACCCTTAAATAAGCCTTGCCATTTCAGTAGCGAAACACCCCTTTGATATTTCTCAGTCCCTCCCTCTGCCTATCTGGAACAGGAAGGATCATGCTATATCTTTCTGTCATTCTTTTAAAAGGTCTGCAATGCAGCTAAGAGTTCTCTATACTTTGTTCATAAATATATATTGCTACTATACAGACTGTTCAGAGCCAATGACTGTCCAAGGCAGAATTAAATATGCCAGAGCCATTCGTAACAGACATATCTGACTTGGTTTTAAAAGTTTCCATTAGCAGAGATTTTATAGTATCTCCCCAGACAACCCATTTCAGTTATGTACTACATTCAGTCAGAACATTATTTTCCTAATGTCTTCAGCTGTAATTTACTTCTATTTCTACTTGTCTTATCCCTGGTGAAGAGAGGAAAGGGTTTGAAGGCTGTTATCGTATTTATATTTAGCATAGAAAAATCCTGATTCCTACAACATGTCTTCCAAAGCTGTGTTTTTTTTTTTTTTTTTTTTTTTTTTTTAAATGTATTTATTTTCCCCTCTCCTCAGTGTCTTAATGTTCTTCGTTGCCCTTTTCTGCATTTCCTACAGCTGGTCCACAGGCTGGCCTACCTTCCCTTGCTCACTGTGGGACAGATACACATACTGCAGCTTCCACATTAGGGAATCTTGACAAGTCTGGGCAAGTGAGACTCTGCCGACTCAAACCTTCCTTAGGAACATGGACTTCTAATACTCTTGAAATCACTGGCAAATTTCAACTCCAGATCCACAGTAGTGGTCAGTGAAAAAGACTAGTGGATTAAAAAAAAAAAAAGTCAAATATTCTAAAACTTGCAACACTTGAAAATGTTTACATTCACTGTCTATAAAGCAACAAGCTTATAGCTGTATTGTGTTGTTTGGATACGCTTTTTTTAAAGGCTACTTACATATATGGCCTCTCTTTCTCTCTTTCTTCAAGAAAAGTTTAGAACTCAGTCATTTCCAGTAGTCCAAGAAAGGATTTAAGAGATTAAGTGCTCATTTTAAAAAAAAAAAAAAATCTGTGGCTATAAAAGAATTAAATGCTTGGTTATTCAGATATAACAGGCAACTACAGCTCCTATTGTCTTTAACAGGAGTAAAATATTTTCATCACCTTAAAAGCCAGACTCCAATATATTCAAGACATCTTACTTCAAGAAATCAATAGGCAACTACAGGATATAAACATCTGAAATCTAGCCCTTATTAAGGCTCTATCCAGCTGAAAAAGGCTTTAAGTTACTAAATGATAACATTAACCATTTTATTTCCCTTTCTACCTAATTGTCTACTAATTCAATATTTTCTCTCCCCACTATTTTTTGGCCACATTTTCCCCCACATTTACTTCCACCTGTGAAGACAGACCTGAAAGAATCCTATTCCCAAAACACCAATATTCTCATCTGCATAATCTGAGCAAAGATGACATGGAGAAGTTAAACCAAAAAGGTTAAAAATATAAAAGAAAACAGAAAATAATATTCTATGCACTTAACTGCTTAAGTCAGCACAGTCCTTAGCGGTAAAGGGATAAGCTCCCCAGCACCACCTGGTACCTTATTTCCACATGAACTTCTAGAGAAAAGAAGTGCTGACACTACTGCAGACTCTGTGCAGTGCAGGTGAAGCCTCCACTGAAAAGAAAATAAGCCTTAAGGTGGTACCTTCTGAATTTTCAGCTACTAATGTTAATGTATTTAAAACCAACCCTCTGCAAAGTATAAAAAGCCTTTCTGATCAAAGGTTTTCCCCTGCCTTTTGATTAAGGCAGAGTCATATTTGAGTGTTGAAAACATATTAAGACTGAAGTTCAACCGTAAGCATACTGGGATATGTGTGCATTTATTCAGTAGCTGAAAGTTAGTTCTTCTAACTGAACGAAAAACATAGCAAGCTAAGAGTCACATGGCTACTACTACCACATCATACACTCTTGACCATATATTCATCATACAGTCTGAATGGGGATAATCTTATATTGGCAATATTTGATTGCAATGTATAATTACTTCATTTGTCAAAGTTACCTCTCCTAAAACCTGTGATGTTCACAGCATCCGATCCAGCAGCCTTCTTTCAGCTATCATACTGAAAGTATGAAGTAAGTCTTCGCAATAAAAAATAAACTGCTAAATATGCGGAGATTCAACATCTGAGAGAAGCTTATCTAAATATTTTGACATTGTAATTTCTTTCAGCTACTCTATGAAGAATAAACTGCAAGTTCACACTGGATTTCACAGCATCCAGTAAAGGTGCTATACAGTTTTCTTTTAGTTGTGGTTTGGTGGGTGACCATTCAGTTCTTCAAATACTGAAGATTGATTGTAAGACACGACACTTTTTAATTTTTTTTTGTACCTGAGTGATATGTGCATAGCAATCAATGTCTTTAAACAGGTATAAAATACAGATCAAGATGAATTGGTTCAAGTCAGTATTTTCCTAAAGTATTCTGGAACATTACTCTATAAAGAAAGCTCATTAAGCGAGCTAAGGACAGACCTTTGCTCTTCATGTAGCTCTCACTTTTCAGGGCCAATAAAGCAGATATTTTGGGCTGCCAAAGGCAGAACTCACACATCTAAGAAGCCAACAGCTAAAGGTACTCAGCATAAGAGGTGGGTAGCAATGAATGAAGAAAGGAATGCAAATCTCCCTGCTGAACTGTACAGAGTAATCCATCCAAACTGACTGTCTTTAATACCTCAGCTTATTGGTATAATATCTTTCAGTATAATAATCCTATAGGTATAATATCACCCCAAGGAGATGGCACAGCTACTCCCCACCTTTTCATCTTCTTTTGTAGCTGCTTGCTATCGAGTAGCAGCTGAAACACCAGAAAGGTGCTTCCTTCTAACCTTGTTTTCTTGTTGACAGTAACAGGCTTAAAATAGATATCAGAATAAATTAGGCAACACACATTTGATTAAGAATTTCTGTGTGTGATTAGTAGGCTATATATAAACATGCAGTTTGAGTTTTTGTTGTTTGCAAAAACAAATCATTTCCTACCAAGAAAAGTCCTATGGTTACAACATTGTTTAAGCAATGTTTAAACTGAATGCAGGAAGCTGAATGAAGCGGAATGAAGCACAATGAAGCTGAATATGCAAATGGTTTCTTTCAAGCAATATGTGAACAAAAATTAAGAACGCCTTTTTTTTTTTTTTTTCCTCCTGATACTTCATCTGGTCTACAAGTTCTACCAAAGCCAGGAGTTTTTTTTGACAAGCTGCTGAGTTCCTGATCAGTTCCTGAGTTTTTGATCTTTTGTCTCAGTATCAGTAGCACAGAAGGAGAGAGAGGAGAGAGGAGAGGAGGGAAGAAAAAAAAAAAAAAAAAAAAAAAAAAATAGTCTGACAATATAAGAAAAAGACCAATCTCACTGTCACCTATACATGCCTAGATACACAGCCTTATATTCAATTTTAGCAGTAATTAAATGCTCTAAAAAGGATTGGGGAATACTCTTCACTTTTGTCTAAAAGGCACAAGAGGGGGTTCTTCGCTGTATGAAAAAGAAAGTCCAAATAACATCTTATCAAACTACCTTGGTTCCTATAACTATCAAAATGAACGATAAAGCTGAAGAAAGAACCACTAATCGGGAGTACTGAGAACCTCTTCCAAGTTTCACAATGAAATAAGAATGAAGCCAAGGACAGAAGAGAGATGTCATCTGACCATACAAATATTTACTGTTAAAAGGCAGAAAAAAGCTGAACACTTAAACTGACAAGAATTTAAACAAATTCTTATATAAAGCATATGCATGCTTATGGTCATGCACAGACCATGTAAGGTTATTCTGTGCAGAGCCTTTCAAGTTTCCAGTCCTTCCATAAAAGATCTGAAATAAAACACCAAGTTGCCTTTATAGCCTTGATGAACTTGGATTTTTTTTTCATACTAGAGAGAATCTATTCTTATGTCTTTTATAAATAGCTTACAAGTTCCTGTAATCTGATACCAAAGTTGCTCCATTCTCTGCTGAAAGAATTTCCATTGAATTATTCCTTTGATTATTGCCTATTAGCTGTTCAATATTTACATGCTGCATCTGCCAGGTTAAGGTAGCAATAGTGTCTCAAGTTCTAATGTTGCTAATTACTGAAAAAGATATCTTCAAAATACAGATTAAAGCTGGCAATTATGATAAGTTATTGTAATGCTTAAGCAAGCACAAGAAATCAGACTATGCAGTAACTACAATTTAATGTTCAGTGAATATCATTAATTATACCATAGTTTTATCATACTGTAAAACTTGAATGCTCACATGCAATAACTCCCAAGGTAATATTCTTTATCCTAATATGCAGTTTCCCCTCCCACCTTTGTGCATTTTCTTTTCCTCTGTCATTAAAGAGTTATTTCTACAATTTTATCATATCTGAGGTCTCTTCTGTGCTACATTCTAGAATGCAATTTTGAAGGAAAGGGGCAAAGTGAGAGATGTTTGGAAACATCTAATAATAATTTTGTCATAAAGTATCAACTGATCCAGATGCACAAGTCTTTTAGTGCAAAATAGTGTTCTAAACTTCCATATAGTTATCCTTATACACTGTGTAACCCTAGCACCATTTACCTCTTGACAAATACAGGGAATAGAGATTAAAATAGTGAAAGATAAAGAAGCTTCTAAAGAACAACCTGTGTGAAAAACCTTAAAGCAAAAGTTTCAGATACAAGTCCATACAAGAATGAATAAAGATTCAAAAAGAGATTATCCTGATAGAATTCATTTGCTCAACACTACACAAAATGCAATCAACATGAATATGCAACTTGAAAGGTCAGCTTGAAGGATTTGAACAGTTTGATTGCAAAGTGTGCCCAGAAATCTCGAAGAGTGGACGATGAATTTCTTAAGATTATTACTAGAGCAGTAATAAACACAAGGTTGAAATGTTTGAGATTACGTGTGCTCACATAATTTCCAACTCATTGGCTTCTCATCTAGAAAGGGAGAAAAGGGCCTGGGGAATTCTTCAAGGAGACAAATCATGAAAACCTTATCTAAGGGCTACTATAGATTCAGCACTATAGAAATGGTTATGCAAGTCCCTTGAGAAAAAAATCTAATGGCACTTAAAGTGCTACAGGATATGCTTTTGGGTTGTAGAAATAGTTCGTCTAAGTAGATGTATTCCCCTATGAACCGAACTCCTTTTTCCCACCTTGATGCTTATGGATGCTTTAGTGCTGTGATGCAAGGCCACAGGAGAGGACACTCCACTACCAGGGTGCATGTTAGCAGGAGCCCTTTACGCTCTTTATAAAGCATCCAGAGGGAAAACCGCATGCTGAGGTGCATTTCTCCAAATAGCAGTCTGCAAACTACTCATTTCTCCAAGACACAGGTAAGTAGTGAAATACTGTTAAATTCCCCCCTATTTTTAGTACTTTAATAGTGTCTAGCTCTATCCAAGCCACCACTGCCCACCTTATATATGAATGTGAAGGAGGCACTAAAGGATAAAGGGCAAAAATCTGTCCTATTTGCCATCTAAGTAATCTTTTCAAAAAGTTAGAGTCCCAAATATCTGTTGTGTTTTCTTAAACCTTAAAAAAGTAAAGATAAGCTAGTGGAGAATATACATTTTTCAACATATTTTGTATATACTATAATACCATTTTTCCTGATTTTACCATCTCACTCTGCAATAGCTTTCTAATGACTATCTCTAAAGGTTTTTTTCCTTAAAATTAGGAATACATTCCAGCTCTATTCATAATTTTGGTTACAATGAAATAGATTTGGTTATTTCCTGAAAAGGAGCTCAAACATTTTTTCTCTTCTTCCACAGTACCCTCATGCTAGTCAAGGTTGTATCTAACCACACTTGCCTCTTAAAGTGACATCTCTCAGGTTAAGACACTTAAATGAATAACCTAAAGTTTAATTCATGCCTGTTGTGAACAGGAAAGTTACATTTTATAGTGATAAACTATCAAAAATATTTTTTTTTCCTGGCTTGTACTTAATGTTTTACAGTTTGTGCTAGTTATGAATAAGAAAGGACAGAAAATCTGCACAAGTGCATAAAAACTTCTTCTCTTTTGTTATTTGAGAAGTCTTATGTAATTTGACTTATGCACAGAAAGTTTTAGTTTTCATTTGGTAGGTATCTTCAAACACTCTGAGAAAGACCAAGTCCATTACTGAAGGTGAAGTAGGAATATTCCAAGGGACATTTTGATAGTGTGCATATAATCTGACAAAGTGTTTTATCCATATATCCTTATAACCTTCAGCTGACTCAGTTTTCACATCCTATTTTTAACCCTGTGTTTAGGTCTGATACTAAATTTAACCTCACATTCCCAAATTAGTTCACAGTTTTTCTAATCTATCAGCTGGAGTACAGATACTGCAGTTAGACATGAATCAAACTTCAAACATTTTAAAATATATAAGAAGCCATAGTTTAATTCTAATGATTGATTCTAATAAACCTTTATATGTTTTTTTCCCTAGAAAATTCCTTTTTTTTTTTTTTTTGCTGTTGCAATACAAGCCAAAAAAGGAAAAAAATCCCTTCTAATAAATTTCAATAGTTGGAGTTTCAAATATCATGATATTTGTAGTTGAAATGTCTGAACAGGCAACATTGCCTACATTGTTATCAATGGCAACTGATAATATCAAATACTATGAGCTGTTAAGACAAAGGTTGGCCAGTGTTTTGCCAAGGCAATGTTTTTCAGACTTGTTTGGATGAAGTGGTTTCAGCTAATAGCCAGATATATATATGAAAAGCTATTGAAAGTGCACATTTTGGACTTTCAAGCACACATACGTGTTGCTATAGGTTAGAGGTTTACCTGATTAAAACCTGTGAACAGCAATAAAAAAAACAACATTCTGGGTCCCAAACATCAATGGAATTTACCTTTTTCAAGTGAATGTATTAATCAACAAAGCTCAGTTGAGACATTTGAATTCAAAGCCTCAGGCTGCCACTCATAATGAAGAAGCTGAAATTGAATGAGAGAAGTTTAATCATAACAAATCAAAATGCAAACACCTTTTCTCCTTTACAAAAGGCCTTACAATATAACAATATAGAACTTCCTTTGCACCGATGTGCTGAGCAGCTCAAGGTCACATACAATATGGAATAGATGTGCTTTGTTAAATAAAGTGGCAAAAGTTTCTGTGTAAGAATCATTACACAGGATGGAAATAACTGTGATGTTGAAATTGTAAGCCTGAAAAACCCTGTGATCTTAAACCTATCTGCTAGCTAGGGAAAGGGAACACTCATTTACAAACCAACAATCACACACTTAAAAGCCTCCACAGTTTTATTTGGAAGATACAGAATATATGGACCCAGATTGTTTGTACTACACAGAAATGTTAAGATACTTCCAGGCTCCTTTAATTTGCACAGGGATGTTTTGCATTAGAAGGGCAGTTTTCAGCTGTCTTTGAGGAACACACCACTGTACCTTCATAGCAGAAACACAGAGACCTCTGACTGCTGAATTTAAACCCAGGGATAAGTGGGTTGATCATCTTAATTATCTTCTTGCAGGCCCTTAGTAACCAGTCCTAACAACACTTCAGAAGAGAACAGAAAGCACTAAAGCATAACTTTCAATTCTTTCTAAACAGCTAGCCAAGCTGCTTATGAAGCTGTCAGTTTGAACAATTTTTTTTTTTTTTTTTTTTTTTTAAAAAAAGCACCTGATTTCACCACAAAATTAAATCTCTACAAAAAAACAGAAGCTCAAGAAAAAAATCTAGAAATGTAACTTAGCCCTTACTGTTAGGAGTAGGTGTTTAACATCACCTGCCTTTCTCTGGTAGATTTAATGCCTACATCTTTTAGCCTCAGCGTTAGGTGCCAAGAGCCTGACTGGATTAGGGTTGTTCTGACTTACTGTACTGAACAGGTTGAAAGAAGAGAAATCCAGCATATTTGACACTTCTCATGGTCTGAAGGAAAGCAACTCTGATTTACTCTGTATCAAAGACATCATGGATGACATTTTACCCAAAAGTTATCCCAGGATACATGTTTCACTACAAACTATCAGTAAGTAGTTCTTACTCAAGCTGCCCGTTCCTTCTTTCAATTTTTTAATGCACAGTCTAATGGGACCTGTCAGGCACACTGATCTGACTAGTAGGTTTTATCTATTGAATAAACATGGTGATAGAACCTGGCTGTCTGCACAGTTTAGCTTCAATTTACTATCAGTTCAGTTTTCCAAGAGCATTCCTGTTAAAAAGTTGTTTTTCTGTAGCATATCTACACATACAAATTGTATCAAAAGGTATTCATTGCTTTTAATGAGTATGATTACTTTGCAACATTCTTCTAGCTCAATTTGCATATGTTTAAGTGTGCAAAAATATGCTGTACCCTGTTAAGTCATTTATTTCTGCAGAATACTGGGAATTGAATTATATGGCATGTTTAGAAGTAGAAGAAATGTTATTGAAATGCATATTTCTACTCAAATTTGAGGTATTAAGGCTGGCATCTTTAAGTTCATTTATTGAAAGTTCAAAAGCATAAGCACTTTAGTACTCTTCAAAGAAATTTTAAAAAGTTAAAGAATATCCAGTCTTTCCTTACATATTTTCTGACTCTTGCAGATGTTGTTCACTACATTACACATATAAACTACGCAGAGTATATACATGCATATCTAGATGGTACTATGCAGTCTCAGTATGTCTCTTACCCTTTCCCTCTTATTTTCATGATATTCATTATTTTTTCAGAGTAATACCTAGATTATGAAAGGAACATGAAACATGGCCTAAGACAAAAATTATCTTTCAAAATTGATTTATGCCAAACAGAATAAAAAGTGCTTGCAATTCTTGAACCCAGACCTTCCACCTCTTGAAAAAAATAATTGATGATAGCCTGTCAGGCAAATCTTTCATTCCAATAATCAAAACAAAAGCATCCTACCCACATGAATATGTCCATTCCATATGTCCATGTCCATTTACATAGCACTCTGCTCCACTTAACCAGAAGTTCAAACCCTATAAAGGGTAATTTTCAGGGTAGAATAAGCTCTGAACACTCCATTTCTCTACTAGGACACCTCCATCTCACTCTGCCACAAACACTCCTTCAGGAGCATATACATTTTCCTAGCTCACTGCTGAAGTGGTTCCTTACTTGTTTTAACAGATACAATCTGAGGTACTACCTCAACTCTTCAAGTCAGCTCTCCAGGTTCTTCTATAGCAGAAAATTCTGACGTGATTTTTCTTCCTTATCTGGTTTGCTATGCAATCTGCTCTTAACATTCAAACTACCACCTAATTTCCGATTTCCTAATGGTTCTGCTTTCTTAGTAAGAATTATATGGACAAAAGGCTTCCTACTTTAGGATAGACTACTAAAATTGGTTTCCTATAAGATCTGTGGACTATATAGCTACTTACAGACCACTGAAGTTTTGATCTGAATTTAATTAAACAAAAAACATAACTCCCCCCCCCCCACACACTCCCTCACCCATATGTCAGTCTCCAGAAGCAAATCTTCTCATAAGCACATGATTCCAATGTAGAATTCTTGAAAGTCCACAGACAACATCATGATGCAAACTTCGACTACTGTTCCTGAGATAATTTTATATTAACTTTGCTCGTATCAGCAGTTGTAATATATTTTTATATTCATATTAATTATTGGAATTTTCCTATTATCAGAATTATTGGAATTTTTCACAGGGTACACAGACTATCAGATAGATATTTCTATATCTTTCCTGAAAGAGTGCTTTGTGCTATTGGAGAGAATGTGTATTATATTTGCAAGATACTTGATTTTTGCTACTTTTTTTTTTTTATGAGCACTTTATATATTTGCAAAAGAAGTGTTTTCTTATAGATACATCTTTATTTATGACTTGATTCCCTCATAGCATGAGGAAACATTCAAACAGTGAGAAAAGGCAATAAAAGACCAGAGATAATGTGGTACAGGATTATAATGTTCTAGCAGCAAACTTGGGGGGGGAATATCTAACACTCTTCAAGAGACTTACAAAGGGACATTTCCTATCTATGCAAATTCAGATCACGTAAGGAATGATCAAACTTGTTTTTCCACTGAGCACCAATTTGTTAAACGGAACAAACTGAAAATAACAGGGCATTTCACACAGGCATAGGGCATGCAGGCCTATCCAACCTAAATGGAATCACGAACAGTAATTTGAAAATAGCATGTCATACATTTCGTTACCCTGGCATACATACCCATAAGCAAGTTACTGGGTGCGTTAACTCAGCATGAAAACTATTTTCC
Organism: Nothocercus julius; assembly: GCA_013398735.1. Classification (NCBI taxonomy): domain Eukaryota; kingdom Metazoa; phylum Chordata; class Aves; order Tinamiformes; family Tinamidae; genus Nothocercus; species Nothocercus julius. The sequence goes on from VZSV01000300.1 coordinate 280,234, forward strand.
TGGTTAATACTGAGTATTTTATGTTCCTAGAGGAAATAACTTCATTTCCAAGCACTGGAGAAGTTCTGTAACTTGGAAAGCTTGTAGCACTTTGTAGTGGTGCCAGTTTGGTAGGAAAAGAATAAATTTGTACCATGTATTATTTACAAAAATAATTCCAATTATCTCTGGATTTTTTTTGAACCAGGTTTAGGGCCTCAGGAAAATTACTGTATAAAATTACTCCATAGAAAGTGAAAGCTATTTCACTTCCAAGTAGAAGAGCTAGTACCATCCTCTTCCAGTACAAGGCAAACAAACAAAAAAAATCCCTTTCACTCCAACCTTTGAGCTGTCGCACATGGTGTACTTCAATTAAGGGAAAAGATCTCATCACATCTCAAGTGATTGCCATAACATTGAGCTTTAACCAGGCACTTTTCCTTTCTTGTGGCAGAAAAAAAAAAAAAAAGTAATCGCATTCATGTTGTAGAACAGAGCAAAGAAGCCTTCTGAAACAACTCACCCAAAGTATTCATGAGTCTCTGCTCAAAATAGATCACCCATGTGTTCTGAGCCCTATCACAGCTAAAAGCTGTCTCAAAGTATAGAAATATAAATTTATAACCTTTCATAGGACCAGTCCAACTCTAACCTGTAATAGGTACAGGAAAGAAGGTGAGGGCGCAGCCTCCTCCTCTTATGGGCCAGTGAAACAATAGAAAGTCTTTCAGACCAGTCTCTAGGGAGCATGCAGAACATATAATGAATCTCTTCTGCCCAAATAAATGACTGTTCCAAGCTTTTGTTCCAGATTCACTTAAAAGACTAAAGCATTTGTGTGTTAAGATACAGAAAATTTGAATCTAGCTAATTAGGACAAACCAGGCTAATGGACCCTAATCAAAGCATGGGGCACAGCACCTACAGTCCTAAGGGCCTGGACATCTGGAAGAAGACGGTGCAAAAAGGGAGCTAAGGGCAAATGGCCCATTGAGGGCAGCTAACCTCCTTTCTTTGGCTCCTCCACAACCGCCTAGGAGCAGTGTTTGTCAGCTCTGAAAGGAGAGAAGCTTCTTGCAGAAGCTGCAAATTCTGCCAGTTTTCCCGAAGCTCCTGCTCCCTTGTCTTGGATCAGAAGATATTCAGGTGGGTACAGGACTGCTACTACCTCTTTTGAGGACCACCAGGAAATGGCATCTTATTCTGGGCTGCTGCTACTTCTCCAACACAAACTGTTTCTCACCCATAAGAACTGCCACCGTGGCTGCTTCTTGGGCTCTCTCTTGTCTCCTGGTATTGATTTCTCCACAGGACCATTATTCTTCACTATATGCTTGAAAACAGTCTATATTTGAAATTCTAGGAATGCATCGTGATCTTCTTTTTCAGAAGCTTCCTCGGCAAATATCCATTCTCATTATCAAATAAGCACGTAGAAAGGACATGAAGTATCAGGCCTTCTGAACAGAATATTGGGGAATAAAGGAACAACCCTGTTTCTACATAACACCAACATTCGGTATTTGAGGTAATTTCATTTCCTCATTACAGTTTAAATTTTGTAGGCATCTAATATACAGAGCCTTCCTGAAGTGCTCAAGCCTCTTCAGATGCCATGTGAAAGTGAAGTTCATGATGAGCAGTCTTGAAAGCCATTGACAAAGATAAAACTTATTATCTCACATCTGAAGTGAGTTAGGAAAGTGTCAAACTGAGAAGGAGACCAGAGTTAATGAGCTGTTTTGGGCATGATGGGCCTCTTTGAAAGAAGCTATTTCCACATAGCAATGCTATCAGAACTAAACAATCATAGAATCAGCAAGCGGCTCCATAATTAATAAGGGGCAACAGCAGTTGCTTAATGTAACATAACAATTCTGAACTGTAGACAGTGTCAGCATGAGTCTTCATTTATAAAGACTCATTTACTCTCCCCAGAAAACTAGGCATTAGTCTTATTAGAACCTGAAGCTGCACACACTCTGCCTAAACATGAATTTACTTCATGGCCAGAGTTAGGAAAATATTTTTGCAGCCTTCCTGGCTTCATTCAGCCCCTGTAATTACTTCAAGATTCACTGTATTGGTGCACCTGTTTATTGCACCAGTTTGAAGAAAGATGCATAGACTACTTGTTCAAGTATTAAACACAAAATTAAGGCTTAAAGGCAAACAAAATGTTAGGGTGTCTTGAAGTTATAGTCAGGATATTTTTAGCAAGTGGGAAGGCAATCAAGCTCAGCTGAGACTTTTTAAAACAGCAAGCATTTTATTTACCATTTTAACTCACATGCTGATGTCTGCATCTAATTGTTTCAGACTGAGTAGTTACTCAGAAAATAACAGATTTCCTGAAGTAAAAAGCAGTATATTAAAACCATTAATTGAAGAGATCTTCCCCTGAAGTCTAGGAATAGCATCCTTTTCATTTTACATATGTGAAATCAAGTCATTTAAATATTTGAGCTTGCAGCCTCTTTTAAGATGCAAAGATTTCACCTAACAAAATGAGGGAATGGCTTGTATTCTTCACATTTCACAGCTTTACTGCAATACTGGCTTGAGGGTCAATGAAATACTAAAGACTAAAGAAACCTAAAAAATGCAATATAAACTTTTTTTTTTAAGACAGGAAATATGAGCAGTACAATACAACCATTTTCAAAAAAAGAAGAAAATAGTCTCTCATTTTAGACTCTGACCTTTGCTTTGTGTGGCAGCCTATCACCTTTGATAAACAAGAGAAAACTGACCTCAGGGAGCTTGGCAAGAGACATGTATGATATTCAGCAGCAGCCAACATTCCAGAAGCCAAGGAGTTAGGATGTTCTTGGATTTTTTTGCAGTGTATTTTCAGACACAGCAGAAAATTATTTTGTCTAGTTACCATTCAAAAAAAAAAAAAAAAAAAAAAGACCCAATACAAACGTATTTGAAAAGTGGGAGCAAGTTGTCTATGCTAGCCAATAAATATTGTTTTAAATCAAACTCTTGCATCTTTGTATTTTGAAAATACAGTCTAGGGATAAAATAGCCCTGTAAAGCTTTTAAAGCTTTTTAAGGAAAAACATGTAATTTGAAAAAAAAAAAAAAAAAACTTTAAACCATTGAAGTTATATTTTTTCTTTAAACTTTAGACCATTAACAGGAACTAACGTTTTGCTGATTTTAGCACATCTGCAATCTTTTCCTTGTTTGCATATTAACATAACTTTTATGATTTTTCGTTATATAGTTTTCAGGCTAATTGGGTCAAATCCACAAGTTTCTGCTTTTTACAAATTTAGCAGACAGGTGTGCCAAAAAAAGATAATATTTTTGAATGCTTAACAGATCTATTTTAAAAGCTGACAATTTATGTTTCTCTTTGTATTAGTTTCCCATACAGTTACATCTTATTTAAAGTTTGAAAAACATACATGAACAGCAATTATTTATGCTTTATGTCATAGATGAAAAATCTAAATAGAAGTTGGAATGTTTCATTTCAAAGTACTGCTAGCTTTAGCCAATATACAACCAGAAAAGAATCTTTTTAAAAGTTAAAAGGATAAGGATAAAATAGAAGCAAGTTTTCTTTAAAGCATATTTCTCAATATGGTTAAGCTTAGTTTAAATAGTTTTAGTAGAACCTTCTCAAATACCAATGTACACAAATAACTCAGTATTTTCATAATGAAAAGACACCATTAGACATACATCTTCAACTACTGATGGCAATGGTTTGGTTTGAAAATGAAAATCAATATTTACCAATTTTAACTAGTAACACTTCAGTAACTTCCAAGTCTAGAAAAAAATTAATGAGATCAACAGACTGTAAGAAAAGCTATTTGATTTTACTAACTCCTCTTTAACATTGTTTCAGATTATGAAGTCTCTCAGGTCTGAATTCATTTGCAATGAATTTTAATTCCAGCTAAATATCTAAGAAAACAAATTCTGAAGAATTTCATAAGAGAGCTCTAATGAAAAATTAAAGCATTCACTAAAACTCAAAAGTAGTTTTGACAAGCGCAAGGGCAATTAGAAATACTCTGCATATACATTACATGACATATTTTAGGGCTGAAAATATTGGCAAGATCCACAAATGAAGATGGTGCACCAATAGAATGATGAGAAAAAAATAATTTTAAAACCGTCCAGGCACAAAAGCCATCCCTTGTCCTTTCATGAAGTTTTGAAATGCCAAGAGAGTTTCAAAATAGCAGCACTTTTCCTAATCCTAGCCTTAAATTCACAAAACACTCTGCCTATTCCTAGACAACTCAAGAGACTTAAAACTTCTACTGTGACCTTACATTTAATTTCATATCTCTAGACCTCCCTCTCTAGTTCAGATGGAAGTAGAGCCTCACAAAAAAAAAAAACCCTGACTTCTGGCATAGCATTTCTATTCTCTTTCAGTGTCTACTATTAAAAGAAAACCTGAAGTTCTGGTAAAACTTACATCACATGTTTCACAGGAAAAACTTGAATTATTGAAACCTGAGTTTTTTCATCCTGTTCTTTCTTTAATCTGATTTTATAAAAAGACCCTAACCAAACTTGATTGAATCCATTTCTTTCTAACAGGTATTAAAAACACATTCGTGGATTTTTCCCCAGTAGATATTCTACTGACATGAATGAAGGTAAGGCACAGATACCCAGAAGAGAGTTTGTGTAGAACGTAAACACCTATGCTCAAAATTCAGAGTTTGCATTCAAATAAAAATGTAAGCTTAAACTACTGAATTATGAATAACACAATTCAAAGTTGGCTTTGTGTAAATCTATAAAGACATTCAATTTGATATCTACTGAACTGAAAAAAAAAAAAAACTTTACATAGGCATAAGTATTCTTTGACTTGTGTTCTGAAGTACTAAACTTTTCCCAGACATTAACTTATATATATTTAACTTATCTTTTTATTATTAAATAGAAGATAAGCATTTAAAATTATTTTAGTGGAAAGAAAAGGAACAAGTCTGGAGTAAAATAGTGTACTTCCATGTTCCACTGAAAGATGCTAATATTACCAAATTTTACTTTAGAAGAAATACAGACAAGCTTCTCAAAAAGATTACCTGCAACCTGTTTTTACACATTGTGGGTCTTCAAGTAAGCCTACCTTTGTTACATACAGTATATAGAAACAAATCCTAACACTAAATAAATAGTGGTGTATTTATTTTAAAATTGCAACATAGTCCAATGTATAACCATGTCTACCTTTGTAAAAGGCATAAGTAAAAATCTTAATCCAAGACTCAATGCACAAAGCATTTTTACTCCTTTATGAGGAAGAGGCCCTCCTCCCCTTCTTGCCCTTTCCTTTACCACCCAATACAGCTTTTTCCCTTGAAGTCTCAATAAAGATCCATAGAACAAGTCTATTTTATATTCTAGGATATTAGCTTACCACTTTAATTTTCAAAAGGAATAAACAAGTAGAAGTTGAACAAAATAGTGATAAGCTTCAACATAATACAACGCAGAACAGCCACATTAGAGAAAAACCTTTCTCCTTCTGGAGGAAGGGGGCAGAAAAAAAAAAAAAAAAAAATCACTGGACTCAAAGAATTTAATTTCCTTCTAATATCTAATTTTTCTCAGAAACTATGACCTATCATTTTGTAATCATTTCCACTTATAGATAACTGCAACTTACATGACTGAATTTTCTTATAGAAACTATTTTTTTTTTTAAATAGGTATTTTTATTTTTGGCTTGCTTTCATGCTCTTTTTTTTTATTGATACAAGTAAGAACACTTAGAGGTCTTCTTTATTAGCCAGCTGTAGGTACTGAAGCAAGCAGAGACTTGTTTTAAAAATACTAACATATTCATAAGTATTAAACCGTGAATAGAAATTCACAGCCATCTAACAACCTGCATAAGTAATTCTGCATTAAACTACTGCTGGCTAACATATTGAGATATTTAAGGGCTACAACAGACATGTTATAAAAGTCCATGAGCTTTCTATTCTTTTTTTCAAGTTAACATTGCCAGAAACAGCAGCCTTCATTGCAGCATTTTCCTAGTCTTAGCCAAAATATAGTAAGGTATAGAAGCAGAATATGAATATACAGTCAGAATCGAGAAGTTATCCCTTGCAGTTAGTCCTTGCTTATCTTCCCTTTATCATTCCTTCTATATGCAAAGAAGGAAAATGAAAAACATATTTGTCTTCTAGCTTATAAATTCTTTCTAAACCAGTTAAATGATGCATAGTCAGGAAAGCAAAAAGTGAGATGCAAGCAGAAAGACAACATGCTTTTCTTCCTTGATTTTTACTCCCCTCCTGCATGTATGGTCATTTTTTGATAGATTAAAGCATTGCCTGCCTTTCTCTCCAACCACTCTTGCAACACTTCCATTCTCATTTTGTATCCCATCCTCTAAGAGAGATGTTTAGTCAATCTTCCTTTTTATACTAACTGCATTTTTGTTAATCTTCCTCTTTTACAGAATACTATTCTTCAATACCCAGTACAAATTCTTCCACTGCATATACATTTATAGAGGGTCTGGACAAAGCCATTTTCTGGCTTAATAGATCAGAAATGCAGATTACACTGATAAACAGTTAATGCACACTGTTTCCTGTTTTTTCATAAAATTCATGAAACTACTGGTCTTTTCCATTATATTCACAGCTATCTTAGATGTATGACACAGGCATAGGGATTTTGTTTACTTCTTCAGACACCCATAAACATCACTGACATACAGAAGGACATGAGAGCTGGAAATAAAAGCATATCTTCAAAGGGGTTTGAAAATCTCCTGAAAATAATTGCTTGAATCTTAATGCTATTGCAAAATAGAAATAATAGTATTATGAAATGGAAATTTAAATGTGTGTTGTTGTTACATGACTCTTGTAGAAATAAATGAGAAAGAATGCATACTTTGCGGAAAGAACAGGTATCTTGATTGATACAAGTGGGCAGAGTGGTTTATTCATACATTGTTTGACAGATATTTCAAATTTGGCCAGAAAGGATCCAGATACTCCAAATCTAGGAAAAAAAAGTGCACACTAATTCATTTGCTGCCAGAGGTGGAAGGGATTGAATCTACTCTACAGAACTGTGCTTAGCCAGAAGAGGCTAAGCCTTAGAGTCTGTCTGCCTGAAGTTCCTTATGACCAAGCCATAAGAACCCCTATATTCAGAACAGCTGAATCAAACACAATTATATGCAAACACAAAAAGACCTAGTAGCATTTAGCTGAAAGCTCTTACTTGACATGAAAAACTTAGAAAATAGCACTTGATGTAGTTATTCCAATGGCACTAAATGGCTTCACAGGTGTGAAGTAAAAAAAAAAGGTTAAAAAAATAAAAGGTTCCAATAAAAGGTAAAAGATACCTATGAATAGTACATATATCAAGTATTCTAGAGAACGCTTATGGCTACTTGAGTTTCTTTCACAAGTGGAGTAATTCCATCAGATTATTGGTCAAGTGAAAGTAAATATATTGCATCCAGAGTGACAAACAATCCTATCCTGGTGTACTAAACATGGACATGTCTGGTTACTCTAGTCTCTGACAACCATGAAGAGTTTCAGCAGTAGTAGCTGTGGCTTAGTAACAATGAGGAATGAAAACACTCTCCTGGTGAGGACAAATGGAAAAAGCTTATAATTCAGATTTAACTGTGAGGATCTGGAGATCAAGTCTCCTGCCACTGATTATAAATGCTTTTGGAAAAAGTCAAATCCAAGCAGTTTATTCACAAAATAAAGATTGCACTCATCACACATCCTCAGACTGATAATGATAGACATGAAACTTTCTGCCATGTGTAATTATTGATGCACAATGAATTAGTTTTGAAAAATCCTAACTTAGAGATACTGAAACCTTGAAGTGAGCATACAATAGAACAGGTCAAAAGCTTCTCATTCTCCCACTCTCAGAAAATGATAAATACTGAACTTTTCCATGCACTTGCATTAGAAGAACACTAACATTACTCATCTCCCTGCTCATATGCAAGTCTGAATTGTTATTCTGTTTCTTTAGCTCAGATTCTTAAAGATGCAATCTCTATTCTTAGTGCTATTCTACGGATTAAGACAAGATGGGAAAAAGCAGACCTGTACAAATGTGAAATTGCTTTCTTTGCTCTTTGAAGTTCTTTACTCTTATTCCAATTTTAAAATACATTGACTGAAGTGACAGACTCTCAGAGGGTGGAAGTGTGAGGCACCCCTCCTATCTTTCTTCTTTTCACTATCACCACAATGGCCTAAGCAGAGGCAGTAATTTCCATTAGAAAGGAACACTTTCACAGTTAAGGACAAGGTAGGAAATCCAACTCATTGCCTTTAATTTGACACACAGGGACACTGCAGGTCTTTTTCCTGGATGAGCCCTCCTTACATTCAGAAATCTTGACCAGGCAGAATTTGAAAACCTCAGCTATTTACCCAGAGTGTCCCTATGTCACATGAATTAGCACTTACTTTAAACAAATTTAGTCATAGCTGGAATTATCATGTGCATAAGTTACCAGCACAGCACACATGATGGTAGTGCATAGATTCCATAGCCCAGTTACACCTCACTTTCCCCAATTTATTTGATGTTGCCTATACTAATTCAGGGAAAAACTTGTGAAGTGGTAAACTCCAGTTTGCGCAAGTATGGAAAATACATGTATTTCTAGTTAACAAAAAACTACAAAGAGTCCCAATACAATCAATTTAGACAAAACACAAAGCTTAACAGCAGAAACAAGACCACTTGCTAAGTTATAAACAGATAAAATGGTGTTTCCAAATGTGCAGCTAGGAAAAATGAAGATTGTGTTTTGACTGAAAGTGAATGCAAGTAGAATAAGGTTATTTTCAGCCTCCAGATAAGTGGGGGGAAAAAAAGCGCCAGATTTCTGAATATTTCTGGGCAAACAAAGCATCTTTCTAGGATTTTACCTATTTGTTTCTTGTTCTAAATATGACTCTGATTCAATTAATTACTGTTTATATGCAAAGGTCTTATTGAACTACAATTAAACAGAACAGCAGCAAAAAAGACTCACAAACTTACATGGTGGAATAGAAAAGAAAGTCTTACAGAACCTTTTTATTCTGACCCTAGCTAGTACTGCATACCTTTACTAGAAATTGCATATGAAACCAAGAATCACTGCTTAAATACATCTCTAGAACAAGAAAAACCTCAGTGAAAAGCCATGAAAACTTACAATGTAAGTTATCACTGCAATTGTCATCACAGCTGGGCCTACGGTAGGAAAATGTTAGAACAGCAAGTAAAATAGAAAGATTGCCAATCACTCAAGTTGGTAGAGTTATTTGAAAAAAAATATGAACAAAAATATTAATCTATCTGGAAGTATAAGGCATTAGGTTATGAGGCAGAAAAAAATCTGAAGTCCATTTGACAACATAAAAGCAAACAAAGGTTTTATATTTATATTGTATATATGCCTAGTTCAGTCTATAGAGTTATATCCAGACTTATTGTAGGAATCAATTATGATGTATGCATAGTCACCTAGACATATCAAATAAACGTATGGCACCACCAAAGCTTTCATTTTGCTAGCTATTCTGAAATGACATAGCATACATATGAAACATCTGTTTCTCCACCATTTTAAAGACTGAGAAAAGGGGAGAAAAAAAATATTCCAGAAGTTACTATGGCCTGTAGTTTTACAGCTTGTTTTTCATAGCACATTATTTATTGTGGCAAGATGAATAGTCATTAGATCAATTTTTGAATTTAAATTGCCTGAATTAAAGTCATGACAAATTAGCATCTCTAAGAATCTTATCCTTCAGTCCAGCCTTAAAATGGAGATTTAATAGGTAAATTTAACAGATTAATGAAACTCAATAACTTGTAGCATTTTAGTTCTCCTGGTTTACACAAAAGAACAGAATCTTCCTCAAAGAGAATTACACTACAAAAGTCAAAATGGTGGGAGTTGCCTGAAGAGAAATCATAGGCCCACACTTGCTTTCAGAACAAGGCTGAAAATAAACTGTTGGTCTGAAATAGAATTGCAACCTGAAGGTTGTGTTGGGACCTTCTTCACAGATATATACATATGTTAGTCAAAAAGAGACATTCCTGTGATGTAGTTTTGTTCTAAAGATGTTACTGAACACTAATAGAAAGAACAGAGGGATAAGCAGACAGGGAGACAAGAAGCAAGCAGGGCTGCTGGAAGAGCCAGCTTCCTTCTCAAGGAGACTAGAGGCTGTAGTGAAGTTTTTTTTTTCCCCCAGTTTCTTTTGCATAAGAATGCCAGAGCAAAACAATAAAACAACAGGGATTAAAACAAACAAAAACAAACAAAACAAACCACAAAAACACAATCTGGAATAGTGCAGTCATTTTTGTCTTCTGGGAAAAAAGATAGCTAGACAAATTACTCTGGAGGAGTTAACCAGACTGGAAGGTCAGCTTCCAGGATTTTCAGAGACCATGCACATACTTTTGTAAGAAAATACAGAAATAAATACAAAGAATACACAGAAAAAAAATCCACTTATTTAAACACACCATGCAAACATTCATCAACTCTTTCCAACAACTCCTTATTCATACTTCAAGTCCTCAAATACCAACTCCACAAAACATACATTGCTGCCCCACCACTCCCCACATCCTTTTTCATCAGGAACTCACCTCTCTCCCATTGAAGCACAACCCCTTTACAAGCACAGGACACCTCTTCAAGCTTAGCCACACATCCCCCAACAAAACCAAACAACCAAATCCCTCACCCTATTTCTACCACAGTCTTTTTATGCAGGAGAGAGCAAATAAGCTACAGCTGACACTAAACCGCCTCCTCTAAAGAGCCACTTCACTGTTAAAATTGCCCACTCTATTAAAAAAGAATATATATATATATGCATGAAATTTTGGATATTTAGTATTAATTAAGAAGAGAAGAGATTGTATTTTCTGAATGATCTCCATTCTTATGCACATATGAAGTTTACTTTGGGGAACAGAAACTTTAAAGAGAAGGAATATTTTAGCATATTAAGGGATGCTCTCTTTTTTTAGAAAAGTTTCAGAGTAAGAACAATTTTAGATCAGTGCTATTGTCTTAAAGATAACAGGAGAAGAAATTGAAGGGAAAAGATGGGAGAGTACTGAGACTGTCTTGAGAAATCAGTGGAGTAATACAGAAAAAGTGATGTTAGAAGTTTCAATATACAGCTATTCTGTTTTCCATTTGGTACAAAGATGTTAATTTAAATCTTAATTGGAAACTTTGCGGTTTTACTGTTACTAACATTTGTAGTAAAATTACAGCAATCAAATCCTAAAATGTTGTATTGCAGATATAGGAACTCTTCATCTAATGTTATTGTTAGACACCTGCTCATACTTACCTTTGTTACTGTAGCTTCTGAAGATTTCTTTAAATACCTAAATCTTTCATACATTTCCTATTGATTTTACACTTCCAAAAATATGGGTTTCCCTGTCCTTTTGTCAATAAACTAATATTTATCACTTCTTTTCCAGTTTCTCTAAAGAACTTATATGATTTAGATATCTATAACAGAAAATAAAATAATATTCAAAAATATGAAACAAGTGCTTCAATATACAACCTTGTATTTTCCTCCAGAAGGTTACTTTCTATGCTGCTCTATGAGCAGCTTCAATCTTGGAAACAGAATGAATTTCCCAGAAACTCATAGGAATAGTTTTTCATTAAAAAAGAAATGATTCATTTCAGGAGTTGACACTGAATAGTTTCCGTTTTAGCCATCAGTGAAGGTTACACATCAGGGGAGAACGATGTCACATGCTAAACCCAACATGCACTGAGAGGCTGCTTTGGAGAGCTTGACTCTCTGGTGAACAACTGGTTGCTTCTCAGGGGAGTCTTTCAGTCCCCTCTTCTCATCAGAATAAGCTGCTTATCACGTTCAATGCCACTTTCTCCTCCAAAATATGAACTCATAATTTCAACCACTCATAGTTATTGCCTCAGGTTATAGTCATGAATCTTGCTTAATCAATAGCTTATAGTTCTCTCAGAAATTTCCATGCAATCTCAGTGGCAGAGACTACAGTATTTAAAGGCTCAGTATTGAGAGCTGAGCTTTACAGAGAGAAAAAAAAAAAAAGAAAAATATGACATGAGTAAATACATGGATCAAACTAATGTATAGACTGATTTGGTTGATCAAGCAAGTTCATCGACCTCAATTTAAGTGATTAGGAATAATGTAAACAAGACAAACTGGAATCACAGAACACCATGAGCTACAATAACAAGACTATCTGCGCTATTCTTCATGTGCTGGGGTCAGAAGACCTTGGCTCTAGGTCTTCTCACAACTTCCAGACAGTTACACTTGCTCTTGAAAATCATGGTGCCTGTATGTTAAACAGGCTGAAAATAAATAATAACAAAATAATAACAATAATAACAAAACACACCTCATGATAGATCTGCTTTTCTCTTTGCACCAATTTCTTGTTATTTAAATGTGTATTTGTCTCTGGATGTGTCTGAAGAAAAGTGAATCTACTTATTTGCTTTTGTCATTACATGTTCAATTCTGGAGCTATATTTGCTTACAAAGATGGAATACTGCAGGCCAACATGAAATCTCTTCAGAGACTTCTGTGTTACTTCTGTAAACAAAGGGCTAACAATTTAATAATCTCTCTGTTTACAAATGAACCTGTATTTACTTTCCAAATTAAATAATGACAATTTGAAATAAAAGGGCATTTATGGTCATGGCCCACTTTCATATGCATTGTGTGGTTGTTGTGCTATGCTATATCATTTTGCTACATTTTTTCCTGTACATTTCTAACATGAACATCATTTCTTAAGCCAGTCTTATCACTTTGATTTGCAGCAGTTTTAAAATGACAATAAAATATAAATACAAATCACTGATATTTTCAAAATCAGATGAAATGAAGATTCTTAACCTAGAGAATGTGACTTTTCAAGTGGAAAGAAGGTGAAAATTATTTTTTTGGCTGATATAGTATATAATCAAATTGATGGTGAGATCAGTTTTAGAATTATTAAAAACATGAACCTCAGATCCTCTTAGCACTTTTTCTCCTAATAGTCATCTCTTGCTGTATTGCTATTCCTTTTTATGTTAATAGTTTACAAGTCAATATATGATGAAATTAAGCTTTCTAATTATATGGATGCTTGAAGGTGGTTTAAAAAGCACATGCTTTGTAAATGTACCTTCAACCTGAAATATCCAGAATTACCTAATAAAAATCTATCAGTATTATTACTTAAAATTTTTGAATTAATACTGGCATTTTGTTGAAGTCTTGGCTGAACTCTAACTACTCCAGTTAGCTGATGTCTAATATCCTTAATTTCCTAAATGGACAAATCTTTGTAGGTTGAACTTTTTTTCTACATCTTACAGAGAAACACATAATCAGCTATAATGTAAAAAAGGTTGGATATTAAAAATAAAAAACAAATGCTAACTCTTTCCTGAAATATCTGGAGCTTTTGTTATAGTTCTCAGGAGAAATGCCCCTAAATTTGGTGTTTGTTCAGACTTCTGGCACAGAAATTTGCAGCACAACTTCCTGCTATGAAGCACTGTTAGCATGTTGGGGCTTTTTGTTTTCAGGAGACTACTGGGTTATGTTTTTTTGAGAGAGCTATTGCTGAATTTCTATTACAAAGACATTTACTGCAGCCTTGGGTATGCGGTACAACTCTTCTGAAGTTTCAAAGTGAAAATGTTGGTTTTCTTCCATCTTTAGTTAAATTTCAAATTCTTCAGCCCTTTAGAAAGATACATAAAAATAGAAGTGATTTAAGAGGTTGTGACAGTATAAGTTATTACACCAACACAGATGTTCATTTTTTCTTTATTCAATCACTCTTACCAGAATTATTCTTGTTGCTTTGATGAATACATAAAATAGCATCATCTGTAATGGTAGCCATGTAGATCCTCCAACAGAGCTAGCAAATGATGGAGTTTTGTGAAGCTTTGTGAAGTCACAGATGAACAGCAACCACCATAATGGCTAATCCTCTAAGTCTCAGTTTGGATGGCCAACTTGAGAAACAAAAAGGGAACCCAGTAGTGGCAAAACTGTATAAAAATAAAGTTCACACACTTTGTTATAAATCATTTCCATATGGAACAGGAGAAAAAGCAGTTCTGAAATAAGAGCTGCTGAGAAACGAGCACATTTTTAAGCATCTTTGGCACCAAACACTATGCCAATATTCACTTTTGATGACTATGTATTTATTAGAAGAAAGTATATTCAAAACATATGTGTTCAATCACCTTCCACCCTGTAACTGCTTGGATTGCAAAGCAAACAGTGTGGTCAGTTTTTCAGTACAAAAAGGAATAAGCAATGCCACATTGCGGCATTGACAATATAATAAAGTGTTTTGTCTGGCTGCTGTTAAAAAGCCCTTGTTTGGTTTTGAGTGAAATGGTGTGCAGGCAGCAACAAAGCCACCAGATCGAAAGTCATTCTCAGAGTCATTGTGGGACCGTTTAACTGTTTGTAAAATGGTGCACATTAATGGTATAAATGTAACACAAGGAGCATTTGAATCACACCACACACTTGCTTCGCCCAGTTAGAAACCATTGAGGTCAGACCCTAAAATAAGATGCCTATTTGCAGCAAGTGAGGGCACAGCAGAAGATGAAACAGTGATTTTGCAGATCACATTCAATGTATAAAGAGTTACTGCTTCTGCATATGACTTGGGAGAGCTCATCAAATGCCAAGTTTTATGCAGTCTGTAATGTAAGGTTTCTGAAGTACTGAAAATCAGATCCCACTACCTCAAAAGTTTGTTCACCTCATTTCAAACCCTGGTCTTGGCTTGGAGTGGCTGATGTAAGTCAATACGTTGACAGATAAATGGCATTTGTTCAATTCAAATGACACTCATCACGCTGACTTTTGTTCTAAAGCTCTGCGAGGTTAATTGAACGGATGTGAAGAATAAGCCAGGCTAAAATTGCCTCTGCTCTAACTCAGAAGTGCTAAGCCTCTGGACTTAATTTAAGACTCCCCCATTTTGTGCATTAGACTGAATCATGTTGGCAATTTGAAGGAGAAAATGCTAATAAAAGACAACTTAATTTTTAAATTTGCATATGGAAAGGAATTTCAGTACTGCAGAGTTTAGTGGATTCTATACCCATCAGCAAGACTAAAGCTTTTCCCATCTGCAATATTTATGCTACTAAATAAGGAAATGTGTGACATGATCTAATCTGCTTTTTCTTTCTTTCTTTTTTTTTTTTTTTATTTTGCAGGTTTGTTTATGATCTTCAAAAATGAATTCACAGACAATTTAATGTCAGGTTCTGGAGATATATGATGCCCTTCATTTTATTCCAGTCGTAATATATCACATACTTCTGTTTTAGATGCAAATTAATTAAGGATATACTCATTGTATACTATATTCAGTAGGTAATTATGAGATAGCTTGGAACATTCCTGTAAAGTATTACACTTAATTTTGTAAAGCAGCAGGCTGTGTTGGAATAAATGAGCAAAGTTAAATCTAGTAAGCACATGCTTTTTTTTTTTTTTTCCCCTGCATTACCAAATAAAGCTCAGTTTCTCTCTAAATTGGGGGAGGTTTGAGATAAAGACTGCATGAGCAGAAGTTTTGAAGTGCATTACTGAATAAAAATTATTGCCTTAATAGGAAAATAGGCTCAAATAATTTTGTAGAGAATATAGTTGTAATCTTACCAAAGTTTGTTTCAAAGGTACTGTAAGAACCTTTTTGATTGATTGTATTTCAGCAGTGTTCATTTTTAGGGAATTTCAAATTGCTCTTATTTCTAAGGTGACACTGAGTATATCTTCTTGGAGTAGTTATTCTAAACTACAGTTGCATATGTCACTTCCCCTCCCATTTAGACACCCAAGTAGATTGTGTATAGTTCACGTTTCACAACAATAAAAATTCCCTTGATATTAAAGAAGATTCTTGAAGTGTATTTTCTCCGCAGAATTTCTAAAATATAAAGTATTATATGGGTTTATTTTTTTCTATTAATTTCATTTGGCATATTTTTCATTAAGCCATCATGTATTTGGGAGAAAAACTGAAGGTGTTTCTGCAAATCTCAGAATTTGAAGTAGCATTCAAGTCATGGGTCAAATCTATTTATATGGTTTTAGGTGTCATCACTACCAAGGTTATTCACAATTCTATCCGCCTGCCCTTTACTTGTATGCCTTCTGTGAAAGAATTGCTCGAGAAAGGGAACTTAGAGAAAACTAGAGCCTAACAGAAGGTATGGCATTACAGAGGCTTGCTTGAGCAGAGAGACAGTTACTACTTCCAGGATGGTTTAATGTGTGCAATCTACTTCTCCACGATTCCCTTGGCAACACAGTCTGCCCTCCTAGCACACGCTTATAAGAGTAAATGGAGAGTGGATCAGAATGGAGACACCATGGCCAAACTTTGTTGGCTTCCCTGTGGAGGGGATAATCTGGCGGTGCCATGAAGACCATGAGTGAATGGAGGGTGGAGCAGAGTGAAGACACCGTGGCCAAATTCTGCTGTACTCCCTGCAGAGGAGGCAACCTGGTCATACCATGCAGCTGATAAGCCACAGCGTGATGTCTGGTGCTGGACCAAAAATGGTGGCAGATCAGTCCCTTCTGACAGACTTCGCTCAAACTTCTCCTTCTAATCTCATTATAATACCAATACACAACCCCATTCCACTGAGCACAACTCACTGAGCATGCTTTCTAGATTTTTGATTAACTCAAGAGACTTTTTAAAAATTAATTAATAATGAAAGTAAGTATGACTAGAGTCACTCAAGCTCCACCTAAATGTAAAAGAAAATATATAAAAGGCGAACTAAGGAGGGGTATAGTAAGGAAGAGAGTGGGGGTAAGGAAGAATGGGGTAAGAATGAGGGAAGGAAGAACAGGACAGTAAGAATGGAGGAAGAGGAACTAAGGAAGAAGGAAGAGGAGAGAGGGAAGATTCCATCGTAACTTCTGGATCGGTTGACAGGCTGAACCCCCTTTCCTCTCCTCGGGTCAGGACACTGCCTGAGGAGACTCCTCAAGATTGAGAGCCCTCTCCCATGTTTTAGGTGAGTGATGATTGCGCATTTGTACACTAGGCACTAGCTAGGAACCCCACACTGGAGTAGAGAATTTCCTATACTGACATCCGAAATCTGTTTTCCAAACGTTGCATTTGAATAAATTGTGCTATTTGCGAACCCAACCACTTGTTTTGAAGGCAATTGGACCTACAGTCGACAGACTTTTGGTGAATCCAACACTGCCAGAGTCGAGCTTATAGTTGATCACACTATTTGGGAATCCAATTCGCTCCTAGGAAGGCAATTGGACCTATGGTTGATAGACTGTTCATGAATCCAATACTGCCAGAGTTGGGCGTACAGCTAACACGGTATTTGGTATCCCTATTAAGAGATGAGTCCAGCTGCCCCCAGTCCCTCTAACATTTGAGGATCAGCTGGAACACAAGGGGATTCATCTCTTACCAAATTTGCTCCCCCCCCATCAAACCACAACACTTTCTTCAAAATTTTCCATATCTCTTGGTATCTCTGATGTTTCTCAACAATGAAAGACCTAACAATGAACTGGCAAAATGAAACTTTGTCTGTTGGAAAAATTAAACAGAGACCATTTCATCTCTTTTCTGGCAATTCTAACACCTTGCCCTCAGATCTGGACACATAAGAAAGATACATCAACCAGATAGGTGAAAATTATTACTAATGCTAGTGTAACCTGGACTATCCCATCACACTCATTTGCACTCCAGCCAATCTCAACAAAATTCAACAGGAAATGAAAATTCTTCTTAGGATGTGCCATGAAACATACTATTAACAACAAATGCTGTATTTTTAAAGGAGAATTAGTGTTCCTTTAAATCTCCTTTGGAAGAGCAACAAAGATGATGTCTAAGAATCACAAGTTAAAATTTCTATTCTGGGTTTTCTCTCATTTTGTCATGCCATTTGCATCCAGCTACGATGAAATTGAGGTGCCCATTCCTGCAGTCCTGTTCAGAATTCTCTTTGCATTTTGTTCTATTAAACAGACTTTGCATTTTGTTCCATTAAATTTTATCTCATTTCTATCTTCAAGTCCATCAAGTCATCTAACTCTTCCTGTACGATGAGTCAGCTCTTTCTGTATAATTCTTGCTATTTACTGTAATTTAGTCCAAAATAGTATCAACTTTTTATAGACCATTTTCTACTTTTGCTGCCCCATTGCCATGTTCTTTTTCACTGTTTTTAATAAACAGTAAAACATGTTGTTGATCTCAACTTGAAACTAGTTTTTATGGATATATATGCATTTTGATTACTTCTTCCTCAAAGGTTCAACATTTGTTCTGTCATTTCACCCCCTTTGGAATAGCCTTCTTAGGATGACTCAATATTTGTGTTTCCTTGCTTCCATTCAAATGCTTCTTAAAGTCTTTCATTGTGAAATGAAGGAGAAATAAGATCAAGATCAACATCTAATCCTTGATTTTGTTCACACTAAAAAAAGTCAATTATCCTATTGACAGAACTCATAAGATCAGCTTATCAAATATCACACTGAATAATGTCAAGTCTCAAGCAAACCCAGACTCAAAAAGCATTTCCCATTGGATTTCAACACACCATGCTCATCAACATCATCTTCAAATAAGTAAAGGATGACTGAGCAGATAGTTCAAATTCAAGTGAAAGAAAATAAAATAACACCACTTGTCTATACTTTTGAATGTTATCTCTGAGAAATGCTTTAATATTTAATACCTATATCTTCGTATTTCCAAGTAAAATAGCCATTTATAGCTTTATTT
This sequence comes from Nothocercus julius, assembly GCA_013398735.1. Lineage (NCBI taxonomy): Eukaryota > Metazoa > Chordata > Aves > Tinamiformes > Tinamidae > Nothocercus > Nothocercus julius. Next base: position 299,093 of record VZSV01000300.1, read on the forward strand.
TCAGTTTAAAAAGAGCACCTATTGTGAGTAGAAGGGCTACGTTATTTTGAAATAAGCTATTTTACAAAATTACAAGAAATAATTTGGAAATCTGTCAAAAATTGTGCTTTACAGTAGTGTTGAAAGATGTATTTTGAAGTGATGCCTTAACTTAGATTAGTTGCATTAGATTTTCTCTTGCAATGTACATAATGATGAAGCTCTGAAAGATGCTAAAATAAAATCAATTTTTTTTTAATGATATTAAGTTATTGGCAGTTGCTATTCCTAGTGATTAAGATTATTAAATAATCTTCAGTAAGACTTCTTGCCCTCTACTATATTTACTAAAATATTTTCTCCAATATTAAAAACATCCTCTGAAATAAATTTATTGGCAGCTTATATACAGCTTCAACATAACATTTAAAGACAGTAGGTTAGGATTCTGCTATATTAGTATGAGGAATTCTGCTTTGAAATATATATACTGAGCTGTCAGAGCTCACATAGAAAGATAAGCTGAACTAGACTGCTTGTCAGTACTTGCAGAGACAGTATAATGCATTATTAGGTTTCCTAGACTTTGATAATTTAAATCTAGGATTTACTGATCAAGATATAGTGTTAAATAATGATTTAGATAACTACTTAAAGATTTTTTCATCTCCACAGCTGTTTTAAGAAAAAAAAAAACCTTTAAAATTATAGTCAGACTTTTTACACATTCAGACAATGCATATATACTTATAGATAAAACAGTGTTATTTACAGAAAAGAGTACGTTCAAGCTATGTTTTAAGGTATAAATCAAATGTCTTTTTTCTTGGAGTGACATTGAAGAGACTTGTAAAGAGGACAGGGCCAGTAATAACAAGGTACATCAGCTCACAACATCTTATGAACAGAATTTAGCACATTTCAGATTTCATTTGGAATATTCAATCCAAAAAATATTTTATCCAGAGGAAAAAAATAAAGTCCTAATACGTAGGGCTCTACTTGAATGCATAATTAGCTTCTGGCATTGAAGTCTGTTAGTCATGCATCGACTTAAATGCACAACCTTAAATGTTTTCCTGAATTTCAGAAGAATATGTTTGTTTTTGAACTTGTAATAAAGCATTCAACAAAAATGGGTTCTCATATGAACACTAAATAGTTCTGTACTTCAAATTATACGAAAGTTTGAGTTTTCACAATAAATAGAGCACAAGTGGTATTTGAGTCTTTCAATTTTTTGAATTTTTTTTGTATTTCTTTTTGTATTAATTTTGTGTTGTATATTGTATTAATACAAAAAATTCTTTTTGTATTAAGATACAGGTACGCAGCTTTTTTTTTGTTTTTTTTGAGCTCATCTGTAACGATTACTACAAACAGTATCCACAAGAATTTTGAAAAAGCAGAACATTAAAAAGATTTTTATTTTTTAGTAAAATGATAATAAAAATGTTCATAAAAAATAATGACAATACTCATGAAATACTATGATGTTTACTGCTGCTATTAATTCTTAGAACAATGATGCCAGTGGGAACAATTGCTATATCTAATTCCCATACCATATAAATCTGAAAGGAGAAATTTGACATTTTGATACAGTATGTTGTCTGACATAAAAAATACAGGTTAGTCTTTTGAAACTTTTCTAGTAGGCAGACAGCACATTCATAACAAAGTATCTTCCAAAGATCTATTTGAAAGTCATTCTTTTTGAATAACGGCCTTATGATGTCATTGCAATTTATGACTTCAGAACAATACATTTTGTTTAAAAAAAGTTAAAACCTGCTATGCCATTTTTTAAAAAAATGTAAATTAGAAATAAAACACGATGAGGAATTAATATAGCAATTCTACCTTGCTAGCCTTTTTATCTTTATTATAATAGGTGAAAGTATCTTAATCAAATAAAAATTTCTAAGCAGGTTACCATGGTAATAATGTTGATTGTCTTTCCATGTACATGTTCTATATTTTCCTGCTTTTAAAATAATAACCTGGATCTCCAAAACTAACCACTTCTGAAGAAAAATCCACTTTCTAACTACCTTTAAGTTACCAAGGCAGATCTTCTATTCCTTTTTCATGATGGTATGTATATTCATGATAGTAGGAATAATAATCTTCTTACTAGGTAACATGCGTATGCTTAACCGTACAACTTTATATTGCAGACAGTTCAAATAATACTTCAAGTACATCAAACAAATCCATTTTAAATGTACTTTTTACTGTTTTACCAGTTTTGTGTTTTACCAGTTATTGAAGCATGGTGCTATCTAACTTTGCAATATTGCATTTGACTATAATTACTTTACAACCTATGAAATGTCATAATTCAGTCTATGTAAAGCTATTCATGTGATATTAATGAAGAAACATAACAGGTCTCCTTCTCCTCCTTCTTCTCCTTCTCCACCTCCTTTCTTCTTATATTCCACCAGGCTTTACAGAACTATAGTTAGGAGCAAGACATAAAGAAAAGTTCTTAGGATTAATTGACTTTGACATTTCTTGTTGTTACTAAGTCAGTGAATCAATCTTATGGAACAAAGTGCTCAAGGCACAAAGAGTTAAATATTCTGTGTTAATCCAAAATGATGCTGAAAAAATCATCAGAAAAGGAAGAGACATGCAATGATATCTTCTATCGGGTTTTGTATAGTAGAATGCTGCTGGATTTGACTGAAAGGATTACTTACTCTACAAAGACTATAAAGCAAGCTATTTTACTTTCTCCCAAAAGTCAAATCCCATTTTCTGTTTTCATTATATTACTTTTCTGTCTCACATAAGAATTCTGTTCAGTGTAAATGTGGCAGATTCTAGTTCTAAGTTTTTGATACAAAAGTATGTCCATGGGGAAGATTAAAGAGTTTTGCTCTCATGTCTGAATATTACTTTCAGAGTCAAGGGACTCTGTTGGCCTTATCTGAAACCTGTTCTTCATGCAAAGAGAAATTTAAGCATTCTGAGATCATGTTTTAGATCACAATGCAACAACACTGATATGCACCTTTATATGAAAAATGAAAGAGGGGTTGTCAAAATTCCGTGGCATAATTATGCTGATGTTTCAACAAAGCTTCAGAACATGTCCTGTGTTTGGTAGATTTTCAAAAGTCTTAACACAGCCACACTGAAAAAACAGAATGATTGGTCTTTCATTATAAACTCAATCCGTAATCTATGTTTTATAAATATTTTCTCAGCATTTCTTTGCCTACAGTTGATAAAGGCCTCATTGACATAAACAAAGGATATTACCATGCAGATATCTCACTCAGGAAGAAAAAAAAAAAAATTCAAAATGATTCTGTATAAATATGATGAGTGATTTTCTGTGTTGTGATTTCTTTCCTAGTTTAGTAAATTTGAAGTTTAGTTTTTAGTAAATATAACTAAAACTTACCAAATATTTCTTCTTTTCCACTGTAGGAGCTAAATTAAGTTCTTCCCCATTTCATTTTAAATATTCATAGAATGTTGTGGCATTCCAGGTTTCCCTCATAGCAATCAAAAGACTATGAATATAAGTGCCGATATGCTTCTTCAAAAGAATTAAATGCACAGAAGTTATCTTCTTGACTCTATCCACTGAGATCACTCATGAAACATCATTACTCCTTCACAAAATTCAGTGCATTCATTGACAAGGACAAGGTAAAAATATAAAAGAAAACCTGCATATTTGTTATTCAAAGTAATTCTGGACATCGCTATTAAAAGATACCTGAAACAATTCACTTTACAACTTTTTTAGAAGAACTTGACAGTACCACAAGTAAAAAATACAGTCTTACTTCACCCTAAAATATTTTATAGTCAGACCTACTTTTAGAAACCTATCCTTGATTCAAAAGATTATGAAAAATGCTTCCAACTTTTTCCTATTTCTACAGTATAATTCTTTCCTTGGAAAGAGGGTGGAATGCCATCAAATTTTGTATCAGGTCCCAGTGTGATATTTGCATAATAATTATGCATTTTAATGTGAGGGTATGAGGAGTATCTAGTGCTTTGCATAACTGCCAATAGCTAGAGAATGACAGAGCATAAGTAAAGTTAGAAATCTTGTTCTTTGTTTCCAGCTTCTCATATTGTCTTTTTAAAAACACCCAGAGCAATATTCAGTCATCAGTACTGTTTGAATTTCCTGAAATAGTGAAAGCGTTTCTTTTAATTAACCGATGAATTAGAAAATTTTCTTTTTCTTTTGGCTTAGTCAATTAAAAAAAAAAAATAAACTGAGTAAAATTATAGTTGGAACATGCATGTGGAATTTGAAAAATCTGGCTACAGAAAAAGTCTGAAATCATCAAAAAAGTCCAGCATGGAAATCTGAACTCCAAAGACTGTGGCTGACACAGCACTCATGTTGAATCTTGGCTCTTCATGCTCTACTGGCCTTTGCCTAGCTTTGAAAATTCTCACATTTCCAGGACTGTGTCATAGAGGAGCCTAAATATTGATAGGTTATTTGTTCTGCTTCAATCTCTCAGAAGTCTCTTCCTCCTTATTTGCTTTAAGACAACACATAAAATAGCTGCCAAGATAAATGATCTAGGTAAAATTAAATTATTAAGTATTAAATAAAAATTCAAGGAATACATAGGACAAAATATTTATCTACTGAAGATTCTTCATCTATGCCCAAATGAAAGTGTAATACTGGTAAATAATAAATTAAATAGTAAATAAAATAATTTTGAGATGTAAATATGAACAGTATTAAGAAACATATTGTGGATACTTCCAGGATACTGAACTTCATCTACTCCAAAGACCTGACAGTAACTGGAAAGACTTCTTTTGGACAATCACAGTTGGATTGAAAAATGCATCTATAAAATATTGAAGAAAAATTCTTATGCTTTTCCATTTCATACTGATGAATCAGAGTTTAGGAAAAAGACCGGAGTTCATTCACTTTGTATTTCAGAAAGGTCTATAAACATATATTAACTTTAATAGGTTAAGTGTCAGCTCTATTTTGGATTCCTTATATTAAGAGAAAAAAAAAAAAAGTGTACATTTTATGATCTGCCAGCAGTGTAATGGAGTATATTATTCATCTGGTCCTAAATAGGACAGAAGGATGAATAGGCAGGAAAAGCAGCTTTGAAATTGTGGCTATATTCCGGTAACCACTAGAAATACTCCTCTGCCTAAAATAAGGGCCAGAATATTATGTCTGAGGCTGGAAGCCAAAACCGAATGTGGAAAAACAACAGAATCAGGAAGGTCTCAAAACAACATGAAGGTCATTAGTGTGGATGAGAACAATGCTTTGAACAAATCAGAGGGCAATGCACAATACTGAGTTAGCAGCTGGTAAGCAACTGCCAAAATTATTCTGTGCATAAAGACAAAAAGTCTCAGCATTAATAAGAGATTTTACTATTTTCATATTTCTGTATGGATTAGTAACCTTTGAAGGTCTGGCTGAAAATCATGTTCCTGCATGTTTTCCAAATCAAGAATGTGTTGATTGAAGTGTTGAATATCACTAGACAGTAGAAGATTTTGACCCTCGGTATGTTATTAAACATGTCTACTGCTAACATGCCCAAGTTCTAAGCAAAACCAAACCTTCATTGCAGGAGGCTCTGCATAAATACAGATCTTAATCTGCACTTGAAGAAGCTGGCAAAACAGGTATGTCAGAATCATATATGGCATAGAAGCAGAGAAAACATTATCACTTATATTTGATTAAAGCTGAGGGAGGAGGGAAGGAAATGGAATAATTAGAAAATCAGAAATAAGAGAGAAAAGGCAGAGAAGGAAGGGAGGCAGAAATGTAGATTAAAATAAACATGTAGGAGGTATATTCAGTGTGTATAACTCTTTAAAACTTTCTCTCTGGAAATCTATTGCTTTTTAGGCTAAAAAGCTGGTTAGCTATTTTTGCATGCAGTGATCAGTTTTGTTTCCCTTCACTGCCTCATTCCCTGTAATCAATGACATACAGCATGGAGAGGTGATGCAACCACGAGAAAGCAACTGCATTGATGCAATGGCAACTGCATTTCAGGAAATGGAAGTAGCCTAGAAACTGATACGAAATCACTGTACGTGCACTTGAATCAGTGCTGTGGTAGGGAGAGAAGTTGGGCAGCTAATTTGCACTGAAAAGTAAATATGCAGGCATGAATTCCTCCAGATTCCCCAGTTTCTCCTTTGGTTGTTTTTGTCATCCAGAGTTCCCATTTGGCTTCTTTGCCACGGTCACACTGCACAGCTGATGCCTGCTCTACCTTGTCCCTTGCCTGCCAGCATGGGTGGTAGGAACAGTACTCAATTCACTGTCTAATTCTAGTACTCTTTTACAAAGGGTCACTTCTGTTGCTAGAAGCTTATAGGATTTATTGCTTTTAATAAAAATACCCTCCCCACCCTTGCTGAAAAAAGGGAATGTGATTTTAAAGTTCTTTTGTGTAGCTTTTCACACGTCTAATTATCATTCTGAGCCTGGAGAAATGAAGGCCTAGTTTCGTGAAGGAACAATCTAGTCTTGGCAAAAGCTTCTAAAGGGAGGAAAGAATGTGATCTGTTGTCATGAAATCAGGTTGTGGGTTGAAATGTATAATGCCATGATACACAGAGTTCCATTTTTTTCTTTCTTTTGAGGATAACCTGAGGGATTATTCCTGGAAAACATACTTAAAAAGAAAGAAACATGAACATTGAAAATCAGCAAAGTGTCAAAGAGATATCTCAGTTTTAGAAACTGAAGAATACTGATATACCTGGGAAAGAGTATAGATTTACTAAACAGCACCTGCTTCTTTACCTTCCTCAGATCAAAATGAGAAAAACTGCTCAGTTGAGAGCTTCAAATCTGTGCTTAGGAGAGAAAACACATCCACACTGTCACTTATAAACAGGGTGAATTCATGTGTCTCCTTAGTCTAGAATTACCAGGAGAGCTTTTTCCCCTCAGTTATGTCCATTATTCTTCACAAGGAGGTATTTTCAGAAGGCAACGTAAATGACAGAAGAAACATGGAATCGAAAGGAAGAAAATGCAACTTCCTTTCCATCTTTACTCTCATTATATTAGGTGTCATATTTAAGGGATATGCTGTACTTTTCAGCATTGTTCTATCAGGATGTGAAGTATGAAACAACCAGCAAGTTCTGTCTCCTGCCTTCTACCTATTCAATTGCTTTACATCAACAGGTGTTTAATAATTTCTGAATGTGTGCATTTTGAAACTCAGAGTATTGCTAATTGGTAAGACAAAGTCCTATACAGTTCATTTAACTTTTATCTAAGTATTTACATACACAGATATGCATGCTATTCATATAATCAATAACTATTCACAGTTTCCCAGTGACTTTTTAAAATTTCTATGTGTTAATTTTAGTGAATGAATCATTCAAGATAGCTCTAGAAAAGGACAGTCACATCTTATGGCAAACAGATCTAGGTTTATGACATCCTAAAGGTCAGGGAACAATTATTGGGGTTGCTAATTGACTTTAATTTTTTATAGGTCTGTCAAAGAGTTGTAATGTATACATGGCATGCATGCCCTATAAAAATGATTTAGCTGTTAGCCCATTTTCAAAGGCCTTAAAGAAAACAGTGTCTAGATGAAGAGCAGCAATAGACTATAAAATACACTTGCAAGATTATGGTTCACTTTCCGCTGTAATGAGATGCTTTCTATATGGTATTGTAGCCAAATGAAAAGCAGAGCAATGGTATGGGATGTTGTCACCTGTAGTGGGGGTAAGGTTTATTACTTTTTTTTTTTTTTTTTTTTTAATTTTGCTTTTTTAGTTGCTTTTTTTTCTTCCAATAAGTTAAGGCTAAGGTAAGTTTGTTGGACGTTGTAATTACAGTGTACTAACTCAAATACAATTTTGATAAAACATTAAATAATTTGCTTTATTCTCAGAATTACTTTTATAAAATTTTCCTGCTTACATCTCATCACTTCACATCTATTCTTCTATTTATTTTATGTTTTCTTCCAAAGAAAGGGAAGGCAGCTCTACTTGTGTCAGATTCCAGTGATCCTGTAAAATCATCTGTAATGTATGTAATACCACTCATGCACTTTAAGCACTCTAATGACATTTAAAATGTGTGTTTTACTGTTCTAATTAAAACAGGTAACTGGATGAAATAAAAAAAAGTTCAGATTACACTATTCTACACATAGAATCTTATTCACAAAGCAGTTTGTCTTCCTTCAGATGGATTACTTATATACAGTGCAGTACGTGATAAACCAAGTTCCTGAAATTTAACTCAGCTTTACTTAGGTCCGTATATTCAAAGACTCTAGCCCCAAGGACACTTTCCTACTTAATAAAACTTTTTAAATTGTGAAATATTAAATAGAAAATGGTGCATCTTTACTTTTACAGGTGACTGTCCAAACAACAAGGGACAATCATTCATGTGCTCTGTCATCTGGGCTTGTTGGTATTTCCTAATCCCGTGGAAACTGAGCACCTTTAGCACCTCTGAAGGAATGCTATGATGATGTAGCCTTAGCCTGATGATTGGCAAGTTTTCAGTGAGCAGGAAGGTACTGGGCTTCTTTCAAAAATTGCTGGGGTAGGAAATAAAAAAAATGAGACTTGTACCAGCAGCTGGGGGAACACACTGAAGATGAGGAAACCAAACCAGTAGATATTTTCTGAGAACCTGAGAGGACAAGCTTCTCCTCTCCTTGAGTTGCTCAGCAATGCTATGTCTGGAGCACACTAAGAAACTGGACTTTTAGTTTCCTGGAGTATTTTGTCACTCAAACTGAGACTAATACAGTCTTTTAATACCCACTGGAAACTGAGCAAAAGCTTAGAGAAATAGTAGATTCATAGCTAGATAAGGTCATTTAGACATGCAAATCACACTAAAAGGATTATAGCATGGACTTTTGCTCCTGTTGTCAATTCTTGTTTTTTCTCCCTCTGTAGCTCAAAAAAATTCATTGGCTACCAGAAATGTATAACTAATTTAAGACACACACACACACACCACACATTTGCAAAACTTAAATCATATGAAAAATATAAAATACCCAATTCTTAGCTGTGATTGTCAAACCATTTTATGTAATGAAGTCACTGATCCAAACTGGTAATTTATATTCTGAACTTCACATCAAAATGATTTTCTTTCTAGAAGGAAGGAAATGCTATTCTTTAAGTGTGGAACTTAAGACAGTTTAAAAAAAAAAAAAAAAGAAAAAATACTGTGAAAAAGAAAAAATACTGTGAAACAGTAGAGTTTGAAGAGTTTGAACAGAACAATCTGAAGCATAATTAATTAGTATGCCTCATTCAGCTCAAATGGACAACTAAGAATATAGCTCTGCTCCTTATAAAACTGCTACAGGTATATGCTATATTTGGGTATACCAGTATGTATGAAATCCAATATTATACATTGTGTAAAAACTACCTTGTTTTTTCTACATTTATTCAGATATTGAGACTGAGGGTTTCAAAAGCAGCTACAAGTATGTGAAATTCAAATCACTTTTGCATAAATATTTTGTTTTTATACACAGTAAGTTTCCTCATTAAGTTCATCTTCAAAAGGTGTTACATTTTGACACAGTTTTCCTTCCGCCTTTTCTTCTGCCTAACTTTGTATATTAGTATTTGATGTTGCATCAACACTGTGGCAGAACATGAACTTATAATAAATTAATAGACTTTGAAGAGAAAGCAATGAAAATGGAAGTTGAAAGCCACCAGAATTACTTTATGACCTTCTAGACCTACTGAACATGCTACAGAGTTTTTTGATTTTGTGTTTTTTTTTTTTCCCCATTAAAAAGAAAATCTCAGATGTAAATATAAGAGTCTACATTGTTCCTAAATGCAGTCTAAGGACATATTAACATCTCCATTTTTTCCTCTTTGAATGCTCCAGAGGCTGGAAACAGCTCCCATAAGGACCTGCATTTTGAAAGTGTTCTAAAAATAATTCCTGAGTGATCAAAGCAGCAAGTAGAAGGATAGACTCTTTAGAACAAGACTCGATTTCATATCTGCTTCTCCCTAAAAATCTTCCAAAAGTAACATGAATGGCACATGTGCTTTTGTTCAGACAATACCAAAGTACACCAAAAAAAGGTGAATATGCTTGGTGTTTGTCTGAATAAGGAATCTGTTGGAAAATCTGAATGTATGCTTAAGGACCACTGAATTTCATTTCTTTACAACAAGGTGGCCATTCTCCAGCATGAAACTGGAAGGATTATTTCATTTTTCTTTTGTTTATCTTTCTGTTGTTTATCTGTCTAAGTGATACTGCTCCACAGAGTCTTTTCAACCCTTTGAATGTGACTTTGTGCCCTGGTCATGCCCTGACTATATGCCAGAAGGAAAGGTGCTTTGCACAGGCTGAAAACCTGTGAAAGGTTTGGAAAGAAAACATAGCTTGGTTGGGCCACGGTCCTGATCAAGAAACCAGATGAAGTGCAATTCAGGATGTGTCAGCCCAAATCCTCTGATATAAGCTAAGTTTCAAATCAGACAATTCACTTCACACTCCAGTTTTGCCAGAATAATTCAGGTCTTATGAAAACTTTCTAAAGATCTTTTTCTTGCCATCAAGTGGCAGGAAGAAGTGTCAAGTGATTGACAATTCTCTTCCATGAAACTAAATAATTATTTTGTGCAAAGTCTTATTGTCCTGTAGAGAATAACCTGAGAACAAGCTAAAATACATTACATTACTGAATACCCCACACTACAGAATAGTAGGAGACTGAAAAATTAAACTTGCAAATAGCTTTAGCTTGATCTGCCAAAGGATGTATACACAGGTAAATATTGCTACCCCAAAGTAGCATCTTCCCAGTATAGCTTAGAAAACACTGAAGAAAACTTTTCCCCCTTAAGAACTGTGGGCCGTCTGAACTAAGAGAACTGCTGTCAGGCTGTGGTGGCTGCTGGAAGGTTCCCTGCTCATGTGCGAGGGGACATGGGCCAGGGGCCACCAAGCTAAGCAGCAGTCACTGACAGCAGGAACCTCCTCTGGGGAAGCACTCTGCAAAATGGAGAGGGAAAACCCATAAACGTCAACTCTGTGACAAACAGTGCTGCTTGGCAGGCAAAATACACCATTTTCAGGAAAGAAGATATAAATATCTAGATAAGCAACTTTCAAAGGCAACGTGGCAGACAGAAATGACAGTTGGCATCCACAGCATAGCATGAACAGGTCTCCTGTTAGCACTAGGCTGCTAGTAGTAGCGTGACAGAATTTAAAGGCAATTTCATATTAATCACATACTATTTCATATCTTAAGGTAATATTTTTGAGATGCTGCTCAGTTTTTAATCTTTCATTTAGATTTTCAGTCTATTTTCAACAGATGGTATCATTCAGGAGGAGATTCAGCATAGCCTGGCTATGAAGTAAACAGTGAGGCTTCAAAAATTAACACATTTGTTTCCAAATTTCCTCTAGTGTTTTTATTTAAGTTAAAAACATGCAGCTATGAGAAGGTCAAAACCAAAGTAACTCCAAGCCTCAAAGAAATCAGAAAGAGATTAATAACGTAATAAATGTAATAAGTAGTCAGAAGCAGTTCTTTGGGTACGTATTTTTAAATAGAGGCTACTTTTACCAATCAGCTGCGATTTTCAGTTCCCCCAAACCTACAGACTCAAGTTGCTTGCTTGCCTAAACCAGTACTTTAAATTCTAAGCTAATGTACACCTAACTTTGTATGCCTTCATGTCTTCTCCCCCAACCCCTGCCCCTTGTCAGAGTAGCAAGCACAGGAAGGCCTGGCAGTACCAGCAGGGCCTGGCAAGGCCAGTAGGGCCTAGTGACAGCCATGGGGCCTCCATACAGGCCATGATATAGGCATGGAGCAGTGAGGCCTCATCGGTCCCCAGGAGCCTGCTAATGTCCTCCTTAGCCTTTACGCCTTCCCTCTGGGTCTCTCCACAGCACACACAAAGGGTGCTGGGCCAGGCGCCTGCCTTAGCTATCTGCAGCTGCTTCTCTCCACTATGACATGAGTCTCCTCATTATATTTGTTTGCATTGCTTGTTCTGACAATCTGACATTTGGCACTTTAAAAAACAAGGTGCAATAAAAGATCAATACACAGCTTGCTGCCTTCCTCCTTATGACAGAGATTTCTGTTGTTTAACTTGTAATATTAACCAGACCATTTCTGGAAGACTGCAAGAAAAGAGAACAATTGTCACTTATCTCCTTCACAAGATGCAGCCTTTGTCCTATTCAAACAGGCTTCCCACTTGAGGACATCAAGGTTTAATTAAACATCTAGCTAATCTCCAAGGCAAAATCATGTGCATTAGACAAACAGCTTACTGAAACATGGTCACCACACACACCGTGTGCAATAACCATATGAAATAACACATTTGGCACCCTGTTCTACTAAAATTCCTTTAAATGGAGACTTCATGATATTTCTCTAGAAGAGGACAGTTAAAGAAACCAGGCAGCTCAAAAGTTGATTGCTGATTATCAAGCTAGTGAATGCTGTTCTTGATACAAGAACTGAGGTCTGTTTTCACACTAAAGACAGTAGTCTATCTTCAGAAGTTGTTCTGATATGTCCTAAACGTTTATATTTTCTGTCAAATAATGCAAAATTCTAGTTAAAATAAGAGAAACAAGCCTGCTCTAACTAGACGCTACATGAGAACAGAATTTTCAAAAAAATGTAATTGATTATCTGCATATTATATACATACTGGAGGTAACCTGGCATTCTTAGTTTAAAAGTTGTGATGAGAAAGTAGAAACCAGAAAGCAAAACGGATTTTCTTTACAAATAAATAGACCACACTTTCTCATGTTAATTCTTAAAACATCAATATTTCATATATTTTCAATATTGGAAATTACATCTATTCTTCATTTCAGTTTAAAGAGCCTTTTTTGTTTTCGAATTACTCTGTTCTTTTCTTAGAAACATAAAATTTAAATGGAGTGCTGTGGCAGATGGATGTTTAGAAGTTGGCATTATTAGATAGCTATAACATAAGTAATCTCACCTGTAATGTGGTATCATGTTTTCGCTTTGTCACTCTCTTAACAGATAATTTTTCTTTTCATATCCTTGAACATAGACTTGGACTCTAGTTTCATTCAGACAGATGCAGCAATAGTGTAAGTACTGATGGGAACTATCTTACAGAGAGTGCCCATGAAAAGTAAATCAAAATACTTCATTAATAACTGGATGTATAAATCTAACTTTATGTAAATAGGGAATCCATGGCAGTTTCCTGCAAAGTGAAATAAAGGATACTTTTTTTTAAGCCCCATAGTTTTTAAGCCCCATAGTTTTAGTGTAAGACTTTTTTTGCAATTCAAATTCAGCTACAAGGCCAAGGATATCACATAGTCAATTATTTAAGTTATGAAGCTTGCTTCAAAAGCTACTGTAAAAACCTGAAGTTACTGCAAGAGACCTTGGTTACCTTTTTTATTTTAATTCAACAAATAATTCAGAGATCAACATCAGCTTTTATTTTTATCCTTCCTCAGCATTTTTCTAAAACAGAAAAAAATCATTAATTTTAAATAGTATTGTAGTATCAGATAACTACAGATTTTAAGTTTAAATTAGATACATGTCAATTTTTGTTTTTCAACCAGGAAGGTAAACATCAATGAAGAAAAACAAATATGAAAATTATGTAAGCAAAATTCCCCAATATACACTTTCATAAAAACTATACATCTCAGATGTTGTAGGAAATATCAGAATCAAGAAAGGAAATCTTCATTCTAAATTTCAAAATTTTGAAATTAAAAAAATCAAAGAATTTATTTAAAGTTGTTAAATTCATAAAAGTTTTTCAGACTGAAGTTGTCTGAAGAACATTTCACTTGCTGGGTCTTGAAGTTGAGTTATCTGGCATGTACTTACGGAATGCAATTTGTCCCCATTTTTAATTCGATTATGTAGCTGTAATTAAGTTTCTTTAAGTAAGCATAAATCAACTGAAAATGAGTCCACCAAAAGGGTAAACTTAGTCTTCAAAGTCTGTGCTGTAGGATTATGCAGACGAATGACTTTCATAGAGTCATTAGAAGTAGTATTTCCAGTAATCTGCTGTGAACTAGTATTAGGCCAATTTTTGCATTAAATAAAACAATGAAGACTTTTATCAAAATAACTGGACTAAAGCAGCAATGGATTTTAATATCATTTCTAAAAGTAGAAAAGAAATACACTTGTTTCATTTATTAACATGTTTTAAACCTTAACTTTGAAAAGAAAATAACAATTATAATTTGGAAAGAAGTTTTGTTTCTAGAGGAATAAATTATCCTAAGCAAATATTCCCATTTAAATACAAATGCAATTACTGCTACAGTGATGCTTTTACTAAAAAATATGTACTAATATAATAAATACTGTAGCTAGTGATAATAGATAATATTAAACACTTATGCACTCATACATCAGATATTGCAGAGACATGTTAGAATCCTGAAGCAGTTCTGAATTTAATGTCTAAAAGCGTCTTTCTTTCTGAAGGCTAAAATGAATTCTTAATCTTTTTCAAAATTGGAAACATTCAGCTGAATGATCTGTCTACAGTTTCTCATTTATAATTGATTGGTTTCCCTTGGGCAAGATGTATTAAATTCCTGCAATAAGTCAAGACCTCTCTCAATTAAGGTAACCCCCCTTGTAATATATTTTATAAAAGAAACTTCTTTATTTAAACTTGGATATACATATTCACTCATAATTAAATCTTAGCAGCACCTTTTGAACTGACCACTAAAAAAGCTTTATAGGAGTTTTGTTAGAACTTCCATCTAATATAGTGTTTTTATATGCAAATGCAAGAACAAACATACTAACATATTTAGATACCAGGTGTGGAATTACTCTTCCTCCACACAAAGATGATTTCAGGGTATAAATGAGGAGAGATTTTCCTAGAACTTGCATTCTTTGAAGATGCTTCAAATTCACTAACTGCAAACTGTAATAAATTGTTTTTAAAACTATCGTTAGGCCATTCTTAAAGTTGAATTTGCTAGAGAAACTAAAGGTAGGAGTAAGAAAACTAACCAGCTACATGCCAACTTGATTCTTCTACCATACTGGAAAATTCATACCTAGTATAACTTACAGATGGGTGCAAACCTAAACATTTACATTTACTTTTACCCCTCCACCTTCCCTTCCTTCCCCCCACCCTGCATAAAAAGTTGTGTTTCCCCTTGGCAGTGGAACCACAGCAACATTGTCTCTTAATGAAATGGAAAGATAATGATGTATGGCTGCAATTACTACTGTCCCATAGTAAAAGGTCATGACACAGTCCTGCTAAAATACACTAACATTTCAAAAGCAAAAACATGTTTTCAATTTCACATCCTTTTCTAAAAATCTTGCTCTGTAAAAAAGTGAGAGGAAAAACACCAGATTTGATTTAGACAATACCACATAACATTGCATAAAGTTTTGCAAGTCATTTTAACTAGCCTCAAGTTTTAAAAGGGCATGCAAAATTTTGTGAGAATAACTTACACTAGAAGAGTTTATTTTTTATTTTTTGTTTTATCTTATTTTTTTAGGAGAAATATTTCCATGAAGCTATGGGCACTTACATTTCAAAAATGCTTTTTATTCCATTCAGCATGTTTTTCCTTGGATAAATACGGTATAAATTGCATTATAAACTTGTATAGGAGGTTAAGTCAGATAAAGTTAAAAGGACAGAAAATTTCATTGTGATTCAAATAAATTTATAGTGTTTCAGGTTAGAAAACATGACAAGTGAGGTCTTTCACAAAAATCGTAAGTATGAAAATAACAAACTAGATATTATGGAAAATAAATTTATGCCTTTTTTTTTTTATTTTTTCAAGTGAAAAGCATCAAAATAGTAACACTTGTAAGGGACAGTTCTTATTCAAAGTTGCCATCAGTTTCTGTAGTTTGAGTCTTGTAAACTCTGGGACAAGGATAGTGGTGACAGGAATCTTTGTTCTCATCACCACCATAAACTCTAAAGGAAATTCATCAATATTTGACAGACTGGAAGAACAAAAAAGTGATTTCAAAAACACTTTCTGGCTCCCAAAAATATAAATCCATCAATGGGCCATTTATAGCAAACAAGAGAGCCTCTTCAGAGTTACCTTCAATTATATAATTCCTTCTGAGAGTTTTTATTATTAGCTCCCAGTAACAGTTATAGGCACTGCCATAGTACATATTCCATAAAAATAAGCAGCAAATCAAATCTTTTCTTCTAGCAGGACACTTCCCATCTATTTGAACAGGACACTGCCTCACTTCAGAAAGATTGTTTTCAGGTGAGGCCAGTATAGGAAAGTGTCTCAAAATTTCATTGAGTAATACTGATGAATATGAAAAATAAAAACATGATAAAGCTAAACAGGCTTTGGTCTGGGAACACATTTCCAAAATCAAAGGGTTTTTTTTTTTTTTTTTTTTTTTGGAGCATCACTTAAAGTTTGAAATGTAAAAAGTTACAAAAAAACCACATCTTCTAATTTTCCTATAATGATGAATTATCAGTTATCTTGGTTATATATTTAAAACTCCACCTCATGTCCATTTTTCCCTTCCTCTTGGGATTCTCCTGATGTGACATATTTCTGGGAACTAAAAAAAAAAAGAAAATGAAAATCCTATTGGTACTTAAGATATGTGTTCTTTTCTCTGTTGAGAAAAGAGTTTCATACTCTCTGAAGAGTATGAAAAAGTTTTTTTTTCAAATACAGTAAAGTTATGGATAGTGGCAAAATAACAAATGACAATAAGGTATGACTAACAGTGTAAGAATTATGTACCTAAACATAACCCATAAACACTCTACTTACAGGTGATTTGAAGTTTTTATTCTTTAAAATCCCATCAGAGCACCATAGACTATTTAATCCTATTAACTACACAAAGTTAGCTGAAACATTCTGACTACATTTGCAACAGAAAAAAAAAAGGCCATGCCACTTGACGATCAATAATACACGAGAATAGGACTTCTGCTTGCAGAATGTAAGCAATGCAGACTGCTTTTCAAGCCATAGAAAGGCACCTAACGACTATAAGTATATTGCCAGAAGTAGGAGATAATAAAAAACAAAGATCAAATCCACCATTTCCAGCAGTATTTGTCAGGGAAATGATTATAATACCTATTAAAAAAAAAAAGGCATTAAAAAGTGCTTAGTTTAATCAATGATATCTAAAGAATTCCCCCCCCCCCCAAACACACACTGTTAAGATATTTGAATGTTTTTGAAATTCTCCATACATTGAAGTTTCCTTCTTGGTCACATTTCCATGCAATTTTTACAATTGCAACTTAAAAAAGTTTAATTCAGAAAATATCTGTTAAAGTCACTTTGAATTTCAAAACTTTTGATTGAATTCCCACATCGCACACATGCAGCCGAATTATAATGTGAATTTTAGGAAATCTGAGACTTAAAGAAATAGACTTGATGAGGAAATTTATTTGTAAGGTATAATGCTTACTAAGTGAAAATTTTAAGTATAATAAATTATCAAATTTTTGCTCTGTTTCTGAAAATGTTGTTACTGAGAAAGACTATCAAAATATAGTATTGTCTTCTCTATCTGTATCTTCTGCTTGGAAATAAATGAATTTTCCACGATTGAACTCAATCATTTCATACATAACTGACACAACCTTTATCTGAAGATACAGCAAATATAAGTAAGCACTAAACTCGTGCTAAATGCATTAGTAGTAAATACATCCTCAGGCCTTGCTTTTTCATTTTCACTTCTTAAGCTCCTTCAACAGTAATGAAATACTTGTCATTTATACTTTTTTAGTCTTTCCACTTGCATCAGCTCTTTTACAAACATTACATCATCCATTTGCATAAAATATTCAAGTTATACCCTCTCTGTTTCCAGATACAAAGGCAAAAATATCTTCTCCACCAATCTTAACCTCCTTTTGTTTGTATACTTACACAAGTCTGACTGCTAATCAGAACTGAAACAGAGCAATTATGGTGGTTGTCTCCAAGATGTCACATTAGTCTCAAAATCCATATAACAACCTTCAGTATCACAATATTATTTGTTATTGGGTAATCAACAGGGTCATTAAAAACAACAGTAGAATAGGTATTTATTCTGCACATTTATTTCATCGAAAAACAGTGCCTACTGCAGAACAGCAATTCTCTAGTGGAGTAAAAAGTCTTGGAGATTTACAAGACTCCACATGAGATTTTTGTATCTTAGTTTAGCCCTCCTCTCCAATTCTTATTGGAAAGGAACATCCGTCACACCTGGAAGTGTTTAATTGAGAGTATTGGTGAAATTCTTATTCAGGAATTTATTTTTTGCAGCTCCCTTCAAGTTTTTCTTTCCCCATCCATACTACTTCAGCAGTTCAGCTGTCCTGTTTATGATCCCCATGGCTACATAAATTCAAGCAAGAAACATACTAAGGAAGAATTATGAGACCTCTTTGCTGACTGCTTTCACCAATAGTGTCTCACATCTTCCACCTTTTCAAAACAGATGTTTTGGTGTATGTAAAGAGCTTTCTACAATTATGCTGCCATTCTTTGTACATGTCCTTCATCACACTAATTCTGAAAATGTGTAGGTGTCAAACATTATAAACTGCATTGAGAAGAAAAAAAAAGTGGTTCATAGACTTCTGAAGCAACTTCAACATTTGTACTTTCCACTTTTAACAGTTAAGAAGAAAGTATTTTCTCTATTCACATATTTTGAACTTTATCTCCTTACCCTATCAAATTCTCTTCTCATGTTCAAAATATTTAGATGCTCCAGATGGTAGGTTGTCTCTCATTTGTGCTTGAGGATTTGCACATGGAAAAAGTGCTTAGAAATAAATCCATTTTTCATGATTGAATTCAATCATTTCATACATAACGGACAACCTTTACCCAAAGATACAGGTAAGATAAGTAAGCCAGTAAGGATTAATTTCATGCTGTATACATTAATTGACTTGGATCATATACCTGCCCCCAAAAACTAACAATATTCAAATGGTTCCTCAGGACATTCAGTACCACACTGAATCAAAACATTTATTTACAGCTTTAGCTTAAAAGCTTAATATTCTATGAACTAATATTCTTCCCATGATATTATTCTATGGCTTCATGTCATCATTAAATATAATGATTATTTCATAAAGGAAATGCCATTTTGTGTAAGAAGAGAGCCCTCTGTGTAAGATGAGATGCATGAAGACCACAGATTTTTATTTATTTCAAGGAGTGACAAAGTCACCTTATGTAGTAATTACACTTTTCTACTTTGTCAGATTTATTCTCTTCAGTTTTTGCAAGCTCTCCTGCTACTATGGAGTAGATGGATAAACTACAAAAATGAACTTTTAGCTTGTAAAAACTTTCAGCACCTTCCAAAAGCCAGTTTACCCATACAGTTTCACTAAAAAGTTGCTTTACTTCTAAAGATAGCAATTTGTCTTTGATACCTTGAATATTAGCCATAAGGGTCAAACAAACTAGGAATTTTTATAAAGTAAGTATTTCCAGGTCTAAAGACACTAAATCAGTTAAAAAAAAAAAATCAGGTTGGGACCATTTTTTACTGTTATCATCTGCCTATTTGAGTCACAAGCTATTAAAATGCAGAAGACACAAGACTGGTCCAGATGTTCCATTAGGAAACTGATGTCTTGGTGAAAGTCCTTTCAATATTTTTAACTTAAAAAGCTAAGCTAAAAATCATGATTGCTGTAATGGAAGAACAAGGTCTATTCTATACAGTGTGCAAAGGAGCAGTAACCTCCAGCAAAAGACAGGATAAACAGTCATGGTAAAACCTTAAATTCCTGCAGGTAGATTAATTAGAAATCAAACATGCATATTTGACATCTGGGATATTACAAAGATGGGGAGTGAGGAGAGGAAAAGAAAGCCCAAGCCTCCAACAGTCTTTTACCAACAGCAAGATAAATAACTGCCTAATAGAGAGCTATAGTATTGCCAAAACAGTTACTGTGCTACAGCCAAGGCAAGGCAGCACAGTTGTAGAAAATAAAGTACTTGAACAGTCTTCACAAAGCTCTCATTTAAAGAGAGAAAAGACAACAAACTAAGTTATCCTCTTCCTTTCATTGACCAAAAATCTCTTCCAGAAAGACATAACTTTTTCTTTAATAGAAAGGCTGCTACCTTAGCACCTAGAATGGAGTTCAGTTCCATCTATATTGCTGCAATACATTTTCCATGACATATTTACACTAAAAACAGTAAGCCTTTCTCCTGTTGTCCCTAGAAATTATTAGGACTACGGTTTCTCTCTTCAAACATACATCTATAATCCTAATTAATGATACCCTTGGAACAATGAGATACAGGTACAAGTAATATAGTTTAGAATAGCTATTAATTAAGCTAAATGATGATCTCACTAAACATCTCATTTAATAGCTAGCAAACTTCCAATGGCAGACAGAAGCTACTCCCATGCCTGCAGAAACATGGCATGGATCACACACAAGAGGGAACAGGACAGAAAACAGAAAAGAAAGTAGAAGCTCAGCAAAGCTCCCCAAGAATTGTCTTCTCCCAAAGGCAGAGGAAGCTATAAGGACAACACAGCCAACAAGACAACAGCCTTATTAGCTAGGACACAGTTCTACAAGATCTAACCAGGACAGAACTAGGGAGGAAAGCATATTCATCCAAACCCTCAGGCAAGCTTCTAGCATTAAGACAATTCCATACAGTCTACCAAAGAGATCCAATAAGAATAACAAGAAACAGACACAGTCCAAGCAGGCTAGCAAATAAGTCTATAAAGCAAAGACAAGTTACTCACACAACTAAAACGGAAGTCAACAATCCCAGCACACACCTCAAAACAAACAAACAAAAAACTGGCTAAGCTTTAAATAAGGCTGCTGTGCCAATGGGTGGGAAGGATGGATAGCGAGTTATGGGCTCCAGATGAGGCTTACCAGCAGCTATTAGTGTCCTCATGAGCCCAACTTAGCTCATGCCCGGCATCAGTTCAGATTTTTGTGAAAAGAAATATATTGGGAATAGTGAAACCTAATGGTATCTTCTAGAAGAATATCTTTGATTCTTTCTTATACCTTTCCTCACTAACACAGATCACGTGATTTTCATTCTCTTAGGAATGGAGTTACCCTTTGATTATGGATAATTTGTCCTACTACCTACTTAAACTCATCTTTGTTGGCTTGCTTTATAGCTATGTACTCTACTCACTAGAAAAAGATAACTTGAATATAAAGATATTTGCTTGATAAGACAGTTTGAAAAGGACTACATTTTTTTTTTTCCTATTGTGCCCTAATCTTGTCCACTGTGTCAGTGTAGTTTGGTGCCTTATGCTTGAAGCACTTTCCTGAGCTATAAAACCACAACACATTAGGCCCATCATTTCTAGGAATGTTTTTCTGGCAAGGCAAGGGCTTTGCTTCACTTTGCGTCTTGTATGTGAGAATTAAACCCAGAGAAAATCCTTGCAGTAATTATTATTTTTATTTTTAACAAGTAAGCAAACTTTTCTTCTTTGGGGTACCTTGATGCAATTGAAAAGATATCTCTGCCTGTCTTAAGACAGATCATGTCAGAAACCATTCTACTTAAATAGCACAGATCCTAGAAGTTAAATTTATATTGCTTTTGCATTGGTTTGTGAAATTTGTTTATTCTTAGAAAATTCAGAAGCTCTACTAAAGTGAAAAATGTTGAGTAGTTTCTAATCTTAAGATTTCAAAAGCTCCTCAGATGTTAAAAACTTATCTCTGATTTCCTACATTCCGAGTATTTTTATATCACTTATGAAATCACATCGAACTGCTTTACTTTGTTGATATCTTTTCTACAAGGCTTTATCATATTTCTTTCATATTCATATAAACAGCTCTCTTGCAAATCTGCCTTAAATGATTTTCAAGAAGACTTATATTTCTCATTAGTGTTTTTCTATCACTGCATAGAAGGTAACTTGCCAGATGTAAATAGAAAGGAAATGTAAATGTAATATTCTAATTATTAGTATCAATAAAAGGGTGTAAAAAGAACACAGAAATAAAAAATTACAAAATTTGAGAGAGAATTGGCAGAATTCACTTAAATCTTTTTTTTTTTCTTTTTTTCTCAGCAATAATACTAAGCTTCTAGGAAAACCACTGGTGTTAGTAAACATGTATATACTTGTTTTTTGGTAGCCTTTCCATGCTTCAGCAGACATTTGTCCCCTTTTCAATATTATGTACATTCTTAGGCCTGTCTTCTCAACTTTTTAAGTTGGTGGTTAGGGTCAAAAAGTAAGTAATTTAATAGAATTGTAATATTCTATTGATCTAAAGTTTTCAGGATTGTTCTCAAATTAAAGACTGATTGCAAAGTTAGATACTACAGTAGCAGGCCCATGCGCTATTTTCTGATTTTGTAAAACATGGTCCATGATTCTGAATATGTTTTGTATGGTTATAGCAGCAGGAAATGAATCCTTTTAATGGGTTTTAAGATTAGAGTTGCCTAGAGAACCAGGCATACACTACTAGCCAGAGAACACTCTCAATAGTAGTGAGCAGATGAGAACATTATCAAGAGTAGTAACAAACAAGTACTCCCAGAGCTCTAATAGTCTCTTAAAAAAACAGTGTTAATAGGCCCTTCTGAAACCATGTGATCCATAATGAGATAACAAGTTTAATGAAGAGAAGGAAAACGTCACTCCCTCAATCAAATCAATGGCCTCCTGTTCAGAATTTCATTCACATCTCCATAATGAAGTATAGCTCCAGAACATGGAGATTAGGGCAAAAAAAAAAAAAAAAAATCTATTCCTATAGGATCACTTCAAATATCTGCATAAGTTTAATGAATATAAAAAAGACCTTTTTTTATACAGAATGCTGTAATGATTCAATTTGATATGAAAAGAAATAAACATAGACTCTGCAAGGCTATCAAGTTTCTTCATGTTATTAAAGTTATGCTGATTCATCCATGTTTAGTATAAAAAAAATGAATCTTTTTTTGATCAATTACATATAGACAGCAGAACAATAAATATGAAAAAAAGAAATGTTGCATATTTCCATATTATTTTTAGATAAATCTTGAACATTTCATATCAACATAACAGGCTGACTACCTATCCAAGGGCTTATATCATACATATTCATATTTTCTCCTGTGAAATGAAGAATGCAGGTCACCCAAGAACCATTTCTTATCAAGCTGAAATTGAAGTACAGTTAGTAGAATAGTTGGTATGCAAGTCTGGAAATGAAAAGTTTAGTGTTTCTGTTGAAATAAAATTTCTTACTTCTTACATTCTTAAAATGCTTACTTTGAACTTATCTATTTAATCAGACCAGAGGTGAAGGAATAAAGGTGCTTGTTTTACCTTGCACGCACTGAAATGTGTCTATACTTGGTCTTAAGACTTCAACCTTTGTATAACCTAATTATTAATCAACTCTTCAGGGGCATCAAAAAAGTACAGCACTAGTAGCTCTACAGAACAAGCATCTGCTTTTAAACATCAGCCACACAGAGCACACAAAACATCCTATCTTGTACCAGTGTCTCTGCACACATACAGAGGAACCAACAGCATCTCAAGGGTTAAGGAAGAACTAATTAGACTCAGCTGCAACCAAGCTGCTGATTAGAAGGAAGAGGTTTTAAAGGTCAAAGACCATTCAGTGCTTTCTGAAAGCCTGTGAGAAAGGAGGTAGGAATAATGTGTAGGAGGTAGTGGTGGAAGAGAAGTCTTAATATTTTGAGGCTTCATGCTGTAAAACTGGGGAGTGTTGCCAGGGAAAGTATATGTAAGTGTGCCTAAAGACCCTAGGGACTGCTAAGGTCAATTTAAGTTTCTCTGCTTAATCTCTGACTTTTAGATTTGTGCAAGGTATACTATGGGAGTCATGTTAGCTGATAAATTGTTGGGATTGATTTAATGAGCTTAATTTCTCATGAGGGCTTGTTAGCAACACTGTGTAGTTGTGAGCAGCGTTGTCTGGCTTTAAGCTAATTTGAATTATGATCTCTTAAAGTATAAGGTGGGGAGGCCACACTTGTGACTCCCCTGGAGATAAGGATGCCACCTCTTCCATGATAAAACCTGCTAGGCTTAAGCATGAGGTGGACTGGTATTGAGAAGAGTCAGCTTACTTTTTCCATCAATTTTGGGCAGCAGAGAAATCATGGGGGGGACTGTCAGGCTTTAGGCTACTTTACTGGGAAGAATGTGAAGTGTGTGTGCCCATACTTGTAGGTAGGCTTTCTTCTACAGTCTTTGAACCCCTTGAGGTTGTTTTTTCACTTTGCTGACAGTCTGCCTTATATATTTCTGTTGGTGTTTCAAACTATTACGGAAGTGGCCTGCTATTTTTCTTCAATTACCGTTATTGTAAAGGCTAATGTCTGCTATGGGCTACCTAGCAAGGTTTGTTTTGTATTTGCGATGTATAAGATAAAACATGCCAGGCGATGAACAACTTGCCTGTAAACAAATTGCACAATAGCTAAAACCAGCTTAGGCCAAGGCAAGTTCTGAGACCCACTGCTGTGATGATATGAAGTCCTAATTCAGTCTAAATGGGTTAAGTAAATGATTTTTAAGCAAATTAAGTAAATTTGACAATGCTTCCATAGGATAAAAGAAACAGATTTTTTTTTTTTTAAGATGATGGTCATTGTATAGTCTGTAGCTTAAAACCTGTATCTTTATTATATTGTGGTGTTCCATGTGAATAAGCAACAATTTATTTGGAGGTCTCTGAAATGTCATGAGATTGAGTTTGATATTTTGCTGACATGTATCCACTTGTGGTGCTCATCCCTGGAAATGGAATACTACCAGTAACACTTAAGACTTCACTGAATATTAATTCTTTATATTGTTCTCTTGTGAATTATTTATTAAAAGCTACTGTAATCATGAAGGCTAATGCTGTCCCTCAAGTTTGTAGCTTTACTTTTAACTAGTTTCTCATTTTACATCTTGCTATAAATGCTTTTGTTCTCATCAGATTCAGCAATGATATTGGTAAGGAACATGCATGTTGTAATAAATGTGAAAGCTATGTACTGAGCTTTCTAAGGCTTTTTTTTTTTTTCCTTGCACACTGTAGATTTTTTGTTTCTAAGTAGCCAAATCCATAGTGCTGCATGTGTGTGAAGCTAGATTTCTGCAGCAGACAATTAAAGCTATCTTGCTGTGAAGATTTCTTCCTAGTATCACAGGCAATCTCCTTTAATGATGGAGAATATACCTATATTCTTTCAACTTTCAAGTACTAATGAATATGATATTAAATAATACTACTTTGATACTGGTACCGTTCCAGTATCTACTGCCAGGCTCCACTCTGTCCATGCTGTTGCCCTACTCAGCTAAGCAAGATACTTGCTATTAATGAGACTGTTCTATTTTGAAAGGTCTGCGGCAGGCCATACTTCATCTCTCTGGTGGATCTTAGAGGGGAAAACAATTACTGAACTGCCACTGGAGACCTGTGGATTCAGGGAAGAGGTGATGCTGGAGTGGGTGTTATGTGCTGGAAGAGATAAAGGAGTCAGATGGAATTTCAGCCTGCTTGGAGGATGAAGATTCATTGTGGGAGGTCCCAGTGTTGAATGGCCTGTTCTCCAAAAGGTAAAGATTACTTTTCACAGCATCATTTTGCAATTGATGACTGATTTAAGGTGCAGTTCTTCTTAAAACTCCCTGCAATCTAGTTGCTGTAATTTAGAACTCTAAGCAGTGGGTGCAGTAGCTTGAAGCTGCGAGTCTCCTGGCTTTGTGCTTTAAATGCCAGACAGACCATAAGGGTTCTGGTGCTGTATGAGTGTATGTAGTTCTTGCATTCCAGATAAGATTGGATTCAAGCTTGAACTGATATGGTGAAAGGACTGTATTTGCTGTGATTTGCTGCTGATCAAAATAAAAGGTGTTAGAGGTTAGACACATCTCAGGTTTCTCTACTGAACTAGAGAGAAGTAGTGTCAAGCTTGGCTGCTGTGGTTGATGAATATCTTAATTCTGCTCTTCACTCTCCCCCCCCACCCCCCCTTTAAAACTAAGATGGGATAGGTATTCAATTTGCAAGTCAGCAAGGATTTCAGAGCAGAATATCCCTGTAGGACTTTTAGGGACCATTCAGTCTGAAGTATGTACTTCTGGAGGCTCTGGCTGTGAGCTCCTCACAGGAGTTCAGGTAGTTGGGTAGCAAAAGGCTTCTGGAGTATTACCCTTTTTCACTTTTCACTATGTTGAAAACAGCTTCATAGACAAACTGAATTAATGCATTAGACATTTTTTGCTTCAGGCTGGTCTGGGAGGCCACTTGAAAAGGATCCCTCTCTGCCAATGTGAACAATCATCAGGCAGGATTTCAAAAACAAATTGTTTTTCTTCATTGCATTGAAGGTTTTATTGTAATGTTCTGTTGAACAATTGCAACATCTTTTCAGTTAACTATAAAGGCTATAAGCCAAAAACTAATGGAAAAGTAAAAATCAAACTGATGTGTGCTTGAAACAGTGTTGTATATAAGTTGGGCTTGAACCCAAAGCATGTAGTTTTTCTAATAACCAGTTGTGTATCACTGTGTTCAAATTTTAATTAAATGCTACATCTTGGCAAAGGAGATCTCACTGGTGTGTTAAACCTTGTATTAGTATCCTTGGCACACCTAGTAAAATCCTGGCCAGGCTGTAATGCTGTAGTGCAAAGGAGGCCAATATTTGGCATGGAGTAAACTGCAGAAAGAAATGTTAAGCCAGAGAAATGGAAATGGTTATACTGTTGTGGTGCAAGAATCCAGAAAGTAAGAATTAAGTTTTGCTTTAAAAAAAAAAAAAATCTAAAGAATTTATGTAGCCTAGTGCTTGTCTGCTCTCCATTCACCTAAATAATTATAGTTTCTGAAGAGTAAGCTGATATTACCAAAATTCAATATGGCAGTTTGTTACTTGTTCTACACTTCTGAAGTCAGGCCTGGAGGGAAGAATTTTGACTACTCTGTAAAACCATCTGGGATTCATCAGACACAAATAAGTCTTACAGTTCAGATTTGAAGCAAGTATTGAAAATCATAAAAAAAAAAAAAAAAATCAAAGATGAATGTGCTTTTTCCAAGATGTTAGCAGTCATCCTCTTCCAAAGTGAGTATGCACCTATTTTTATACACATGTTGAAGATAAATGTAGATTCAAAAGTACAGAAAGTGTTGGTAAGTGTGAAAAGGTGTTTACTGTAAAAAACATTTTCAATACTAAGATAGAATGTCTGTAGAATTCTGCCAATTCAATTTTGGATTTGCATTTTATGGGAATGGATTTAAGTAGTTCATTTCCTCTCCTTAAGATCTCTTTCTTAATTTGCAACCAGAAAATTGCCCAAGTAAGTTCTACTATGTTTTAGTCTTTTATTTGGGAATTCTCTTTTCATGGTGAATTGGATGACAGTATCTTTTTTTAACCTTTACTGAGGTGAATTCTCTCTGGTTCAGGCATTGAAAAGGTTTTGAAATTTTTGACTCAAGCTCAGTTTGACTCTAAGGCCCTCAGCTTGAGCCATCTCATTTGATACATATATAATCAATGAAAAATTGTCAGAGTGATTCATAGAGAGATTGGTATTCTAAATAGATGGGATAAATAGTGCTGGGATATGCACTTTTTCTCCATACTATATAAGATGCTGTACATACAAGACTTTTTAAATTTTGGTTTGAAACAAACAAACAAAAAACTCTTAACTGTTTCTGTCCTGAGTATGTTTTTTGAGTAGAACAGATCTGTAATCTGCTGAGTATGGACCTTTGGATGCAAAGATCTTGTAGGATAAGTGTCTTAATTGCAGATGCTATACATGACATCTGTTCTAAGTTTGCCATTCTTGGTTATGCAGAAATCTAATTAGTACAGCTTATTGGAAAACATGCTTGCCCTTATTGACTGTTGAGGCTGTTTTTTTCTGCAAATCTTGTTAATATCAGTAAATCATGCAAGCAAAAATGAATTTTGTATTCAAATAACATTACCTATAGAAGTTGTTCTAAAACAATTTTTCATTTGATTAAATGTGGCCTAAAGACACCTTTTAAACAGAGGACGTTGTGCAAAAAACTTCACTTTTTAGGCTATTAAATAAGAATAATCTTCTAAATATTTGAGTGTTCTTAAGATATATCCTTCAACAAAGCAAATTAAATAATGGTGCTAGACTGTGTCTCTGAGTGAATGGCAAGAGATTTGCTTTCAGGTATAACAAAATGAAAAATATTGATTCTGTAAAGCTATAGTACTATGATAAAGGTCAGTTACTGACCCCTTTCAGTTTGGTGTGGCCCATCTCTTTTCAACTGGTATATTCTGTCAACAGCTGCTTATAAAAATTGACCTCTTCTAAGTTGCAATACTGGCTAGAGCGGTGCCATTGGTGTTTAGGGGGAGAAGGACAACTTGCACTTCAGTTCCCCAGAACTTACATAAATTTTAAGAAATGTGTGGGTTTTTTTGCTCTGGGAGAGGAAAGCAGGTCCTGAGAGTATCCTCTGGTAATTTGTTTTGCCTGAAAACTGTTGCCAGGAAACATTTGATATGTGGTGTTTCAAGTTGATCCTAATTTAAAAGGAAAGTGAAAATGCTTGCTTGTGTGGATATGCTGAATTCCAGTTTTCACCTTTGGATAAATGCATTGCTAAGCCTTCAACCTGCCACTTGGAATACGATCTTCTCTGACATGGTGGTATGAAACACTCTGCTTGTCACTGTGTGTGCTCACACTGGTGCAGGCAATGACTGTTCTCTGACTCCTTATGGGTTGCAGGTGGTGGGTTACTTTGCCCTGTGTGTTCAAGTGAAAGCTGTAGCCTGTTGAGAGGGCTAAGCTCCAGTGGTTCTAGGTTTACAGCTTATTATTTCTGCTTTTTTTTAAACAGAATCAGGCTTTTCAGTATTTCTGTCTTGGCATCTNGCTTTCTGGAAAATACTTTCAGCAAAACACTTCTAGAAAATAATTCCATAGCTTTGTGCCTGCTATTGTTTAGGAAATGCCAAGAACTTATCACACAGCTGTACTGTTTGTTAATCTCCAATGAAAATGGAGAATGCCAAAACCTTTGGGAACTCATCTACTCATGTCATTTTGTTGGGTTATGTCAGAGCTTGTGTTAGTTGCCAGCTGATTTAATGGATCACTTAAGTGGAGATCTGTAATAATTGTGGAAGGAGAGGAAGACTGCAGTATTTCTATTCTTATGCTGGGATGTGGACTGGTTTGGAGCAAAGGTTGTAAAGGTTCAGGCACAGACAGAAATGGACCTCTGGGTTCCCAGCAGTTTCTGCTGTTTCATTCTGAGGAGAGGGAAATCTTTCCCATACTCAGGGACTTAAAATCTTAGAATGCTGCCCTATATTTGACTGGGACACTAAAGGCTGGCATACCATTGGGTGTTTTTAGGGAGAGATGTTTGCAATTTATAGCTAGTCTTTCAGTGCTTTGGTTCTGAGAAGGTTTTACCCACCTATTGTAGAAATG
Organism: Nothocercus julius; assembly: GCA_013398735.1. NCBI lineage: Eukaryota > Metazoa > Chordata > Aves > Tinamiformes > Tinamidae > Nothocercus > Nothocercus julius. The sequence goes on from VZSV01000300.1 coordinate 328,639, forward strand.
CTATTTTAGAGATGTTTATTCTTCCACTCTGTGCATCTATTGATATGGAAGCTGGCAAAACTGGTAAATGAGTTAAAGTTACCCTTTACTGTCCACCAGCTTTCCCTCACCTTTGTACTGTCTTGTGCAGCTTCCACAAAGCAACTTGGCAGCTAAAGGTAATTTGCCTTCCAGGTGAATAGGATAAAAATGATTACTTCCAATTTAAACAAGGCTTTAAGTAAAACAGAGGCCAGGAACCATTTTCTACCATTAATTGTAAAATATTGATTGCAAAGGTAAGGCACACCAAAGAAAAGCTTGTCTCAAAGGCTGTGTCAGTTTAGGGTGCTTTAGCCCACATACTCTATGAAAATATTGTTCATGATTAAGTTATTTATTCTACTTCTCTGACTTGTCTTAAGCTTTGTCTAGCTAAGTAATATAAATTTGTTTGGGAAAAAAAAAGGGCCAATATGATGAAAAAGACATAGGTGGCTGAATATAGTGAGTATCATGCTTCCATTGACTGATGGGAGATCAGTATTTTTGACTCCTCTACTGATTACCTAGGAAACCCAGCTTTGGAACCGATCTGAATCTTGAGCTAATTCCTCTCTTCAGTCATACTGATGTAATTGCTAACCTTAAAAATCAGTATTTCTCTAACTTTTCTTGCATGACTGCATTTCTGCTTTTATGCACTCATTTGGAAATTACTGTAAAAAGTCAGATTCATTTGCTTTCCTTGAATTCTGTTATTTATAAAGTGCATCTAAAATAGCTGTGCTGTTAGTAACCTGGTGCTTTTGGAAATGTTGGTACTTGCTCAATAAATGCTATGCCGGAGCAAAGAGTTGCTCTAGTAAAGTAGAGCAGTGGGGTTTAAGGTTTTAGTATTCTTAACTCTAGTACAGCAGCTTTTTGAGGCATGCAAACAATTGTGTATGTTATCATTGTCCTACTAAAGCAGAGTCTTTTTTTCAAAGATGAGGGTAGCTCAACTGGACAGCGGCTAATTGCATTGTACAATTTATTGAACATGGAACTTTATCTTGAATGATGCAATGTTAAATTCTGTAGAGATTAAATTTCTCGAATTAAGAGAAAGCTTGCCTTTTCTACAAGGGAACCTGGTGACTGTATTTCAGAGCTGCTGCTGTGGTGAATTGCTTCCTTCAAAGGCAGAAGGCTGACTTTGCTCTTAACCTAAACTTCTGAGCAGGTATGAAAGGTGTTCAATTATGCAGCCACCTGAGTAATATGCATATTAATTTTTCTTTCCCCTCAGTCTTTGGCTTGCATATGAAACCTAGCATTGCCCCATTCATTTTAGCTCTTTTACTAATCATGTCATCTCTGCCCCTCTTTTCTGGTGGTTGTCAAATCCTTCACAGTCAGAAGTGGTGATCCTCTCTATCTTCCTTTCAAATTTGCTTTTCATGGATGCTTGCTTGAAAGTGAATGCTTTTTTTGTTATTAAAAGCTTGGGAAAAAGGTCTTTGGGCTGCATCCAGTAAAGGACTTAAGTTTATAATCCAGGATATAAGCAGACTTGAAATGCCTCAAGTGAGGTTTGCAATTACAAAACTTTATCTGCCATTGGTTTTCAGTTTCCTAGCCAGTTCAGGCCCAAACATGCCCAGAGCTTACTGCAGTTTAACAGCTAACACTTATTCCTCTACATCTGTTCACAGGACTTGATGAAGAGGGGTGCAAAGAAACCTTGAAAGGGTGTACTTTTCATGAAGTATAGCCTGTGGCTGAGGGAAGTGGTGGTATTTACTAAACCACAGTCAGTAAACCTTGCCTCAAGGCCTCAGTCAGGTTGACTACTTAGCCTTTGGGATAGGAGGTTGGGAAGGGAAGGTGTTTAATCCTGTCTCTCCTACCCGTAGGCAAAAACTGTGCTGATAAAATGAATCCTTCTTTTCTCTGACAAAACTGGGCCACTACGTATAAAGATATAAAGTGTTCATAGTATATAGAGCAAAAATGTTATGTGACTCCAGCCAAATGCTTAGGGTGCCTGGCTGCTAAGAAACTATTTAGAATGGTCTTTCCTCCTGTGACTGTGTATTTTCTCCACTATCTTGTCAATAAAAATGCAAGTTGTAGAGTAGGGAGCCTGAGCCATGCCTACATCTTACTGGCTGTTTTAATGAGTTGGCTTTTTTTCTTTCCTCCTCTTGGTTGCTTAATAGTCTAGGTACAATAAGAAATGTACTGTTTATAGCTTGAGAATGCTTTCTGGAAATAGCATAGGTAGCTTTGAATTCCCACCCACAAGTTAAGATTTCTTTGCCAGGTTCATGATTTTTTTGGAATGAAGTCTTTTGTTAAAGCATTACAAGAAGCAACAAGAAAATTACTGTTTCCTTTGCTGTTATTAATGGAGTTACTAGCATCCTCCTGTGCAAGATTCAGTGCTTCATTGCTATCCTTGGAACTCCTCTAGCTTCCAGACTAGTGGAGTTGAAGCTCAAGGAAAGCTACACATTTTGACCTTTGGGCTGGGCAGCATGGGTCCTTTCACAGGTGGTCTTAGTCGAGAGGTCACTGAGACTTCTGGATTAACTTACCTGCTCCTTAAATTGTTTTTAGGTACATCTATATGCAGCCCGAAATTTTTCTACGTTTAAGTTCAGTTGCATTATTTTATACATTGGATGTTTCTCTGTGGCTGATCCCTACCAAGAAAATATAAAATAGCTTTATATAGACTCATCTCAGTACCAACTTATTAAAAAAAAAAAAAATCTCTAGGCAGATTGAAGGCATTGATGAAGATTTCTTTAGTGATCAGATTTCTAGTAATGGATGAAAATCAAAACTTCTCATAAGAATAAAACATACTAAAAACTATACTAAAGTAAAAGGTGTCAAGAATTAGGTAAATGCCCAGAAATTAAAAATAGTCCTATCTGATAAGATTTCAGTTAAGTGCACTAAGGTGTCTGACTACATGTTAAATCTTCTATTTTAATAGTTTGATTTTTGTTGCTTGTGTGATCAAAAGTTATACCAGACTTCACTGTAACACCAAAAGGACTCTAAGAGACCATACTAGCTTCTGTGGCTTAAGTTTCATTCCACTTGTCTAAGACAGGTTTTTAAAACAGAGGAATTTCAGAGGAAGTACCTGTTTTAAACAGATATTGAAATGTTTAACAATTACATATTTTTATATGCATATAAAATAAAATTGCCTCAAATAATACATATATTGATGCTGGCTGTGATGATTACTTGTGTTTCCGTAACTGATTATGCAGACAAATGTTTTCAGTTATTAGTTGCTATGAAATGTACAGCTTTTGTCTTTAGAAACTCTGTGAGAAACTATCTTAAGTAACGTGGCTTACAAAAAGGACTGGTGGGGAGCTTCAGTCGGAGAAGTTTAAGGGTAGCAATAGAAGGGTATACTTAGCTTGTGGCAATGATACTATGTCAAGGACAGAACAGTATTGTAGGATTTTGGAAAGCAAATGTAAAATAGCAACTAGTGGTGTAAAACCATTATAGCATAGTAACATTAATGATTTTGGCTTTACTGCAGTGGGCCATTAAAAGGAACTCTTGCTTAATGACTTAACATTCAAGTTTCCATGGTTTCAATTACTGAATGACTGATACTTCCAACCTTTATTATCCATGAGAAAAAAGATTTTTTTTTTGAAAAAGCACATAAACTCCTAGAATCACTTTTGTGAAGTGTTCTCTGCAACTGATTTAATTAAATACTAAAGCCAGAGCTTATTACTGCTAATGGTACCAGTATTGCTCATGAAACATACCTGTGGTTAATCTGATTGTGGTTTCAAGCAGCAGCATGCTGCTTGAAAAATCAATATTCTGTTTATATGTCTGATCTTTTACTTCTGGGTATGCATGATTGATTAACCTTTATATCCCATAATGTAATGGATTTAAAGCAAGACAGTTTGGGGTCCTGGGGAATAGACAGCAGTTTCACAGTTCAGAGGATGGTGTTAATGGCATTAATATATTAAAATAGTAAGGTAATGGTGAGGAGTCTGCCCCTATTAGGCAACTTGCCCACTCTTAGTGCTTGAAACATAAGACTTCTAAATGTGCTGCTTAATGACTTCAAAGTAATCCAAATGTGTATCTGTGCATGTCACAGTATATGCACATCAGAAAGCTGGGAGGGACGACCACCCCCTCTGCCACCCTCCTCCCCTCCTCAGCCCTTTAAATCTATATTTAGAGGCAACTGGAGGCAGTTAGAG
>VZSV01000300.1:332885-411747 GCA_013398735.1 Nothocercus julius
CCCAGCAAAAGGTTTAAAGTAATTCTGTGCTACAAAAACCCCTGTATGGCTTGCACTTGGTCTAGTGTTGTGACTGCTTAGAAACTTAACACTTACTGTGGCTAATGAGTACCAGAGGCTGCAGTCATCTAGAAGCACCACTATATTTCAGGTGAGTATACGTTAAGAAATGTGAGCATGAGGAGGAATAAAGAGTCCAAGTCAACTGAAATGCTCCAAATTCTCCTTGGAAAAGAATGGAACTAGAGAGCTCCCACTCCACAAAGAAAGATTCTGAATACAAGAAAAGGATAACTTCGGTATGTACAGAGACTTTGTATGTTATGAAGACAAATAGTTGCACAAGGAAGGAAAAGAAATATTCTGCTTGTGAAAAAAGTACATCATGGTGTTCCTTTAAGGGTGCATTCCTTTAAGGGTGCCCCTTCCAGGCACAGCTATAGTTTTCTGTTTAGACGCACTGTTTTATTGCCATAGAGATCTGCTCGGAACCTTTTTTCTAAAGCTTAAATAATCAATTAATGCAAAATAGTTGGTTAACTAATGACTGCACTTCAATCAGAACAGTAGTATCACTTGCCCTTCTGTACAAAGCTCTCAGCTAAAAAGGTGAGTAGTTTATTTTTCTTTTAGCTAAGTTGTGTTAAATGGTATCCTGTTCAGTGGATTAACACCTAGAAGAGACTTTTTGAATATGTAGATCTACTGACAAGAATACTGTTAGTGTTTACACTGGTTATAAATCAAAATCAAATGTTAAAATCTGGAAATTAGAGTGAATTCTCTGTTTCCTCTCACTACGCTTTCATCTTGCCAAAAGAAGGCAATAATTCTCCCAGCTGAAGATTAATACTTCTGGCTTAACTCTTTTGAATGCAGTATGAACAGTTAGTTATCTTGGCACATGAAAATAGTAGCAGCTGAACAGGAGACAGAGGTATTAAAGCAAATAGAAATCTTTCTAGTGTCTGGTTGTGTTTCTGATTATTTTTCTTAAGCCCTGAGCTCTTCTGGCTTTTTCTTAATCCTTTTGTCGTGAATTGATTCCTAGTGAATTTTCAGAAAAGCTTTTCTTTCCTGTCTACTCCCATCTTCGTGTTAAATGCCAAAGAAGAAATCTCACTGTAGTCAAATTCAGATGTCCAGAAACACCATTGATTGCTTTAGTACTATTTCAATACTCTGAGATGTGGTCAGAATTAGTATTGGTGTAAGTAAATTCCTCTTCCACAGTCCACAGTGAATCTGATGCTTGGTTACATTCTCTAGCGCATTGCTTGCAAGTGATTGTAGGCCTGGTATGCTACTTTCTGTATCAGACCTCACTTGTGCAATTATGGCTTTTCCATGAATATCTTATGAGGCTTTTTTGAAGCAAAAGAGTCCAAGAATGGAACTTGTTTTCCTTTATGACTTACAAGCAATAAAGGCTTAGATATGCATTTCAGAAACAGTGCTGAGGATATATGCTGTATCACTGCATTTTTCATAGTCTGAAAAAAAAAAACAGTAATGAGAACATTCTCTTATGTTTGTAGTGATGGATGACTTTTTACATGTATTAACTGCTTTTTATGATTTTTCCGGTGATATATTGTGTTTTACTTTGCTTTATAACTTTACAATGCAATTTGAAATTTGAAATGTGATGCTTCCTGGTGAAAAAGAATAATAATTTCACTGATTAGACTTGCTAAATAGTCTTGTACACTATGACTACAGAGGTGTTTAATGATTGGAAGGATTAGGAAACAGTTAACTTGGACTTGAAAAAAAGCTATTTTCCTATGACTCAAATTATTTTAACTTTTTCAATGTCTACATACTTGTCAACTGAACAGAGCAGCTTCAAAATATACTCAAATTATGGGACTGATTGATCAGGTGACAAAACTTGTGGGTGCTAGCTAGAAAAATGAAAACCTGAAAAGGAGGGTTAGACTGTTGAAAACACCAATTGTATGAAGTAAGGTTCTCCATGTTCCCTGAATTAATATAGTCTAAGCAAAAGACACAATGGTAAAGTATTTGAAAGTGATGGTAAGACTGTCAGCTAAAAATGATCCATGCAATCCACGCCCCTTAAAAGGGAAGAATGAATAGACTCTTTCAAGGTGTCTGATAATATTAGTACAGCAAGGGATCAACTGATATCAGCTTAAGATGTTCCCACATGATGTAATTTCAACATAAAAATAAAATAGCAGATGGCATGGCTCTGCTGTCTATTGGGAGCTTTTCAGGTGTGCCATGTGTTCTTTTTGGACTACTTGAGACTGCTGCTGAAGAACATGTCTACTAATGGGTTGAGCTGTACCCTGGCTCTGCTGATAGAATTTCAGTTAAAAGAAACAGAACAATTTTTCAGGGATGCTGTTAGGTGGTATAGTCATATGACACTGATTAAACTATGAAACAAACTGTCAACATCAATGGAAAATTTTCTGTCTACACTACTTGACCCAAAACGTCACATTTAGCTCAGTTGTCATCAAAAGCAGAGACATGAAAGCATGTGAATTGCCTCTAAAGGAACTAAATCAGCAGCTCATCTTGTTTTATAAATGTGATATGTAGACCAGTGGGATTTTGACTGCTGCAGCCTAGGGTCAAGTCTTATTTCTTTTTTATTGTAATCCACAGAGGCTGTTACCTGCTTTAGTAGGCACTGACTTAAAAGAACACGGAAAAAAAGAACAAGGAAAGATAGTTTTGTGGTTAAGACCAACTGTCTTATTAGAAATTTGTGTACCATTCATATGGTTTCTGCAGTTTGCTGATCATCTCTGGCTTATTCTACGAAGTCAAAGCGCATAGACTAAAGATTAGAAAGTAATCAAGTTCACTGACTCAAGTTTGCTTGAGGTGAACTTAATTTGTGAAATTCAGACACTTGGAACTATGGAACTATTAACATGAGGTATTATATGTTGAAAATATTGACTTATTAGTGACGGCAAACTACTGACATTTCTACTGTCCTGTTACATAGGCCTTCAGAGCTGTAGAACTTAAGTCAAAAGGTTGTAGTATAAAGTTAAATGCAGGGTTATTTCAACTGCTAGTCATCTTGAAAGGAGAGAGGAGATGAAGGAAAAAAAAAAAAGGAATGCTTATTGCAGCTCACTGAGACTTAAAACTGATGTTGATAATACAGTTTATGTAACTCTACCTTTGCACTAGCTTTATCAGAGAAGCAATTACTGTTTTAGAGAATTGAAAACTGAAACATGGTAAAATGATAGGATTTATTTAAACTCCATGAATAGAACAGGGGCAGAATTAGCTGGGTAAGTTCTAAAAACATTTAATGTCATAGCTACTAGATTAATCAGTCATTGATATTACTGGTATGCAAATAATAAAACTAAAGAATATTACCAGGTATATAACAATTGACATGCTATGTTGCATATAAAATATTTTGACATAGTTCCAGGCTCTTTGAAACATTGTTTGGATATTTTTAAGACTTGCTTCTGAAACTTAAGTTTTATAATTTGTACCTGCACTTTGCATGGGTGGTTTTCAGCCTTGTAGTCTAAAGAGGTGGGGGGGTGGGGATCATCTTTCTTATGGTTAACATTACAAACTAAACTAAAATATGACTGTGCACTCACTGGTGACAAAGGTAAAATGAGGTAAAAGTAGTTAGAATATGCACCCAATTCAAGTCCATTGTTCCTGAGTTATTAAGCTATGCTAAAGTTGTCTTCCTTAAACTATAATCCTAAAATGGTAATCTAGAAATCCTGTTCAAAACTTTATAATTATTTTTTTCGATCATGCAGTAGTGTTAAACATGTCAGTTGAACCCTTTAGCAAAACTGAATTTTCTTGATTGGGCTGGTGAGTACTGGTTAAACACAGCACATACTTCAGCCAGTTAACCTATTTCTATGTCTTAATACAGTATTTGTATGTGAGAATTTATGTAATAGATATGTCACGAGCTTGGGGAAATACAGTGGATATCTAGATGTGTCTTCTGGAATCTGTTTTGACTGTGGATTCATTTACAGTTCTACATGTTTTGTCTGTGGATTCATTTACAGTTTACTGCATTTTACTACATAATATAGTAAAGCCTGATATGCTATATTGCAATAAGGTATTTCATTGTAATGTGCTTTCAATAGAATTTGTGTATTGAAGTGTAGAATTAGCTGCAGAAGTTAGAATATCCCCTAAGCTATATGGAATATAAATGTATAAGATCTTTTACACTAAAATTCATGTCATACTAATTATCAAAGTGTTCTGTGAATCATGGTTGGGAGGCAACTACTTGAACTGTTGAATAAACATGTTTTTGACCATTTTACAACATAATTAAGAATGTAACCCTATATGCAAGTGTGTTTCAATAAAAAGTGCTAGTTGTACATTTATTTGCAGCTCAGTTTGTATAATTTAATCAGAATAACAAATTGCAGTTTTTAAAACTAAAAGCCTAGTAATCACCTTTGCAAGTGTTGGTGTTAAGTTTTCAAGACATGTTTTAAATTCAGTGTCAATACTTATACACAATCCTCCTTGAACAAATGAATACATGAAATGGGAAGTTTCTAAAAATGTGTAGGAAAGAACACTTGAAATATTCATTTTTTTTTTAAAAAAAGGTATTTTAAAATAGAATGAGCTCAATACCTGAGGCAAGGAGTTCTGGACACCTGTGAACATCTTGAAATATTTCCAGTAGTGTTACGAAAAAAGGAATTCCTCAATGTATCAGGTCTTGTTTTCACTACTTGTAACAAACTGAGTTTTCTATCTACCTCTAAAGAATAGGACCCTTCAGAGCCTACCTAGGGCTATACAGTCTAAGTGTAGATACATCCATTACACCATGGGCTACATGTAGGAATGCTAACTTCTGTGCACTGTTATAAAAAGCTCATAGTTTAAAAGGAGGAGAATTCACAAGTGTCAGTCTCACTTGTGCTTTTACCTCCTGTGGTTTGGTAAAAGGCTACAAAACTCCTCAAAGAGAAAGCACAGGAAGGCTTTTTAAATGTTAGATATGAATGGACTGTGTGCTCTGACTTTCCATGGCTATGTTAATCCATGTTAAGGCCCAGCAATTGGGAGCATGCTGACTTTTAGTCTTTATTTTAGTCTTACAGAATATAGATAGAACTAGTCTTTATAGCCAGAATTTGAAAAGTAAATATGAAATTTTTTGGAACTGGTAAAACAGAGCTCATGTTTTATAGTATGAATTTCTAATAAACCCTGCATAATTCAATTGTTTATCCAGCACTCTTTGGATTTATTGCTAATAACAGTGTATGCATTTCATAATTTCTAAGAAATCACTCCAAAAATAGCATAAGGAAAAGTACAGGAAGAAAACAGATCAAATGATTTTTTTCTAACTGTTGTCAATAGGGCATGATCAAAGTCCTGTACAAGATTATAGATTTGTTACGGCAGTAGCAGTTCTAGTGCAGTAACAGGCTATTTAAAGATTTCAGTCTTTACATGTACAGCATGATTGTACACTGAGGCAAATACAACTGAGACATTCTTTGAGATCTGGTTAAGAAATATGAAAGAAAATGTAGGATTTCAGAAATAAGGCCTGACAAGTATCTTCCATTTTTTAGTTCTATTTCTGTGCAGTGTCCTGAGATTTTGGACAATCTCAAATCTAGTCTGGTAGGATTTTATCTTCAACTTCTGCAAGTATGATACATCTTCACATGTTAACTTTAAGATAATTTCTTGCTTGTATTTGTTTTTCCATAAAAGAAATGCTTTTCTCTTTTATTTTTAACCTCTGGGCATTGTTTCTAATTGTAGTTTTATTTAAGAGATTTCACAAAATAAAATCTTCTCATTTCTTACTGTGTAAATCTGAAAATTCCTTTTTTCCTTTTTATGCTCCCTTAGTGGTGCTAGAATGCTTTTGTTAGGTTTTATTAGTACTAATCTTATCATTCCCAATATTCATTTTACTTTATTCCAAAACCAAGTGTGGGGGTTTTTTGGTTTTATTTTTGTTTGTTTTTTCCAAATGTTGGTGATTGACTCATGTCCCTTCTTCATTTCTGGCCTCTGGACTGTTTATGTTCAGGTTCCCATTTCTATCTGTTATGTGTGCTAGAAAGTCATTAGAACAAGGATTATTCAATGTTATGTCTCTTAAGTCCCAGCACATAATCACTGCCAACTATGCTGTGATGGTATGGTTAAGTTTTGATGGGATAATTTTAGAAATTTAATTGCTTAAATACTTCCTATATCAGGTGTTATAACTCTTACTAGTACATTTTACTTTATAACTTCCAAACATAATTCTAAATGGATGTGCAGTTCCAGATGCAAGACCTAAGTACTGAATATGTACTAAGACTGCTTGCCTACATACTTGAGCTATGAAGGCAAGGACTTGAGAAAAAGGAAGTCTAATTTGCAGGGTTGACCCTGATTCTCTTCCTTTGTGTCCTTTGTCTTGCAGCTAGTAGACTATCATGGCTAAATTCCAGTAAGTTTTCTGCTGCAGGAGATGACTCCTATGAATGATATGGGAAATGGCAGGAAGAGAGTGGGTATACATTCTGTAGTTACCTGCCTCTTGATTTTTGGAAATGGTGACAGCTCTTTCATAAACCATTTTGTTTAAAAAGCAAGTAGAATATGAAGCATAACTGGTATTTACATTTTAACTGAATAGCTCTGTATATTTAAGTAGAAAGAATATACAGCCATTACTGAAGCAAGTGATACAATAGTGAAAGAAAAAGATCCCCAAAGCTTGTAGTATTTTAATGTAATCTGTCTTTGATCTGTCAAAATATTCTAGAAAAATATAATTTAATAACTTCAGATTTCTCCACAGTCTAAAGAATAACTAATAATGGAGGAAAGATATCCATACAGGAAATATACAAGGTGATAGTTGGAAAAAGATTAAATGAATATTTGTGGTAAATGAAAATGTGAAGAAAGCTGCTTACCACAGTCATGACTGTAAAAGGAGAAATATATGTATAAATAAGTATATGTAAGAATGAATTCTGGGAGGCTGAGAGAAGGATCCTTGTGTGAGTGTCAGGAATCTGGACACAAGAGTGTGGTAAAACTATTCTGCCTTCATGCAGGTCAAAAGTTCAAATTTATTAAAAAAACCAAACTGTTAAGGATCATAATCACACCAAAGTTCACATGGATCAGGCTAGCAAAGTGCAGTGAATCAATAATGCAATGCTCTGACAAGTAAGATAGATTATATGCAGCTTTATTAGCAGGAAGACACAGAATTAACTAGCTATTTGTTCTGATGTTATATAAATTTTTAATTCAGGTGCATTTTTGTTCTGGAAATAGACCAAAATCTATTGGAATAGTAAACCAGAATAGCTATTTTTGTTCATCAACTATATTTTTCCTTCTTTCTCTAAAGCATCAAAACTTTCCTGAAAATGTATGCCTGAAGGCGATAAGATGTTCGAGATGTGACCTGTGGTAGGATGCTGGTGTTTCTGCTGGGAGTTGGAAACTTCAAATGAGAGTCCTGCCAAGAAGTCTGTGGTTAAAATGATGCTTGGCTTCAGAATTAGAACTAAGGATCTTTTTTCATTTAATCAGATTGGGAAATAGAATTGGGAGTATTTTCTCCTCACTGATGTGAGATGCTTTTTAGGATAATCATCATTTCTATATTAAATTGATTCATTATTTCTCTGATCTTTTGTTCTTGTCTGACAATGTGATTTCTTTGTGCTAGACTGTTGCATCGAAGTCCAACTTGAGTTTGAATCCAGTTACTTGCTGATCATGGTGTAGAAGTGATGTGAATTCTTCTGAATTAACTGTTTGTTATGCAGTTTCCTGAGCTTGAGGAACTATTTTGATTGGTTTAAATGTGCCACATGCACATGAAGACAGAAGACTTTCATTTTACATAGGCTATGTAATGACCTCTTTCAACAGTGCTGACAAGATGCAAAAGATGAAAATTCTTTAAAGTAGTCTTTCATTTTGCTAAGATGAATTTGAAGGAAAAATTAGTATAAGAATAATTAAGAAACCTATTGTCTGCTAATCATCATTATGTATTTCCATGGTAATATCTCTGATAGCTCAAGGTATAAATAAATCAATGTCCCTACAAAGCAAATGTAGGAAGTAAACAACCTAAAGATGATTCTCTTTCAGTTGAACAAATGTTTTTTGATTACATGTTTTTAATGGTATTATTTTGTTGCTTTACTGAATAATTGCAGTTTTATTTCTTTCATATTTACTCCAATTACTTGATGTGATGAGGTAGATAAGTTAGTTGAAATACACACACATATTTCTAAAGTCACAACATATTGATTGAAAGTAGGTAGTACTTAATATGATTACAAACCAGTAAGAAAGTTCTTGGTAGCTTGTTGTAGGGAGCAATACACCTTGTGCGGGGTGGGGAGGTGGGAACCCAAAACTGAAACCCTATTCCATGTGAAAGTCAGAGTGCTTAAACATGCTGGTGCAAATTTAATGTAGTTCTGTAAATAACTCGGGCATTTTAAGTATTCAGGATTAATTAATGCTAAAAAGGATCTAGCATCTGCACACTTCGACTATTAGTCATTTAATAAGTTCTTGGTTATTAAGAAAAAAAGATAATACTTAATTGCTTTTTCCTCATTCTCTTAGCAGTCTTCGTAAAAAAATAAATTAGGTCTTTAAGGAGCATGTTATCAACAAGCTCTGTGCTTCTCTGATTACAAGTAGGGCATATGAAGTTCTAATTAAATAAAGGTAAATGAAGGCAATCATAACAGGTTTAAATCTTAAAACATTTTCTTGTTTTTAACTTTTAGAAAATTCCTTTAGAGTTTGAGCTCTTCATTGTTCTTGCTTTAAATTCCTTAATTTTTTTTAACTTGTCCACATTGTAGCCTCAAGGAACAATACTTAAGATTGCCTGAGCATCTTTCTGGCAGCTGTTATGTGTTTATGGAAGTTGGTTGTTTTAAAGGAAATTATTTTTCACCATGAGGACAGTTGAGCTTTGGAATGTCCAGGGGCTGTGGAATCTCCAGACATGGAAGTTTTTGAGACTGATTAAAAGCCCTGAGCAATGTGATCTGATCTCAGCTAGCCATGTTTAGAGCAGGATTTTGGACCAGACGCATCCTGAGGTTCCTTCCAGCCTGATTATCCTAGTTTGTAGAATAAGAAGAATTCCTGACCCAAGAAAAGTACCAGCAGTTGCTTACTGCAGCCTTTTTGAGGCTTTGTCTTGGTACCTCTGGTGCATCTGCAGTGCTGGCCTACAGCCTAACCTGGGCCAGCTCTCCTTGGCCTGAGGAGTTCTGCTGTGCTGGGTTTCAATGGGGGGACTTAGCGATCCTTCCAGGAGGTGAAGGCAAGTGCTCGTTCTACAGGTGACACGATATGGTGAACCAGCAGTAATGTCTCTTCTGTGGCAAAGCTCAAGTTGCAAGCTTTAGCAGTGTGTTCTGTAATCTTGTCATGAATTTTTTTAAGGCTTTTGAGGAAGCATTACTTCTCTATTCAGACAAGTAATTGTCCTTACTGGAACTAACCTTCTTGAAAAGGACAAAAAATATTTTAAAGTTGCTTATTGAAATAAATGTTTTCTAGTTACCAGTGTTATTAGTGGTCCTTGGCTGTATTTAGGAGGGCCTGTAAGATTTGGCAAAGCATTTTTAGTACTTTCTGCAGAAGAGTCATTACTTCAAAAGAAAATTATGCAGCATATGGGGAGAGAGGAGGAAAGCAGAAGGAAGGGCTAGCTTTCCAGTGAAAGTGTTTCATGATGCATGTACTGGCTGAAAAACATTCAATAACATTACTGTACTGCCATTTTGTAAAACTGATTTAGCCATAAAATTGTTCATTTTAAAGTCTTAGAGCTTCATACAAGTAAATTACTCATCTCTGATGGCTGAATAAGGCAATGTTAACCACAGAACAGAGGCTACTGCCCTGCTGAATATTGCTGCAGCTTGTTTATAATCAAATACAGCTTCAGTTAAGGTATAAGATGCTATTGGTATTTATTAAATATCAACAAATTATTGCAAAAGCAATGATCAACCTTAATAAGGAGCAATGCTGAATCTAATACATTTTATTAACTCAGCATTTTATTAACTTTAAGTTAAATTATAGAGAAACAATTGCAATAGATTTTTATTAAGATAACTTGCAGGTTTATCTAAATGGTAGGAAGCCTTTGTAGTTAGGAATCTAAAGCAATTTGCTGTCATAGCACAGTGATTAAAGAAAAGTTATGTACATGGAAAGGTGCTATTAGGTTGTATCACAAGTCAGTAGAGCAGGAAGTACTGACCACCTCAGGGAAAAAACAGTTCAGGGTCTTAAGATCACCAAACTTTTTCACAGCTGTTTGAGGATTCAGTCTCTTGTATCTGTCCAGACAAGGTAGGTGGAGAGGCACAGTGAAACACAGCCTTTAATTCTATCATCTGACTTCTACCTCCACTTGTTCTGTTATTAGAAAGCAGTGATAGCAATAAATCTCTATCCTTCTAAGTAGCTCTTCCACTGACTAGAGGAGGCTAAGATTTATTTTCCTTCCTAACTTTAAGAACTCTGGCTTGTATCTCTGGGAAATACTGAGACTCCCAAGTTGTTATTTGGATGAGGATTCACTGAGATTTCAGATCCAGAAAGTGGCTCTTTATTCCATGCTGAAGTGTTATTAGACTGTTGTGAACAATTGGAGGAAAGTTCAGTGGAGTGAATTAACTGGTGAAAGAGAAAGTCCTTCAGGCATTTGTTTACCCTTACCTTTTTGTCCTCACACTAGTATCTTCATTTTTTTTTGAATAAATATATTGGTTTAGTAACAGAATTGAAGTATTTTTCACCCTTTCAAATAGACTAGAGTCTGATGGCTAAGGGTGCTTCCAGATGTCTGTCCCTTCCTCCTGCTCTTATTTAAGTTAATAGTTTTATCTTAGTGAAAGCTAAGTTGTATACAAAGTGTGATTGATTTTATTTGTTACTGGCTTCTTCAAGAGAAAGTTTGTTTTCTAAGGTATCTGATCTTATCAGCTGGATTCTGGCTGTCCTAGTCTATCAATAATTACATATGTATGTAAATTACATTTAGTTTATTATATCATAATTTTGTTATAATTCTAAGAAAGAGAAATTTCAGATTCTGTTTTTATCCTGAACTCTCAATATTTCACCTGGCAGAATTTTAGGTACTCAGAGAGCTTTAACAGATGCAGGAACACCTTTTGTGTTAAAACTGAATACATATTCCATGGGCTCTGCTTCTGGAATTGAAGAAAATTGAGGTGCAATAGGAGTCAGGCTTTTTTAATTTAGGCCATTCAGAGGAGTGTGTGGAGGTGAAAGCATATTAAATACTAAGTAAATAGCTTATGGTAAAGGCAAAAACTGTCAAAGTTAAGTTTATGGTTTGACCTTATTTTTATGTACAACTAATTATTGTTAGTTTGTCTTTATCATTCTTGGTATTGATTTGCAAAATTGTACTTAAAACTTTAAACATGCAGTCTTGAAGGCAGTATCAAGTAATTTAGTCATCTTAATCTTAAGTATTTAGGACTGGAAGTTGTAGTAATATTAGCTTATTCTTGTTTATCTGGTGTTAATGGATGATAAACAAAATGAACAGAATTGAACAGTTAAGGCTACAGTTTAAACTGTTCAATTTACTTCCTTAGCCATTAGGAAAAGATTAGATTAGATTAAATAACAGACCATATGGAAGTAATTTATCTTCTCAGTGGTAGGATAGAGATTGCAAATGGGCAGACTGCTTCAGTAGTGGAAACTGAAATAATTCTTCTTGTTAAACAATCAATGTATTGCTCATATTTCTTCCCAGAGGCCTGTAGCATAGTGATATGTAACAACTCTTTACTTTGAGCTTTGTATTAGAGCAGGACTTGATATCCTGTCACAAAGTTGCAACACTGGAGCACTGTGAGTGCAATGCAATTCACATATTCCTGAAGGGTATTGCTATTTAAAAAAAAAAAAAAAAAAAAAAAAAAAAAAAGCTGCTGAATAATAAAGGCTCCCTTTTTAAAGTGACACTTTTTATCATTTTTTTCTGCTTAAAGCAAGCATGATTTGAATATTCATGATTTTCATTGTACAAAGTACACTTAAAACCATATTGCTCTACTGTGATAGATTATCTTTATTAATTGCTCAAATGTAATTAGAACTAGAATATATAGAAATGGGCTTATACGCTCTGTAGCTGTTAATAAAAGAATTGTAACTTTTATATGCTTGTTCATTATGCTAAAATAAATTAAAGACTTAATCACTTTGATTCTTTTCAGCTCTACCAGTTGTCTTATATCTTGAAAACCTTAAGATTCTCAAAATTAATTTGTTAGCCACTTGACAGAAATCTTTCTGGAAGAAAAGCAAAGTGGTGTAATTGCTTTGACTACAGTAATTTGCAAATGAATGAAATTAGATTACCTGTAATGCTGATAATTTATTTCCTTGTAGTATTAATGTGTTTTCTATACAGCTGTACCTCTGTATCTGTTTTTTTCTGGGACCTTTTGCAAGTATGACAATTACTCTCTTCAGTAAGTTCTCAGATTGACCCTAGTAAAAACTGATTTGTTTCTCTCAAATAAGAAATGCAACTTTATTACTAGAAAGAAAACTCCTGTGTTTGTATGTTAAATGAATCTGTACTGTAATGCTATTTACAGGTGTCTAAGTAGGCAATGCTTATTACATTACCAAGAAAAGATATGCTTGTAACTCTCCTCTGTATTTTTATTGCTTAAATGCTTATATTTGTCTAGTAAAATCTATGAAGTGATTTTCAATTGGCTTGTATTTGTCAAATTTTAAACTGTTTTGAGTTAATTATGTGTATGTAGGGCAAGTCTGGTATTAATCTTTTCCAGTATCCAAGGAATTTTGATAGCCATCTAGAGTCTAGAAGTGCTGATGACTTGGCCAGATAAGATGGTCAAGGCATTGAAACAAGTCCTGCTTACTAATCTGTCTTGTAAAGTTGTCTTTCACACCTTTCAATAATTGAAAATAGGTTTAAGAAAAAGCATGTGTGATGTTTTTGTTTGTTTTCCAGTAGAGGAATAAATAAATGGAAATTCTCTTAAAATAAAAAAGCTAAGGGTTGTGGTGATCAGGGGAAGGAGAGGACATGTACAACTTTCTCAGACATGTAGACTTGAATTCCTTCATGCTTGTAATTTGTTAATCTGTTAACTTTCAGTTAATGTTTGGAACATCTCTGTGCAGTCTCCAGGTTTCTCTTCATCAGCTAAAAAACCTTGGCTTTGGGTTCTGTTCCCTTTGCAGTCTCTGGTGAGAGGCTGTTGCTTGCTGTCCTTCCTTGCAACCTCTGCTTGAGACCTTTCTCTTCCCACAGCACAAACAGCCCTCTAGAGGTGCCACGTGCTTAGGGAAGTGGTGACCAGTCAAGTGTCTGTCCAGCTGCTCAGCCACACCTAAACATAGACAAATGGTGGGGGGGGAAGTGTTAAATGGTAAATTAAAAATTAACAGATGTCTGTCCAATGAAGGTTTATTTGAAAGGAAGTTCCCCATTGCTGAGTTGAAGTCAAGTTTTCCTCATTTTAGGAGAGCTTTATTAGTCAAGTGTATGGTGTCCTGCTTCAGGCTCCTTGTCCTCAAGCTGTGTACCACTTTCAGGCTACTTATTCTAATATGTTGGTGGCTGTCATACTAGATGCTCAGAATAACATTGCCTGTTTTGGTAGTGGAGAGATAGGAAAAGCTTCTGATTATTTGTCTTATGATACATGGATGACTGATGACTGGATGACTGATATTGTTCAAGCTGTGATACTGAATGCGCACTGAGGAACATCACAGGTTAAGTCTCAATATTTCATGTAGCTTTTTGGAACAACACTTGAAAAAGTATGGTGTATGTTGTGGGCTTTTAGCTTGTTTGTTTTTATTCAGCCAGAAAAGCACATTTTATTTTTCTCTTCCCTGCTATATTTTCTAAAATTTGTGCCCTTTCTGAATATTGTAAAAGGTAGAACTACCTGACTTCATATGCAAAACCTAGCTCTTAGTTCTGTCATGTTATAAGAAATGTTACAGATCAAAAGCACTGGCTTTTTGTCAGACACTCAAACTGAAGATACGCAAGCAATGCACCCTTCTGACCTTGGCCTACTTGTGAGCAAGAATAACTGTCACAGAAAAAATTGAAGTGTTGTGCAGTAATACATATAGTTGTAAGTGAACTCCAGGTTGCTCTTGGACAAAAAAAGTGCCTTAATTAAATCAGGCTGCTGTATTGTAAAGGAGACTTATCTGTTCAGAACAGAAGCATATTTTTTTTAAGGCTGTAAGGTTGTACTCTTAAACAGTCTCCTGGGTTTATGTTTTAACTTCTCTTGTCTTCTGTAAGCACAGTGAAGTAAACAGCTTGCTAGTTCCTTTTCCTTACAAGGAAGATAAGGAAATGTCTCTCCCTGGGTCCATCTTCCTTAGCATGTGCTATTAAAGTAACAGCACTTGACTCGGTATGCCAGATCGTTCTTCCCTTCTTGAGGGTGACTTGTATACAATTTAATATTATGAAGAGATACTTAATCTAATTGCAAATGAGCTAGCTAGGGAACAAGAAGTAGTGCAATTCAATGTTTGTGGCACTGCATACGTACTAATTGCTGGTCCTGATGTGCAGGACTTGCATTAGTTCAAACATAGCACCATGTTAAGGCAGTTACACTGCTTTCAGGATATAAGGCAATGTTTTTCCACTGTGTTGTGTAGCTTTCCTGCTTATTTATCTTCTTTAGGCTAGACAAGAATTTTTACTGAAGACTGTCTTGCACCATGAAGATATGCTCAGGCAGTGCTGTCCTTTTTAAAACATAACTTTCTATATTTGGAGAAAAGTAACAGTTCTGGTTACTGTGTGTGGCTATGGCAGGACACTTTGTCTCAGCTGAGATTCTGTAGGCTATTTTTAGTGTTGTGAAGTACTATGAAGAAGTGGATAAAGGAGGAGGCATCTGTGCTAGATGTTCACAGTTTTTTTCATACTGTTCAGAAATGGTTTTTGAGAATATCTCACGGGAGAGGAAGGAATGCCAAGGTTGAAGTAGCATAGGATGCCTGTGAAGTTGACACAAGCTGCAGCTTAGAGGTTGTCTGTAACTCAAATCTCATGAATACTCTAACTCCTCTATAGTATGTTGCTTAATTTGAATTACCTGGCCTATCAAGAGGAGTTTTCAGGTTTCAGGGTTCTCAACACCACCAGTCTGTGCAGCTCGTGAAACGTGGTTGTTTTCATTTGACGTAGGTTAGTTGGTCAGGAAGAGGTGACTTGAGTTAGTGGAGAAGTGAAGGTACATTCTCAGAAAATAAACTTTAATCAAAAGAGTTGACCCCATGCAAAGGGGCAAGGGGATTAAATATAAGATGGTGACTATAATGATGAGGATAGTAGTCTGGCAGCTGACAATTGTTTGAGTGGAACACTCAATTATCAGTAAAAAGAAGTATTTGTTCATCTCAGGTATCTTCAGTGGCAAGAAATTTGTGCAAATAAAGTTAAGCAAGGTGGTTTACTGATAGCAAACATGACTTGCAGGCAATTTTAACTAGATTACAGAATGACATAAAAGATTACACTATCCTAAGGTTAGGAGTAGGGATTATGTGTTCTTGGGTATAGTATGATTCTGTCCCAAAGCTTTTGCTATGAAGTGACTTGAAAACACTAGTTCAGCTGCTAGTAGTAAATTATGTGTTGAAGAGGTAAGGAGTTGAATCAGCTGAAATAGCATGTTAAGTTAAAAGTAGGTCTAATTTTCTGGATTTCATAAGGGCAAAGCTGGATGAAATTAGGGGAATAGGAGTGTTATAAGCATGACTGAAGAGTTTGAGAAGGTGTTTGGGAGCTTTGTCCTGGAAACAATTTTAGAACTTTCAGGAATATTAGCAGCAGTCAAATAAGGGAAATTTAGGGTGTTTCTTAACTTGTCAGTGAATAAAGCTGCCCATCTCTACCAGAGACATAATGCAACTTCAAATAAGAAAGAACTATCAAAAGATAAACCAAGTAATTGTAGGAATGAACCAACTCCTTAAGAAAAGGGGGGGGGGGNTAAAAATCATTAGAGATAATCTAGAAATAGTTCATAATCTATATAAATAGCTAGCTTCCATTTTTGATATGATAGTTGCCTATGTGACTTATCAGCGACATGAAATATATAATCCTCCTAAGTCTTTACATTATGTTAATATTACTTTCCCTTTTCTAGAGAAGCATTTTTAATTCATAATTGCACAATGTAATTTGAGAAGTGTGTGTGTTTCTTTTTTCTTAGATGGTATAGCTTGCATAATGTCCATGTAGTTATTTTCCATTGTCCTTTGGAAAGCCTGCACAAAATTCTTTTACTATTAATACTTTGTTTTGAGACAGATTTCCTTTGCCTATTTGTCCCTCTGCTTTAGAAAAATTCCCCAAATCTGTAGTTATACAAAAGACTTTTTCAACACAAATGTATTCAGCTAAAATTGGAGATTGAGGGTGTTACATTTTTTTCTTTCTTTTGGTTTATTTTCAAGAATTTTTATATCTGAGTAGTTCAAAAGGATGAAAACATACTGGTTTACAGAAAACATACATGAACATATGTTGAAAAATGGATTGTTTAGAAAGGTATAGTATGTATATATTATAGTATGTATATATCTGAGTAACCTTCTGAGTTTTTTCTATCTTGCACATGTCAAAACAGTTCATAGCAGCCACAATTCCAGAATGCTAATACATTAAATTTAAATTAAAAATTGCAAAATTAGGATATTGAGTTGAATAGAGATCATCAATATGGAAACAAGTTACCTTACTGCTTTTAGGAGAATAAAATCCTTAAAAGTAGTGATTTTATTTTTGTTTTAGTAGTTCAGGTTTTAATTTGTACAAGTGCTCTGTGTATGTTAACTAAGCCATAGTGACTACAGCTCTGCGATAGGAGCTGCTGTATTTGGATACACACCCACCCACATGTGTGGGGAATCTGAAAAAAAGTGAAATGATGCAAGGAATTACAAGGAAGTATCAAGATTGTTCTGCTGGGGGCAACAATTCAGTGGCAAGGATGTAAAATACTGTTTTGTTAATGCCATTTCATTTTGAATACTGGAATTCATATTTTGAAATTTTTATCCAAGCAAATGACTCCAGCAATCTTCTGTTCCCCCATGCTATGATTTTTCAATGATGTATCAGAGGAATATGGTTATTACTATTCTTGAATTCATTATCCCACCAAGAATTCCACAACTAGACACTTGTATAGTACTAAACTTAAATTGGATTGTTTGATCATGAATTAGGAATGTGAATATGTGGCCAATGAAGAAAATACACCTAAGGTTTGATGACAATTTTTTCTTATAGGAAGAACTATCCTAAGACAGAGAAGGTTTTGTGTAATAGTAATAGCTTTGTTCAGAATGGAGCTGAATTTGTCTAGGTCTGAAGAAAAGCTGACCTGGATCAGACAAAGGTTCATCTAGTGCCAGTAACTATACAGATAAAATCAGAATTAGGGGGCTTTGACTTTTCATGATTGAGCACTGTTTTCCACTTCTAAAATTCTAATATTTTTGACTGCTTTTGCTTCTTAAATTGACTCCTGGAATGAGATATGTGGACAAATATCCAGTCTTCACTGTAGCTCATTTTTTTCTGTACAACACTCTTTGATTAGCAGATTAGTTCTTTATAGTTCTGACTAAGTCAATGGACAGATTGAGACTGTAAGAAATAATCTCTAGTGCTTATTAATTTGTTCACTTCTGCTTTGCTTTCATTAGTTACTGCTCATTGTGTTTGCAAATAATAGATAAGGAGCCTAATAGAAATGTACACATATTGAGTACTATTGTAATTAGCAGTAGGAGTGTTCACTCTCCAGGAGAAAAGGGTACATGCGTTTGAATAATTATATTTTAATGTTGCTATTTTGAAGGGGGAGATTACCTGTAGCTCACTGAAGGTATGTGTTTTAAAAATAAAAGCCCATAATTAAACCTACAGGTTTGTAATTTCAGTGTGTGTTAAATTATACTTGCAGAATATAAAATTCTTTAGGACAGTATATTTGAATATGATATGGATTGAGAAAAATTCAGTGCAAGGTAGTTTCAAAAAAAAAAAAAAAATTAAGTCTATAGACCTAAGCATTATCTAAGCTGATCTATTTTTCTATTGCTTTCAAGCTACTAGGTAGGTTGCTTGAATTCCCAGCAAGCTGTTATGTCTTAAAGGAAGAAGTGTATGCGTTGAAGTTGAGAATTTACTGTTAGCTGTCATTAAATTGAGAGCCTAATTAAGGAATTATTGGTCCACTAGCAATGATGCTAAAACAATGGTAATATATGTGTACTTAGAACTATTTATCCCTTTCTGTGATGTTTTGTTTACCCTTCTGTTGCTCCTTTGGGGGCCAAGTTTGTGGACTTTAGGCAAGGTTGGGTATGGAGTGCAGTGTGGTGGCAGCATCAGGCAGCCTTTGCCAGGAGAGTTTGCTGGTGGGTTTTTAATTCATCACACTAAGTTCTGTTTAAAGTCACTTTTGTATATTTGCTAAGCTGATTACAACTTACTCTTCACTGGTTTGCAGTTTCATTTCATGTTGAAGCTTACTATATATGGTGTTTCATATATTTATGTAAATATATGTATGTATATCTGCAAACATGCTGGATATTTGTTTTCCCTAGAACTGGTGTTACCTGACTTGCAAGACTGTGTTTCTCTGAGCAGAACTAACCATGGAGCTGTTTGCAGCTGTGCGCCTGTGCTTTTGAGGCCTCTGCAGTTGTGATATACCATGCTACACTGTATTTTTATTCTGCAGTCACAGTTGCTACTGCTATCTATTGGCTAGGTATGCATATGTCCTGCCACATCACTTTAGACAGTTAATAAAATGCTAAAATTGATCATTAAATAATTGCTGCTACTAGCTAAAACAAATCTCCAGACATACAGAGAGAAGTCCAGCTAGAGTGTGACACATCCTGAGGCCTGGCTTCTCTTGGTGCCAAGGCTATGGTCGCCCAAAAGCAATGGGATTGAATGGTCAGACGATACATACATATAACTCTTTTCCCACTAGGCTTTTGGTTTACGTTGTTCATAAAGGTGCATTTAAGCAAATGTTTATCCAGTAGTCTCTGACAGTGTTTTTAATGTCGCTTCTCCTCTGGGAAATAATTCCGTTATATTGCAGCAGGAGCCTTGTGGATTTTTCTATTTATAAAGGAAGCTATTTGTGAAACAGCCAGTTTCCCTTAAACAGTGGCTGCTAAAGGCTATGTTCTCACCTACATCAGCAGTCTTTGAAAATGACTCTTGCTTTTCTGAACAAAATCTACATCTGAATTTTTAATAAAAGAGTAGATTTTCAGATTTAGTGAAACAATAATGGTTTTCTATTTATTTAGACTTCATATAAGTTTTATATTTATATAAAGTTTATTTGCAGACACCACAATAGATGATGGTCGATTTTACATCTAAATGGTTTCTGGTTTCTTTAAAGAAATGCGGGTCACACTGGGGAGGCTAGTGTTAGATTTTCTTTCTCAAGTTAACCAAGGTTTGTGTAAAGGTATAGCATTTTGGTGTGCACCCTGGTGGGCGTTTTTCTTGTTTCTCTTTGCTGTAGAGAAAGGTGTTTCTAAGTATGCCAAAGATAATTGTCTGCTATGAGAAGCTCAGATGCATAATATTTATATCTTCCTGACAGACTTAGGGTTAGTTTGTAAGTGACAATGTAAGTAAAACTTGGTGCTGCTTTGTATTACTGATAAAAGATGCCAGAGCATGTGTTTTTCATCTTGATTTGTTCAGTACTTCTGCAGCTGCTTTAGTATGAAATGCCATGTGCAATCAGCATAGCATCTATTTATCTATGAACTCCAAGGTTCATCTAATATCCATCAGGCCATTTTGTGTAGTCAAAGGGAGAGGCTATTTCCATACCTGAAAATAATTTATGTTTTCAATTAAAAGTAATTATTTAAAACCAGCTATATTTCTGCAGGCTGTGTGTGTGTGCCTGGTAACAATGAGCCTATCTTAAAATGTTGACTATTAGCAGTATTTTTCCTCTTCCAGCTACAAGAAAAATCGACTTTAAAGTAACACTTGGTTTAGACCGTAGCTGTGGGGAGTTTGTCTTGTATAAATGGGTAGTAGAGCATAAAAAATCAATTCAGTGAATATTTATTAAAGCCTAGTGTAAAACTTTTACTAAAAACAAATAAAGCTGTCACTACAAAATTTCTTAGGTCCCAGCCATGTGTTGTAAGATGGAAGGTCTGCAGATTTTTTGCAAATATTAGATGTGTAGCATCCATTGTGACCACTTGTTGCTTGCTGCTTCATTCCTTGCTTTTGTCCCTCTATATAGAAAGACTACTCTGATGCATAAGCTGTCATTTTTTGTAGTAAGGTCCTGCCAAAGGCAAACACTGTCATACTGTGTGACAAATTTAGGTAGACACCTTGACTTTTGTGTTATAACTTCAGAAATGATTTTTCTATTTCTTCTTTAAATATTATTGAAGCTTCCATTAAAATTAAACACTAAAATGTTTCCTGGTGTGTTTGAGAAAATTTGCATCTACATAAAAATGAGTTATTTGTAAAATGCTAAAGGAGAGCTATTTCTGCATTAACCTTCAACAACGTATTTCCTTTGTAGTCATTTTGCCATGTCACACTATAAAATTTTTCAGATGTTTAGGATAAGTGATTCCCAAATGTTTTCTAGGTGTCCAGTAGTATTGAGAAAGGGTTGTTTTGGTGGCAGTTGTTTTAAACAACTGTTTCTATGTTCTAAGACTGTTATTAAATGAGCTTTACTGCTCATTTACTGCTTTGCTGCTAGTGGAGAAACTTGGCTTATGAACTCAGCATTTTTTTAATGTCTTTGAAGAAAGTGACAAATGAGAAGGTTCTGTGGGTGTTTCATTTTACTAAATGAAAGACCTCAATAGCTTCTCAATATTTGTTAAATGCCTGTAATGATTTTGTACTTGTAATGAGTATATTTAGAATACCTTTTCATTCTCTCAAGTGTTTTTCTTTTTTGTCCTGTCTTTACCCTTCTCTTTTTGTTTTTACTCTTTAGTTGACTTTGGTCTCTGAGAGAATCAGAGACCTCTATAAGTGTGGAATGTTTCTTGTCAGTGTTTGGCCTGTTGGAGTTCAGATAATAGGTCATTACATAGTAACATCACTGACTTTAACGGATACTGTAATACACGCTATATAGGCTACATATTGACATGCACACTGCATATAGTTGTTTAATAATATCTTGACCTAGATGATGACAAATACCTCTATTATGGTGTGCTTTAAATCTGAGTTTGAATCAATGATACTTGTTGGTGAAGGATTTCAAGGAAGTGTGCAATAACTGATTCCTGTGACCTGAAAAGCTGTATCATGAGTCTCTAGCACAGCAGCTAATGAAAACCTAAGTTCTGTCGTCATGCTAATGTTTTATTGTCATAATTATTTCAAAGTAGAATGTAGAAGCTTAAACCAAATGCTAATCTGTTTTTTAGCCTTACTTTTCTGCTTTTAAAAAATATATATTTAACTGCCTCTGCATAATCTGTTAGTCTTCTGCTCTCTATTACAAAAAGATGGTGCTCATCTGGTTATTGTTTTCCATCAGGTGAGTAAATATTAAAATGGTCAGTGCTTCAAGAAGGCACTGGAATAAATAAAAATTTAAAGTCAATGCTTGTTGCTAAGACTTGAATGGAAACATTTGTTTTGGTAGTAGTATGGCACATGTTCTTGCCTTGCTGCAGGACAATAAGGTTAAAGGCAACTTGATTTGCTTTCAGACAGACATATTTCTGTATGAGAAATATTTAAATATAATAGAATTTCATAAAAAGAATAATCTACCCTTTCTTCCACACATGTCCAGAATTTAGGATAAATGCAGTAGGCTCACACTAATTCTGTCCTGATTGATTGCAGAAGAGCTTGAAGAGCAGAGCTAAAAAGGTATTAATGGTTAAACAGAAATCCAGAGTTCTGTGGACTTAATTTTATAAATCAGAACCATTTTATTTAGAGTGAATTTTCAAGAATGTTGTTTGTGTGCACCTCTATTCATGAATTGCAAAGTGAATTGGATTTATTTATCTCATTTCATCTTTTTCTGTATTAACATATTTAGAGAGATAGTTGAGCAGAAGGGTATTTATAGATAACTGAAGGCATGTTTGAGAAGGTAGGTTACCCTCTGCTGAATATTCTGAGCAGTGCCAAAATAAATCGGAATACTTTCCCCCCTATGTCTGTCTCCAGCCTTCTTGAATAAACTTGCATTTGTTACATTTAGTGGTCATTTACAAGCAGTGAACTCTTCTGACAAAACTGAGATTTAAATGATGTTTCTGTGTATTTCTGTTCTGTCAGTCTCTAAAGCGCAGGAGCCGCCTTTTTTGCCAGCCAAACCAGACTATATGATTGTATGAAAGATGAATAGAGAATATGAAAATCTGTGTCATTCTGTTCACTTCAGCAAGATAGCTAGAAAAGCATCCTACATCTTTAAAATACTAAGATGCATGATATGTGTTTCCTTCTTGAGTGGTTTACAGAGTAGATTTTATTTTTCTGTAAGAAATATTGGATTATGTAATGTAGCACTATCAGCAAGCTGGCAGTATTACAGCAAGAAATGGAGCAGGATATACCCATGTACCTAGGCTGATAGAACAGCTTAGCGGATGGAGTACCTAATTCAATAGCTTGGGGGAAATAGTTTAAGCAGTATTAACCCCTTCCTGGTCATACCCTCTGAAAAGATATTTCTGCTTCTGTGCAATCTCCTGCTTTGAAGAGGTGGATCAGTTTGTGAGCCAAGCAAATATGGTGATGTTCTGATCCTCTTCCCTCTGTTATACTGAAATGGAGAGGTTGCCACAACTGTTTTAGGTTCTTTTTTAAAGAGATGAGGAATTGAGGCTGTGTTCTTCTGTCTACTCCACTATCCAGGCACAATGTTGAATCTGTGCCTTCATGTACTTTCTTCCTTTGGTAGAACAAGTACAGTAGAGAATGAAGAATATCAATAAAGCTGTTGCATGGGAGAGACTTAGTTACCCCCAAAGAGGTGTGCTGTACATTTTCTCTGTTAATATAGCTCTATCACCTCTGTGCCCTGACTGTCTGAATGTCCTGCTTGTGAAGGGACCTGCATGAGGCAGCAGGAAAGAGTGGTCTTGACAGGACACTATGTGACATAGCTGAGAATAACGATATGTTGCAGTCAAAGGCTACTGCATTTAAAATGACAAATGCAAAGTTTCAAGGCTTTATTTAAGATATTAATTAAAAGGGCAAGGGAAGCTGTGGTATCTATCAAGACCTTATTTTTTTTAAGTATTATTTAAACTTTGTTTAAACAAGTTCTATTGATGGACAAATCTAGTGCAGACTCTTCATAAACTACGTCTTCATTTTTAAAAATGGTTCTAGTATTCTAGTTTAATACTAAAATATCTTTTTAATGTCATTGCTAGTTTGTCTTAAGTTTCCATTTAAGCTAAAGATATCTGATTTTAAGGTGTATCACCTCCTCCCAAATCTATCAGTTGAATTTGGCTGTTGGCATTCCCTGGGTATTTCCCTCAGGATGCAGTTGTGGCTCTCAGGTAATTTGTTCTTCAAACTTGTTCATTCAAGGACTTAGGCTGTGGGTGTCTTTATAAAGTGAAAGAATGCTTGTTAATTTATTACAGTGTCAGTAGGTGGATAGCAGGTTGTAACACAGTTGTCCCTTTATTCAGCTATATCTTGTACTTGGTTCTTGCTAGTCTAAAAGCAATTATCAGTACAATAAAATAAACTTACTGTAGAGGAAAAAAACCTAAATGAACAGTACTGAGTTCTAATTTCTCTTGAAGCTTTTTAAATAGATTTTAGGACATGCTTCTGATATTAGCTTCTGATATTAAGGAGTTAAGGAGTCATGTTATTGATGTGCTTTTCTTCCAGCTTCTCAAGTGTATTTATGTGTTTTTGATAGCCTTCATGCTGTCCTATGTCAATGTCTCCAACTGCTTTTACTTTGCTGCAGTTCATTCTTCAATTTTATTATATTTAAGTCTGCTTGTATGCCCATTAGTGTTTTTTTGGGGCAAACAATGCTATTCCGGAAATGCTAGCTCCTTTTCACTGAAGAAAGGGCTGTTTGAATTAAGTCTTATTTAACTAGGCTCTTCTAATTTCTTTATTTTTCCAAGAGACCAAGAGTTATGCAAGTAATCCATGGCAAAATACTAAAGAAAATTAAAATCTTAATTACTGTAAGACCTTGCACTAATTACTGTTGCAGTAAAATAGCATTTTCATAAATTTGGGGTTTAGTGCCTTTCTCCTGATTCTCTTGCTAAATAGTTGGGCTTTTGAGCATTTTATTATTTCAAATTAATGAAAGTGTTTAAGAACACATTTTCCATTCCTAACATTAAATAGTTCTTTTGTCAGAGTTCAGTAGAGATAGTGGAAGAGGCCTATGGAACCTCTGTTCTTGGGATGAAAGTCTAGGAAAACACCAACATAAGACAAACAATGATCAACTTGCTTCTGGACTAAAAAGAGCTTTCCCTATAATAAACATATGAATGTATAGTACTAGGTTTTGAATGAGAAATGATTGTCACTTGGTCAAAAGTGTGTTCCGCTCAAGAGCCTATGACAAATTTCAGTACAAAAGTACTTTCAGTGAAATTAGAAATGTTTTTAAAAGCTTGCATGCATATTTTGCCTTTCCTACTTCTATGTTTCATCACAGACTTCTAAAAGTTTTCTCTATTTACATGTAAAGCACAAACCCATATCTTGGGGAAATATCTGGCTTTGATAGGTGTATGGTAATTCTCACATTCCTATCTCAGGCAAACTGCTTTCTTAGAAGTTGAAGGCAAAAGAATTTCATACTTTGAAGCCCAACTGGCCTACTATGTTAGTGATGAAAGTAAGGGGGTGCAGGGCAGAAACATGTGCAAGATCAGTTTTAGAGCTCTAATGTACAGACCAGGCATAAATACAGTTGTGTTTTGCAAGTCAGAAGCTTCTAGCAATTGGGTAAAAGGTTCTGAAACCAACTTCCAGAAACACAAGAGAAACACTTTTCTACTTAGGTTTTTAACTAGATTAGACTGTTTTCACTTTCAAAACCCATAGTAACACAGCACTGATTGTTTATCATTTTACCCTGCTTGGCATATTTATGGTTAGCTAGTTGCACTGCCATTTGAGTCCAAAACAAATTCTTCACCACCCCATGTTGTTGTACCTCTGCTGCAAGGCAGACAGTCTCCCTTCTGATGTCAGATATGATAAAATATTTTCAATATTATTATTTTAAATATATTATTTTAATATTATTTCAGTAAATTTTCTTTAACAAAAACAAAATATTTAAAAAAAGACAAGCTTTGGGTCAATAGATGTGCAACTGCCTCTATCTTAAACATATGCAGGGTAAAGTGGGAATAGCACAGATACCAGATGGTCAAGAACAGTCTCTTTTCTTTAAAGACTGTATCACCATTTCCATGAAATTGATTACGTGAAGAATCGAGCTGATACCAATCCCTAATGTCAAGCTATTATTCTTACACTACCACAATCAACTGACTTATTGAGCAGCATGCAAGGACAGCCGAGAACAAGCTTCTAGAGTTAACTATTGAATGTTATAATGAAATGCCTCAAATTTTTATTTCAATTTATGTTTTAAGGGCTTGGCTTTGTTATAATAAAAAGATGACAGCTTTAGCATCTTGCAAAGAAGTCTGGTTAATTGCAAAACATTAAGAGTTCACCTTCTTAAAGCAAACATCATGAGATCATTACAACTTCTGGGGTAAAGGAAAGCTATGGACCCTGAACCCCAGATTTTAAATAATACATTAAACAAGATAGACAACAGTTTTGAAGACCTTAGGACTCTAAAAGCTCTGACTAAAGGAAGATATCAGTTAGGACCTCAGATTAGATCTTTAGAACATACGATATAGAGAAGTTAAATGCCACAGGCTTCATTCCTTAGAGTGACATTTAATGCAAATTTAGATTTCATACTTTTGAGTTACAGCCCAGAAATAAGATGAAGCAACAAAAATGAAATGTAAACAAAGATGAAAGCATTCTTGAAAGCAAATCACACTTATGAAGTACTTAAATATTACAGTGCTTCATGGAAAACTGTTTTTTAGAACTGAGACTGTGTACAGAAGTTCAAAGATTGCCCTAGAACTTCAAATGCTCCTAGAACTTCTCTGTAGATATCTCCTTGCAACATTTATATTTCTATACTGCTTAACACACTCTGATATATTCACTTCTGTTCTACTTTCTACAGTACATTTTAGCTCATTTTCCAGTAAAGTGTAAACTTATCTTACTCCTGCAATTAGGAATATTTTTCCTCCTAGACATTTTAGGTATTCCAGAAGTTAAGCTACCTCTAGATTGCCTTAAATGCAGCTGTGTTTATTTGTTTAACTATGTAAGCTTTATTGTTTATCTGTTGTTCCTTCATGGCCATTTCTGATGTTAAAAAGCAAAATAAATGTAATGCTTAAGCTGTTAGTTAACGAGTCATTAGAGTTAAAAATAATATTATTAGATTTTTAATCCCACCTACCTGGACACGCAAACTCAGGACATGTTCCTGTAAACCCTGCTTTACTTCAGTGACTCTACAGACAGATATATTACAATGCTTTAGTTCAACAGAACTACAAATTAAAATGCATATTCTCAGGACACATGCAACCTTTTTATGGCATTGTTACTGATAATGTATAGAGAAACCACATACTGTAGCTTCAGCTCTAATACCATCATAAAATTTCATAGTAATGTTCATTCTGTGCATACAAAATCAATAACAGCAAAATGGAACTCTTCTGGAAAGAGTGATTTTGCTGAAGTTGGAGCATCTTGCTTACTGAAAATGTTTTCATCTATATATTTGAGTTATATGTGCTCTCACTGAGTTCAGTGATGAACAAAAGTTTACTGCTTTCCTCTTAGTACCAGTGTGAAGCCAACATAACTAAAATGCCAAGTCTCTCAGCATTCCTACATAGATACCATACATACAAATAATATGACATTATAGTTGGAAAATAGGAAAATAGGAAAATAGGACTTCTAGAGAGTAGGACATGCTTAATGTGTATGTCCTTGTCTTGTAAGATCACTGGTTTGTTCACAATATCAGAAATACTGTGGGGAGGTGAAGTAAAAATACCATTTTATTACCTACTTGTCAGCTCATTTTGGTGTCCAGTTGGTATTTTCCCTAAATGCAGTCTTTAGCCTTTACACGTTCATAGTCAATAAGTTTCAAGCCTGTATAATGAGGAGTGGAGAATTCAGAACAGACTGGTTCCAATTTGTTTTCTGCTGAGACAAGGCTTTTTTTAAAAAAACAAGAGTTTGCAGAATTCTTGAGGACACCATTCTTCCCTCACAAAAGTGATAATTCAAAAAAAAAAAAAAAAAAAAAGAATTTCTGAATTTTTTCAGAAGTTTTAAGTGCCACCCATTAGAAGTAGAAGGTATGAGCCTTTGTCAGGAAAACCGCACATTATTTGACCAGCTACTTAAAAGATTTTGAAGTGACCTTGATTTGAAGTTACTGTATGCCTATAAGCACTCTACAGTTATGTTTTCAAGCGATTATTAAAAGGCACAGAAATCTCAGACTATTAGAAGGGAACACATGCACTCAGTTAAGTACAGCAACATATTTTAACAAAAACTGGTTCTATTCAAGATTCCTCAAGTACCTCTAAGTTGTCCAGACATTCAGATGAAAACTTACAGGTAGAACAAATCACTTTTAACCAAGTGACAATCACTTTTTTAATTCAAAATTAATGGTACTATACATTTATATAACAGGGAAAGCACTTTTCAGTTGAGAAGCAAACTGATCATTGTTTGTCTTACACTGGTAGTTTCTTAGATTTTCCTCCCAAGAATAGAAGTCTCACAGACCTCTTTCTGCTATCTGTGAAACTGGGATAGATCTTCACTGAAGAAAAATGCATGTGCTTTTTTAGCTCAAGTTATTTATCAGTGAGATTGTGATAAACTTTTCTGCAGGGAGTGGAGAACAGGGGTTACTCATCTGTTTCAATGAATGGGACCATGTACATAATCTGGACAGTCAGGGAGATCAGAAGGATAGTGCTATTAGCAGTTAGGGTATAAGCACTAAGCATACTTCCTCTGTCTAGGTAGCTAGACTGCATTAGGTGGATAAATGATAGTGTAACTAAAGGGGGATAATGTAATTGGCAAGTTGATCTCAAAACTGAATTTTTCTTGTTGGAGTAGAAAGTATGGTATTAAATCCTTAGAAAGTGCAGCTTCTTCATATCCAATGTCTTTCTCAAGCGTTGAATTTTTTTTCTGCTCCTTCACCTCTGCGCTCAGTGATTTCCTAAGTTGGCATCAGACTAAATACTGGCCAGTGGCTAACTTGACAACTTTCCTACAGTCGCCCCTTTTGCGATAGGAGAAATCTTTCAGTTTGCTTTCTTAGCACAAGTCCAGAACATGATAGTGTGTAAGCTGTTACTTTCACATACCGGTTCTGACTTCTCTATCATGCAAACACGGGGCCTGCGAAGAAGAAACTCTTGCTTCTAGTTTACTGTTGGTCCCTCCTTGTTGGTGTGTTTTTTTGCAGAAAGTCAGCTTTGAGGTTGTCGTCTTCTACCTTGTCATCCTTCTTTCCACGGGGAAAGTCCAAGAACATTATTTTCCCCTTTCCGTAATGGAGTTCATGCATGGGAAATGTGTCAGCATAGAGGATCAGTGATGCTACGAGTCATGCTTCATACATCTGTAGTACAAGTACGTTATGTAGCGGTGTTATGGATGAGGCTCTTGAAGAAAAGGTCAACACGAAGTAATTTCAAATTTAAAGATTGATATTCTTTGTTGCAAGTATGCAACTTCTGTGGGCTCTCTTCTTTTTTTACACTGAGTGGTGATAAGTGGTCATAAGTGGCCTGGATATTATTTAATAGAAAATTTCTGCCAGAAAGGAACCTTTCTGGCCTAAATCTGCATGTTAACAGATAGTTAACAGAAGTGAACTATCCTACAGTTAAGTTAAGGACAGAAGTTCCTGTCCTACTAAGTTGTTCTTATCTTTCTCTCTAGTTTTTAACTAGAGTAAGTGTTAAGTCAAATATCAGTTGTGATCTTTAGAGTAAATTCAAGCTCTGAATTAAATAGTGCTCTTCAGCTATATTCCTTTTATGTCAAAATACTTTATCTCGAGTTTAGTACTTCGTATAAACATCACAGCTTGGGCACCTGAAAATGCGAATGTAAGAAACATAGTAACTTCTGAGATAAGAAGCCATTTAGAATCTTCTGCAGTAATAGCCTGACATAGCAAAGGTTGTTGAACCATGATTGTTCTCCTTATAAAACTTATTCAACATCAATGAAATTGCATTGAGTTCAGATCAGCTGCTCTTTCTTTACAGTAACAAATTATGAACTTTAGGCAGCCTGTTTATGATTGTTATGGACATCAGATTCAGGAGAATGAAACTGGGGAGGTGGGGATGAATCAGAATTGGGCATGAGGCATTATACTGCTTTAATCCTTTTTGCGGTTCACTGTGACCTTTATATTTTTAATCCCTTGTTTATCTCCTATTTTCTGCAATAAATATAGGAAGATGTACCAAAATAACATTTTTTTCATACTTATTTGCTACAATGATAAATGTGTAATGTTAACCACACTTGAGTAATTCTAGATGAACTTTTTAAATAAAAAAGCCTCAGAACTTTGAGAATTTTTTTTCTTTGAGACTGCAAAAGTTAAATTTCAGAGCTTGAAAAGCTGCAAAAAATGTGATATTGATGTGTCATTTTTATCCTTTAATATCAGCCAATTTACTGATGCTACCTTTATTACCTTTTAGACCATGACATGTTTTGCAAAAGAATTTGTTATGATTGTGCAAATAAGATTAGAAAAAAATTGTATGGGGCGTAATGTCTTTTATTGGGTTAACGGTTTTATTTGAATCTTTAATCCATAGTTTCTTTTCCATAATTTCCTGCCTATGAGAGTTTGTTTATATCATTTTGGTTTTGTAACCTACTTAAGCCAATGTGCAATAGGTAGTGTAGATCTTAAAATAATTTTTCCTTGAGCCTAATTGTAACTTAATATATCAAACAGCATTTAATCAATTTAAAGAATATTTGAAAGTTTGTCTTACCACTTTTTTGGCTGCATGTACAGTAATTTGGATGACCTCCTGAGAATAATGCTGCCAAATCTCTCTCAAATTTAAGGATGAATTGACGTGTTATAGTTTAACCTCTTTTGTTGTAGCAAGAACATATATACATGTTCTGTCAACACACTGCTCTTGCACACTTTGTAATGTGGTTGCATATGAATAAGAATACCACTATAAAGTGTATTGTGAACAAAATTTTGTTGTCTGTTTAAACTGTAGAACTTTACTGAACTGAACAGAGGAAAAAAAAAAGTGCATGTCACACAAGAGTGAGTACTAATTAATATTTATGAACTTCCATAGCTCCTTCTTTTGCACGTTGTTTGCAAATGTGTTGTGAAATTTACCACCTTAGGAGTTATTCACAAATATTCATTAATTTTTATGTGTAACTTTCTCTTTCGTGTCTTGCTCAAAATAGTTTCTCTAAATATTCATAATTTGGAATGTGTTGACTGGTTGCATAAGTCATATGATGTTACTTCTGCTTTTGTCAGGATAATATATGTAAATAAGTACAAGAAGAATTGCAAATTTTGAATGTTAGAACTAAATGTGGAGCTTGGAATTAACATGGGGAAAATTGGCTTTTTGCAAACATGTATTCAGAAAAGAACAGAATAGGACTTTGAGGAGGGTATATGAGACTCAAAGGACTTTCCCAGGAGAGTCAATTGGTTATGTTCTAAATTTCCCTTGGGATTTTAAAATTCACTTGAATATTTGTGGGAGAGATCATATAATATTTGAATTAGAAAACAGGCTTCTGATTATTCCATGAAGTGCCTCTCCAATCATCACTAAACATCACTATTGAAAGTTTACTCTTCCAAAAAAAATAAAATAAAAGAAATTGAAATGTGTGGAGTAGAAGTCTAATGCTCTAAGAATTAGTACATAGTTATGGTTAATCTAAGTCTTTTCTTGCTCTCTGACTCTTCAATGAAGTACTCAGTTAAAATAAATATCAAATAATCTCTTTATTAAATAGTATAAATAGTCAAGATACTTTAGCTGGAGGTATAGAAATATTTCACTTGCCTACTCTGAATATTAGGACTTGCCTACTTTCCCCTCAAGCAGAATTAGATCCAGTCTCTAAACTATTATGCTGTGCTTCAGCAAAATTGATTAGATTTGACTGGTGCTTTCTCTTACTGCTCACAAGGTTCACACATAAGAAATGAGTTCTATCTGGACATCCTGTGCTAGCTGCTTCCCTCGTGCGGTTGTCACTATCTCATTTCAGTAAGGGTAATGACATCGTGGGCACTAACCTGCTTGGACAATCCTAAAGCAAATGCCATGTCATGCAATCCAAAAGCACTTTCTGTTATGAGTTGTCTTCTAGGAGGAACTTGTAAACCAGCACTTAGTAAGCCACGAAAGTCAGAGTAAGTCTGTCTTCTTGAAAAGAATAAAATTCCCAACTAAATGAATTGGTGTAGCTAAAAGCCAATCTACCTTTTAGTTGTCTTCCTTTTTCTTTCTATTATGTTTGCTTATGAAAAACAACCTTAGTTAGCACTGAGTCAGTATGATGGTTAAAGAAAAAAGAGTCAACAAGAAAATGAATAAAATATATGTGGTTGATGGTTGTGTTTCTGGTTGAGTTCAAGCTCAATTTAAAATGCAGGTTCAGTAGGTAGCTGAATTAGATGACAAATGGAAAATAAAAGAAAAACATCTGTAAATCTCTTCTCATATAGTTTTTCAATGCATCGTGCTTACTGAGAGTTCCACTTTGCAAATTTACAGCCTGGCTACTGTAGTTTTAGTATTGCACTTTAGCAGGAGTACTTGACAATATCTTGCCACTCAAAATATATTTACTGAAGAGCTGGGGGGGAAAAAATCAAATTTATTCTGTCATTTTGAATAGAGATGTTGCATATCAATATTAAGCACTTTAGACCCTAAACTGTCAAATATTTTGAAGCTGAACTCTCACTCTGTACGCTTGGAGTGGTTTGTAAATTGTATGAAAAACCTCAGGTAAACGGTTACAAGTTCTAACTTGACCATTTTCTGGATAGCTGAAGCAGAGCATAGATTAGCGTGTAGGAAGCTATATTCAGCAAATAAGCCCTTCTCCCCATTGTATTTCTAAGCATACTGAGTAGATCAATGCCAAATCAAGGGGGAAGGGGAGTGATGCGAGGTTTAAAGCACTTTTCTTGAGGGTTTAGAGCACTTGTCTGAAAAGCAAGATATTGGTATTGGCTCTCTTACTACCCACCAAGATATCCACGTAACTGTCATAGGGATTCCCTTTTTCTGAGGCCTACCAGGTCCCTAGCAGGCATCTGAAGAACCCCATCTGCAGGGCTGGCCAGCTCAGGCAGTCCTACAGGGCTTCTGCCCCAAAGCTCAACCCCCTGTGCTGCCTTTGCCATTTAGAGTCTGGAGCTCTTGCAGAAAATTGTTAAATAGTTTACAAATCATGGCATGGTTTTGTAGCAAGGAGAATGAGTGAAGGGAAGGTCCTTTGAACTGCCTAGCTTTGGCAAATATTTAGGGATTTTTTTTTTTTTTTTTTTTAACTCTTAAAGTCTTGGAGAGCGTTTCATGAGGAAAGATCCCAGAAAACTGCTTTTAGATGGAATGTTCCAGAATGGTAAGGAAACTAAATTAGGGAAAATTATACAGCCTCTGCCTCTTTCTTCTTTGTACATTTAATGACACATGAAGTAAAGTAATCCTGTAAATAAGACTACTGGATTTGCCTCTCGTCGTTAATGTATAGCTCTTATCTGTAACTGAGGAATCAAATGGAATAAAACAAAAGGCAGCCTTGAGAAAGCAATTTAAGGTCACCAAATGGTATCAAAGGGAGTTAGAATGAAAAAAACATCTATTATAAATTCTATCCGGTTAATCTAGTAACTGTATTTTTACTTGAAGTAATTCCTTAAAGGCATTACTTTAAGGAATTACTAGGTCCCTCCAGAGAGCTGTCCCTCCAGTGAGCTGTCAAATCTTCCCTTCTCTCTGCAGGATCTGACTTCTGTCAACATTTACCATTTTCTCAAGGAGTACCGAAGTTTGTGAGACAGTTTGCAAAACCAAAGGATTTACTTTCCTGGAACACAAATTTCTTTAGAAGCGTTTTGTACAAAAACATTCATAATCAGTTTGGGTACTTGGCACTCCAGATAACTCCTCACTTTCTAGAAAGTGGAATTTTTTGGTCTCAGAAGCCTTATATTATTTTGCTGATGGTATATTGACCATCAAAACTTCTGTCCTTCTGCTCTTTTGTAAATAAGGTAATTGGCTGGTTCAGTTCCAGGGATTATGCCTCTGTATACGTCTTTGAGGTCAACACTTGGAATGAAATGCAAAGAATCTCAAGTCTTTTAATATTTTTCCTAACAGAAGAGTGTTTGTCTCTTATTGGGGATGATTATTTGCCTTTTATTGTTTATCTCTAGTTACAAATGAATAATTGTTTTTTCTGTACAGAAAAGATTTTACAGCAATAAGTAATATGAACTGTACAGAATGAATGCAATACTAATGAAAAAATCCACAATGAAGAGAAGTCTTCCTGCTTGAACCCTTTCATTTAGGTGCCAGGCCCTTACTGTACATGTATGTAAGAAAATGATATTGGGCATTTTGGCAAAATTGGGCCAAATGATATTGGGCATTTTGGCTTACAATTGACCAGCGTAGGACTTGATCAGGGGAAATGTCTTCTCCATCGCTAACCTGGCTAATGTGTCTCAATCTTCTACAATGTGTTTAATTGGGAAGGTATTTTTCAATTCCTTCATTCAAAATGTGGCATTTCACTTGACAGCTCCCAGATGCTAGTTAGCCTGAAAGAGCAAATTGACTGAATCCAGTCAATTCATTCAAAGTTCAATCCACACTGAATTTTGCACATTGACTAACCTTGGTAAGCATCCAGTCAAACTCAGTTACTTAAAGAATTAGATCTCTCTGTTCCCCCACTAGCACAACTTTTGTATAGCTCTGGTATGAATTAGGGATGATAAGCCAAAGAAATATTATCCCAAAAACTGAAAATCAAAGGGACAGTGTAATGTTAGTTTGTCTAGCTGAATTATATTTGCTAATCATACAGTACAGCTATTCATCCGCCATCCTGTTAAATCCATCAGTCACTGCCCTTATAATTAACTTATGTACCAGGCTTTTGTGCAGCCGTTTATGAAGATGGTCATTTGAAATGCTTAGTACTTTAAAGTATGTGTAGAACTTGTTTTTCTCATTTTTCTTGTACAGGTGCTGTTTGTGATTAAATGTTTTGGCACTTGTATCCATAGTCTCCTTGCCCAGAGACTGTCAGTACAACATGTTACCTTTCATTGTTTTACTTCTCAGTAACTCATTTCCATTTGCATTTGAAGACCTGAATGATAGTTTTTGTTTAACTAGTGGTCATCTTAAAAGTTATTTTCATGGATTTTGCTGTGTCTTGCTCTTTATATTTTGCTTAAGAATTTCTATCTCAAAATCTAAAGGTGTTTCTGTGATTAAACACATACATCCCAAAGTTTCAATATGAAGGTAAAATGTTAAGGATTTCTTTTTGGTAAAGTAAATGAATGAAATTAGTCAAAACTCTGCCTGTTCCTATTGGCAGTGAACTCTCTGTAATTTGTTGCTGCCGTAAGCCCTGCAGCATATATTCATTAGTCTTTTTTGATACTGCTGCAGTCCCTTTTTTGATACCAAGTACCATCAGTCTGAAAATGGAAAACTGTTCCTATCAAATATAGAATCTGCACTAGGAAACAGTAGATAGCTGACATGTTAAATTCTTCAACTACAGAAAAAATACTTTTCTCTTTTGTTTAATATCAGTGTTAATGGTCTTTTATCTCCTGCAGGGGGAGGAAGAAAAAAAAAAAAAAAAGAGCTCTTTAAAAATTAATTATGCTCTATCCGGGCCACTGAGAGCTATTTCTGTCTGATTTGTAGTGCTTAAACTGTTCATCTTCATGATAATTTATTCAGGTTAATATTTGAAATTTGAAGCAGTATTCTGTTATCCTTTGGTTAAATCAGTCTCAAATTCCACATAAGGCAGTATAGACTGATGCTATTTTTAAATAGGCTATTGCTGAAAGAAGAAAGTGAGAAATACAGGATTTGTAGGAAAATGCAGCAGTGGTAAAATGTTTTCTCTGTTCATAAGAACAACAAAAAAGACTACAGAATTATTCTAAATAGCATCACAGGACTGATTCAGTAGGAATGTAATATCCTTTGTTGTTTTTTTCTGTGAAGTTTATAATTAAAGTAAAATCTAATGTCCATGTATAAAATATTAATTTAGTTAGCATACAAAAAACTGTTCTTAAAAACATTATGACAGTTCAAGTTAGTATAATTATCTGGTCTCTCAATTTGATTTTTGAAAAGTGTTTTGCAGCTGTAATGGGAATGTATAAAATTGTCCTTCTCAAAGCGCTTGTCAATAAGATGCTAATCTGGTGTTTTTTCTGTTAATGTCACAACACTTAACAGATGAATAGAGTGGGGGGATTCTGTTGCCTTGTGCTTACTCTTAGTTAAGCGCTGTCTGTAGTGTTGCCATGAGTGTGCTGTTGATATGTGAAGCACTCTTCCAGTCTTTCCCAAAAACTACTTGTAGGCAGCTAACCTGTAGTGAAACAATACGATGGTGCAATCAATTAAAACACAGAATATAGAGAAAGTGCAGAATATTGAGAAGCAATACACCATAATATGGAGTATATCAAGTAGTTTCAACAGGTGTAGTGTAGAACTACATGAGATAGTGGGAGAAGAAACAAGGTTAAATCACATTTTAATTTCAGCCTTTAAAACAGTCAGATTTCGTTTTAGTTTTACTTACATGGAAAATCTTGTGGAATTTGGACTACCAAGACTGAAGGGAATTTAACAGTGACTGAAATGTGAATTTACAGCAAAGTACTGTTTATATGAAAGGATAAAACTCTCACTGATTTTTAAATGGTTCTAGGTTTTCTGGCACAGAAAATAGGATCTGGCAGCTACATCATTTAACTTGTGGAGCAAGAAAGTTACGAACAAGAAATGTCTCCTTCTATACAGATAGTAGGTAACTACCAGAGTTTTGGAGCCACGTAAGAAATTTGTGTTTTAGAGAAGATTAATTTCTGCTTTAGTGACACTAGCACCTTTTATTTTACTGGGTAAATATACCTCACTTGTGTCTGGTAGGATTTTCTAAATAATCAGTCAAGGTGGAAGTTTTACCTAAGAATGCCAAGCTAATCAGTTTTACAGGCAGAAATGGCATTTTATGGGGTCCAATTGATGCAAGTTTTTAGAATACAGTATTTGCAACAAAGGAGACTTCTGTTCTTTGTTATGCAGAAATGTAAATCTTAAATAAGTGTCTACTACTTTGAATCAGTCTTGCACTTTGAGTAAGGCATCTGTTTTGTGGGTGGAAGAACTAGGTTTCTTTTTTCTTCTCCAATTGGTTCATCATCTTGCAAGTTCTCTATATCATAACATGTTAATATGTAGTCCCAGAAATTCAGCAGAGATGCATCTGATAAGAATATATATCCATTAGGATGCCTCATTAACTATTCTGTATTTTAGACTATGAAAACATTATTTTTAACTTCATTTAATGTTATTTTACAGTAAACATGTTTAACATAAACATACAAAGCACAGTATTGCTTATGAATTTCTTGTGCTGATTAAGGATGTAATTTTTCATATGTATTGAACTGTCCAGAGATAGCAATTTTTGGCAAGATATGTCGCTGAATTTAGGTCCTTTGTTCCTACCGTGCTTGGAAAAATACTTAGCGAAGAAAGTAATTATAAGAGAAGTCAGAGTCTTATTAAAAGTTGACAGCCACAGGTGCTTTCAGGGTGAATCTTAACAACATTGCTGAGAACAAAGCTGCCTCTGTTTTAAATCAGAGTAAAAGTCCATAGTTACCAAGTTATTCTTTTCAGTAACTCATGTGTAGCCAGTGCTGAGTAGAGAGGAAGGATCATGCTCCTCAACCTGCAAGCAACACTTTCTAATGCAGCTCCTGCTGTCATTTGTCTTGGCTGCAAGGGTGAATTGCTACCCTGTGTTTAATTTGGTGCCCACCAGTACCCCCAGATCCTTTTCTGCAAGGCCTCATTTCAGCCAGTTGGCCCACAGGCCGTAGTGGCACATGGAATTGCAGGTGCAGGATTTTGCTTTTCTCTTGGCTGAACTTCATGAGACGCTTTCCTCTCTGCCCATTTCGCTAGCCTGTTGAGGTCCCTCTGAATGGAATAGCAGCTTCATTTGCAAACTGGCTTGTGCAGGGTTGAGCTTTGTCCTGTCATCTGGGTCACTAATGAAGATGTTAAACAGTAAAC
Source organism: Nothocercus julius (assembly GCA_013398735.1). Classification (NCBI taxonomy): domain Eukaryota; kingdom Metazoa; phylum Chordata; class Aves; order Tinamiformes; family Tinamidae; genus Nothocercus; species Nothocercus julius. The sequence goes on from VZSV01000300.1 coordinate 370,629, forward strand.
ATACACCCAGATTACTTCTGGGTGTGTGACTTGTGACTGGCCTCTCCCTGGCATTTGTGCCACTTTGAATCCAGCAGTTCAACCAGTTTTAAATCCATGTCACTGTTCACTCAAGCCCCTAATTCTTCAACTTGTCAAGTCACACATAATGAAAGACAGTGCCACAAACTTACTAAAGTCAAAGAGAACAGTATTTGCTGCTGTCTGCGCTCAATGAAGCCAGGCATCTTATTATCGAAGGTTAGCAGGTTGGTCAGGCCTGACTTCTATGCAGGTGTGTTTTGGCTACTCCTGATCACCTTGTTCTTAATGTCTTTTGAAAAAATTTCTAGGAGAATTTATTCATAATCTTGATCTCTGGAAAAGTGATAGCTAATCAGTCTAGTTAACCAGGTTCTTTTCATTGCCCTTTCTGAAGTTAAGGGGTAACGCTTTCTCTTCGTCCTTGGGAATCTCCTTCCTGAGCATGATGTTTCAAAGGTAATGGAGAGTGTTCTCATGAAAACACTGGTCAGTGCTCTCAGCACTTGTGGGTGTATCGCATCAGGTCCCAAGCACTTGGGCATGTCCAGTATGTTCCCTAACCTGATCCTCCTCCAACAGTGTGGATCCTTGTTGCCAACTTTTTCACTGGTCTCGGTGTGCTTCCTAAAAGCAAAGCTTACAAGCCAAAGACAGCACTGGCCTTCTCCTTTCATGATAGATTTGTTCCACAGAAAGCCATGTAATACTGAGAAGTCAGTGTTCTTTATTTAAATTTTAATTAGGAAACAACAATAGGATTATAATTTCCTTCAAATAGGCATATGGGTGAGTTCACTAGTCTGCGGCACAGCTGCTACATGTAGAAGCCACATCAGTACATGCTCCGTGGTTTCCACATTTCACAGCTGCTGTATTAAATTGCTGTATTAAATTGCAGCGAGGAGGATGGGGCGGCCTTTTCTCAGTGGTGGCCACTGATAGGACTAGAGGAAACGGCCACAAACCGAAACACCAAAAGTTCCGCAGGAACTTAAGGAAAAATTTCTTAACAGTGAGGGTGACAGAGCACTGGCACAGGCTGCCCAGAGAGGCTGTGGAGTCTCCTTCTCTGGAGATCTTCCAAACCCACTTGGACGCAGTCCTGAGCCACCTGCTGTAGGTGACCCTGTGTGTGCAGGGGGATTGGACTAGATGATCTCTAGAGGTCCCTTCCAACCTTAAGCATTCTATGATTCTAAATATAACTGCTTTCCCTACCAAATTTCCTTTCTGGCTTTAAGTTGCTTGTCAGTCTAGAAGAGACTTCTGAAACTTACTTGCACTGAATACAGACTCTTGTGAAACTGTTCTAATCTGTGATTTAATGAAAATATTTTTTAAAGTACTGCTTTTTAAGAGTGCTCTTGGTCTTGTAGAAAAGCTATTTGTCATAGCTTAGTTGAGAGCCTTTATTCTTGTGCACTCATGCTCAACTGCGGGGGAGGCTTGTCAGATAGGTAAGGCAGAGGCTTCCCCCTTTAGCATAAGTTAAAGGCTTGTATACCTACCTTTGGTCAGTTTAGTTACTACCTCTCACTCTCTTGGCTATATATACAAGGCAGAGAATAAGAATTCTTCCCTAGCAAACTCTGCAAGTCTTACCTAGTTTGAGCCTAGCAAGTCAGGCAGGAGGTGGAATGTTTTATTTAATGCTCAAGGTTTCTTTCTTACTTTATCTTGAAATAGCAATTAGTAACACCAGAAAATTAGTCTTGTTGTTGTTGTCCGTTGCCTTCTATACTCTAAACTAGGGTAGCTGTGACTTACATTTTTTTTAAGTCTATAGCAGGTCAAAGTTTAATACACATTCAAAACCTCTGTTGAGACTGAAGGTTGTTCCTGACGGTCCCAATTTTGATCAGATTGTACCTGTTTCTTGATTTACAGTTACATCAATTAGCTATCTTTAGCAGTAGCATTAGTTTAAAAAGATTCAGGAAGAACTTATTTTGGTGCTCAACTTATTTTGGTTTCCATACAGCTATGCACAAGTGCCATTACTGTCATGGAGCCTCCAACCTGTGCTGATATCCAGAGAACTTGGCTAGTTTTGAAACCTCTGTTCTCTTCTATTTGTACAAGTTACTGCTATACTTAGAAGTAATTGGAAAACACAGATAGCAAAATCTCTTTTTCCTCTCTGGTCTGAAACCTTGAATCTTTAATCCTTTAAAAAACTGAATATTTTGATGTGGTGAATGATTGTCATACCCAGACATAATGATTGGTCTGTGGGCTCAGGCATGAAAAATCAATTAAACAAATGTCTCCTTATAGTGGTTTTGACATAAAGCCTTTCAGTACTTTTTTTTTTTTTAATTCCACAAGATTTGTCAAAATGAGTATGCATTGATGGGGAGATGAGTGTTAAACCTATTTCTTAGACAAAATATTTTGTTTATAGGTATTCTGCATGATTGCTTTTCCAGATGCAACATAATGAAATAGTCAGATGGCATAATTTTGTCAAATGATGTAAGATAAGTATTTGTGGCTTTTACTTATCCTGCTGTAATTGCTTTCTAATACAGAAGTCTGGAGGTATATTTGCTTAGATGTAGGTCTCAAATATTTTTCTTGTTCTCTCTTTAGTACCTTGGTGGATTGAGTAATTATGGTTTTGATGAATATGTTTTAAAGAGGTACATTCTACTGCTTGACTGATCAGTGAATGCAGCAGTAACTCATGTAATCTGTTAAGAGGGTTTTTCCAGCTGAGTTTGTAGAACAGTTGATGGATCGAAGATAGAAATGTGAAGCATAAAAATGGAGAGAGAGGGGGAGCATTTTATCCTAGTTTAAAACAAACTCCATTAGCCCATAGGCTGTATCAGAACACTACCGCCCTCAATTATTATCATTTGGTAGTTAAAGTGAAAAATTCTAGCACCTGAAAAATGCAAAACAGATGGCCTTAAACAGGAAATGTGGGAGGCTACTGCTGTGACTTATATCTGAGTTCAGCAGCTCATTTTGTCCTTGAACACTACTGCTCATCTGATTTTGGACTACTATGCAAAAGTGTTAGAGTGCATTAGAGTCTGTGTGTCAGTGCGAGCTTAGTGCCAATTATATATTGGAAAGAAGTGCAGCACAGACCTCTTCATTAGCATTAAATAGAATTCATATATGTGCCTGTAGATTAGTTAACATAAACAGAAAAGTCATGTCAAAGTGATTGTTCAACAGTATTTATTTGGAACTCAGATGAGTACCAAACAAAAATACTCCTCTTAACTAGTTAAGAAGAACAGGATAACTTCTATAGTAATTAGTTTTAAGGTACTTTGATTCCTAATTTTTAGTACCTGAATGGTAAGTATACACCGTGCGTGATTAAATACTCTTCTGCTTAAAATTATTAGTCAAGTTCAAATTATTTTGGAGATAACAAATGTACTTAATAAATTCGGTATAACTTAGTGAGAGGCAGGGGAAGAAAGAAGGCAAGTTCATTCTGCTACATTATAGCAGATATTATACTGGTATTTTTTTCACTCTTCCCCTCCACTCATATTTTAGCCAAAAGGTAGGAGGAAGTTCTTGAATCTCTTATTTTCCATGTCATCTTTTTTTCTTCAAAATAACGGCATAGTATACTTGCCAAACTTCAAGTCCATAAAGGACTAATTAATTAAAATTAGTCATCTGCTGTGCTAAGATTAATCATCCAAAATCAATTTTCTCATTTGTTTTGACTTTTTGTTTGAAAGAAAGACTTACTCTTCCCTGCCTCCTACCTATCACACTTTTATGGCCAGCATTTGGCATAGTCAATACTGTCTGCCTTCCCCTATTTGTTTGTTTGTTTTTTCTGTGCTGCCTTTTTGTTTCTTCAAGTTTCCCTTACTTGGATGTATCTTCAATAGCAGCTGTATCATTGTGGCCTGGCTTCATTCACCATTGTTACATGGCACATTGCAAAAAGTGTGTTTAATTGCTCTTGTTGTTATCATCTGTTAAAGTACAGAGATTTTTTCAAGATTTCTAGCACCAAAAAGCTTAGTATCTGATCAAGATTTCTATGGTTTAGGCTTATGTTCTTGCATGTCTGTGCTATGCTGAAATGATACTAGCAGAAATAGAACTTCAGGTATGTTAGGCAATGATGGGGACAGGTTGATGAGGATTCACTGCAAGAGTCTCTAGAGCAGTCTCTGCCTGCCCATACTAAAGGAAATGAAGAACAAAGTGATTTTGCAGGGGAACTGAACATTTTGAATAAATACCATACCAGGTCATCTTACACTTGCGCTATTTATATGCAAACATTTCACCTTTCTTACTCCTTTCCCACTCCCCCCCAATAAGGTACTTCTGTAATTCCTTGAGTGTTTTAGGTAGGGCTTGTTTAGGAGTTATTTTTGGATATAAAATAAAGTCATAGTAGGCTTCTACTATTGCTTCATTACTGTTGTTAGTCACTATAAGTATGCGCCATGCAGCTTTCAGAGAGCTTTGCAGGGCTTAAGTCTATTTTAATCATCTCTGTATCTGTACTCAACTTGTTATTGTTCTGTAATCCAATTTGCATTAATTGGGCAGGAATATCTCTTAGAAATCATTGTTGTTCAAACACTCCTGGAACTTCTTTCCTCTAGTTTTCTAAGAACAGAGATCATATTTGTCTACCAGTTGCACATAAAACAAACAGACATAAAGATATGGGGTGTGCATGTTCAGGAAGGCTGGGGGGAAGACCAGTATGAAACAAAAAACTGCGTTTAGACATTTTCTCTTCTATTTCTGGAAACTGGAGCACAAATAGAAGTTGGAGGGATAAAGGCTATAATAAGCTATTTAAAATATATTGCTAATAAATATCTTAATTTTAGAAGGAATGGAATTTAGAAATTTAGGATAGAAATTAAGTGGATGCTGAAATATTTAGTGCTGTTTACCAGTTACTGTCTTTATTTAAACTTCAATTCGTATATTCTCAACTCAGTACAACCAACAGCAAGTTGTGTGTTATAACCACTGATGACAACCTCATCTGTTTTTGTTGTACCAGTTATAATTCTTGTCAATAGAAAAAAATTCAAAAGGAAATGTCAAAAATAAGAAATTAGAAGATGCAGAATATTTTTCTAAAAAGAAAAGATGTGGGTGTGACTTTTTAAAAACATAGAAATATTACTGTTTCTGTATAAAGATACTGACCTAGGTCCAGAGTCAATTCTGTGTTACAAGATTCGTTTTCTTGATAGATTTTGTGCTATTTTTGTATGAAAAGATGCAGCTTGATTCTAATATGTTTTTAAGGGCCTTTCTATGATCTTTGCAAAGCAGAAAGCTCATTATGAGACCTGTATTAATTCATTTCAGCTCCTGAATAATTTCACTTACACTCATTTCTCTCCTTTTCTTGCCCTAGTAAACATTCTGGATCCAATCAGAAATGATTATTAATCAGTGGAAATGTTCCTTTGATTTCATCAAATCTATGTAAAATCCTGGGACAAGATACTGTTGTAGAGATTTTGTACACAATTTCCCTTGATCATACTTTTCTATTTACTGTGTTTATATGCTGATTTCTAGTCATTCCTTAGAATCATAGAATAATCATGGTTGGAAAAGACCTTCAAGATTGAGTCCATACTTGAGAAAGGTATATATAATCTGTTTTTCATACTGCGTGCTCATGTGTTTCTGGCCAGCCTCATCAGGATGATACCTTTAGACAAGACTTATTAATTATTTTCTCCGTTTACTTTGTTATGGTTATTAAATGTGACAAGTGGAGTTGGTAAATTTTATCTTGCACAAGAGCAAGCAAGGTTAATGTGTTTTAAAATTCATATTTAGGGTGGGGCTCTGACAAGTACTGTGAATTTGAAGTTAGGATCCCAGTAAATGGTTTTGACAATGCTGTAGAGAACCAAAACTTCTAAACAAATGAAAAGAAACAGTGCTTAAGAAAAGTTCTATTGTTGTCTATTGTTATTTATTGTATATCTATTGTTATCTATTGTATATCTATCGTTATTTATTGTATATCTATCTATTGTTATCTATTGTATATCTATCTATATTCTGTTATCTATTGTTATCTTTATCTTTATTGTTATCTTTACCTTCTTGATATAGTTAATAGTTCTTTCCTTCCCCCTCATCAATTTGCTTGATTATATTTTGATACCATGAAATATAGTGATAGGAAATACTTCCAAAAGGGTAAAACAATTTTTAAGTGAAGGAATGAGATTCAGATTCCCCGGAAGTCCTTCCCCAGAAACTAAGGTGTGGAAAAGAGGATGAAAGTGAAGGTTCTGTTACAGCAGAGAGCTGGGACATGCACCTGAGTGGGAGTAAAGCTGCCAAACCCAGCTGTTTTTAGATTCATCTGCTATGATCTGCTGTATTATGAGTCTATTTTTTTACTGTCTTGACATGGGAATATTTCAATAGTTCTTTCCATTAATTTCAGAAAATTTTTGGCATTCCAATTTTTAGAACAAATCTAAGATCCAATTCTGAGAAATTAGTTGTTTTTCTGATTATTTTCATCTGAATTGGATATTCTTCCCATGAGTAGCAGATATATTTAGCTTTTATTTTTCTTTTAATAATCAGTAGCTCTTACTGAACATCAGGTGAAAACCTGGTAAAGAAAAGTTACTAGTTATTGTGTTTCAGCTCATGAATTCATTGCTAGCTTAGGGATTAAAATGAAATTTTTCACAATTTTATATGCTTGTGGAGGTTTGTGCAATAATTCCTCCCTGCCTTTGAGCTGTTCAGTGTTTGCCATTATGAAGATGAAATCTTTTGTTCTTTAAAATACTTGGCATGCTTTTAGTAATTCTTATGCAGCATATGATTAGGAGGTCTGACAGCTGAAAAAAAGCTTTTCAATTTGATTGCCACAGTGAGAATAGACTGAAACAGACAAATGAATTTTCTAACATTTAATTCCAGGTAACAATATGAAATTGTTAAAAGCTTCCGGTCAGCACAGACACTCAGACTTTACATCACACTTGAACATAACTTTCTATCTGCCATTTGTCAGCAATGTAAAATCAACTTTGGAAATAATACTGACTGACAGTTCTAGGTAGCAAAGAAATATATTTTGTCTCCTATTAGTAGCCTCTGAAGGGATATAGTGGAGACTCATTTACAGACTTGATATAAATTTTGCCTACCAGCTTAGATGTATTTCTAAGAGTTAAATGCTTTTTCCTCTTGCCTTATATGGTAATAACAGGAGTTTCAAGCACATTATTCCTAATGCTTTCATTTCTGCAAGGCAGACAGCTAGGTAAAAACATCATTTGTTTCTCTCATATCAAAAATAATTTTGTGGCTTGTTTCTAAAGCTCCTTATGAATATCAGCATTGTTCAGCTGTTGATTAATGTGCTGGAGAATGATTCACTTGGCTATTTGCAAGAAAAACAAGCATTTCTGAAAGACTGTTTTCCTATTCTATGTTGCTTCTTTCTTTAACCTGTTATAAACTAAGCCTTTTGGGGAGTATATGGTAATGTTATTCTTGAGCCTCTTCTAAACAAAGCAGGGGTTAGCACAGGGGTCAGTAAGATCAATCTGTTTTCACAAAGAGATGAGAAGTGTCTCTGTCAATGAACCTTGAGATTGGATTTTCTTCGTTACTTAAAAGGAAAAAAGTGAATTTGAGTTTCATAAGTGTATATAATGTTTTCCTGTAAGTCTTTAAATTATGGCTTGATTTATAACTTTCTGCTCATATTTGAGAAAATGAAGTATATACAGCTGGGGCATTAAAATGATTAATATTTCTAAGAAGGCTTTATTGATGATAAAAAGCTTTAACCAGGTATTCTCTAATAAATTTTATTGTAAAGCATAATATGTCTAAATAGCTGCAGAAATTAAAGCATTTAGGTGAAACTTAGTTTCTAAATAACATGACAGTATTGCCAAAGACATTATTACTCTTTTCAGTGCATGCTGTCTCAAAAGCTTCATACTTAAAAATCTTCAGTTTTAAAGATATCCTTCAGCAGCTACAGACTTTAAGTGGAGCTTTCCTTAGAAAATAGTAATTTATAAAATAAAATGTTGTTATATAATTTTGGAGGGGGCTTACGAGAATTAAACTTATTTTCTAGTAGAGTTCAGGTGTATTACTTTATTAGTCATTTATTTACTTTTAATTTAGCACTTAGGTATAATTTTACTTTCTTAATCTTAGATGCATATGTTAAGATACTCTCAAATAATCAGCAGCATTTAATGCCAAAATAGGGACCCTTTTTTAGGACCACCTTGCTTAAGATCCCTTGGTATTTTATGAAAGTATTTTAATTGTAACTTGTAATGTGATAGTATACTGAAAGTCATGGTGCTTTTAAGAGCATTTTTATGTTAGGCATTGCATACCTATGAATAGGTTTCTGCTTTACACAGATCTGTCTGCCTATTGTTACTTTTACAGAATTCTGAAGCTGGCAGAGAGAAAGGGGAATATGATATAAAAGCAGAGAGCTGGTAGAGCGATGCACACAGGAGGTGTTGCTCCTTCTGTCCCTGAAGGTACAGAGGAGGTTTTGGCTGTGTTACAAGAAACTAAACATAGATGCACTATGTCACGCAGCCTGTCATGTAGGAGCAAGTTCATTTGGTGTGATCTAGAAATGCTTTTCATCCAGCAAACAGAAGAGAGTGAAAGTACTCAAGAAGGTAAATGGGATTAGACTCGCAGGTAAAGAACATCTTGAAGTAGTTATGATTTTAATGAACTAAGGGAGCAATGTGCATATTGGTGAGGCCACATTGAGCATTTCAGGTGTTCACTCTTGTTGTTTTTCTTAACTCTGGCCATGCTGAAACAAAAATAGACTCTGAACTAGCTATGTGAGTTTATAGATCCTCTCAGGTTCACTCTCCTTGTTGCTTGAGCTGGTCAATTACAGTTTTCAGTTGATGGAGAAGTCATGTCTAAATATGGAATAATGCGGTAACCAGTAAGTCTTTTTCTCTTAATGGAAAATAAAATTTTTAGGCTCAGCAAATTAAGATGGATATAGTTTCAGAAATCTGCTTACAGCACAGATTTTGCTTTCTAGAACACCAAGTGTAGGCTGTCATAGCTGTTTCTTTTGAAAAATGTAATTAATGCTTCTGACACATACTGTTCCCCATTTTTCTGTCAGAAAAATCCTCAAAAATTTGGTTTACATTCCCAGCCTAAGTATATTCATATTAGCTTTAAATTCATTTATTCCTGTATCAGAAAGGTTGTTTGGGTTTATGGTCCTCCTGCATTTCTTCAGCTACTACTCTAATGCTTCTGTCTCTAGCTTCATTAACAGCGATTCATGTGGTCCCACATCAATTGCTTTGAGCCTAGAAAGATTAAATCTATCCCATTTCTTTTGCCTAGGAAGTCATGTCAGTCACCTTGTTGTGATAGGTAGAAAGTCACCTTGTGTCTGCTTATTCTGAAATAGCCTACAAAGATCAATCTTATTAATTTCATATTGTCTGTTATGCTACTTTTTTTCCTTATTCTGAAGTTATTCAATGACTTTATGTTCTGAGATAGATATGTTCTGGTACCCCTATATTCTCTCTTAAGTTATTATGATCAGCCTTTCTCACCTCTTTAAGTATGGGCTTTGCTTCAATCATTTGGCATCTCCTTTAGTAGCTTTGTCCGTAGTCTTTGATGTTTAAATTGCCAGTCCTTGAAAAACCTGATTCAGACATACATAGTCTAATATACTTTGCTTGAGGTCACTCTGATGCTTAACAGTTCTGATTCTATCTCAGGTGCAGACTTTCTTACTTTCATTACCATCGTTACCCTTATTATCTCTCATTTCCTTTAAACCTAATGCTATATTTCTTTTAAACTGAAGCCAATTGTTCATGCACTTGTGTCTGCTTAGGCTACCCATTCTTATTGCACAGAAATCCCATTTTTTCATCTTCTGTTATTTAGAACTTCCTGTGAATCTTTAAAAAAAAAAAAAAAAAAAAAAGCTTGAAATGGTTCTGGCTTTGTTTCACTACTTGAAATTCCTATTTTGTCTGTTTCATGACAGTGATATTTTTTTTCATTATTATGTGTAAGCCTTAGCTTAATTCTAAAGTTGCAGTTGAAATGCTTATTCGTCAAAGCATTTCAGAACATCTTCTGACATATTTGCTTCATTTTAACAACACTGTCAGCATTAGCCCCTGTCACTAGAAAAACTGGGAAGGAAAAAATTGTATATCCTTACTAAGTACATTTTTTTTGAGTCTTCACGAAACACAAACACCTTGTGTAGAGGCCAGATAGGGAACTAAGTACTAGTGCAAACATGTTTACAGCTTTCTAATTGAATTCACTTCATGACATTCTTTAGCAAAACCTATGAATGGAAAAATCAAAAAAATTATAACAATAGGGTGGCTCTTATAAACCTGTATAGTAAAGCAGCCAATGAATATTGTAAAGCTGGTCTCAATCTTGGTGTATTGTAATTTAAACTACCTTTAAATGACTTAAGTAGTCATTTAAATTCTATGTGTTATTTACTTAATGTAGGTTTGATATTGTTTACAAAACTCTGAGAGAATAATAGCTAAGAATATTTTAATTTTGCATTGACCATATAAATTATCATCATTTCATAGGACATAAAAATGCATATTTTATGCCACACCCCAACAACTCTACTAATGAGCTATAGATTACTACTTTGAAGGTTATTTTTCTAATGTTGACTTCCTTATCTAACAAATATTTTGAGAGATGTGAAAGGGACCTTCCACTTTTCTTGAGGCTCATTCTTCTGGAACAACCAGTAATTGTTTAATATTTAATATTTTCAACAGAGTAGCCAGAGTCTCTTCCATAAGACACTGCATTTTATGGGCAGTAGTTCTCAGCAAATGTCAGACCTGCAATAAAATTCTGAGGAACAGTAGCGCAGTTAAGAACACAAGATGGGAAATACTTGTTAATAGCCTAAATATCAGTAAAGTCAAATCTGTCATGAACCAGGCAAGCGTTGTGCTGCTTGTGAACCATCTAATGGCCATGGCTTGTCCCAGTCTACACTGGAACAAAAGGTTGGGAAGTTTCTAGGCTTGTTTACCCTACTCTTTAGGTGCCTGTGACCTTTGAGAGAGGCTGGAAGTCAACATATATTTGGGAAGGCAATTTGATATGATTGTTCATTCAGGTCCCTATAGCAAGTGAATGCAACAGCTAAGAAGGAATAACTTCTTATGGGCCTTTCTAGGGAATCGTAGAGCCTTTTTTCTCTGGTCAATGATTCTTCTATTAATTGAAAACTGTTGTAACTTAGATTCAAGGAATTTGAATATATGATAATGTAGGGAAAAAGGATGCAAAAACTATTAATGAAGTTTGTAATCTAATGCAATTGTGTATCAAGTGCATGATCACAAAGAATATCTACTCAAATTTAAGAAATGTGGGCTGCATGAAAATATTCAGTATGTATGATTTTGAGCTACGTGAAAATGGCCTTTGAGAATGGAGCTGTTTTGTAAGGTCTTGCAGAAAATGTGCTTTTCTTCAAACTTTGCAAAAACAAATGCTAGTGTAAATACTGTATTATTCAGAATCATTAATTATTAAAAGAAAGTGTTATGGCAGCTAAAGTGGAATTTTACTTCCAGAGCCGGATAAAATTTTAACTATGAGAAGTTACTGTTTCCTTTAATAGGATGAGCTAGTGTTTGCACAATTTAACAGAAATTATCTTTACATTATTTTTCTGCCTTTATAGCTGAACCAGAGAATTGTCCCAAATACGAACTGATTAATTTTCCTAATTTCAGAGAAACATTTATCTACATGCAGTGCATGATATGTGTAGGCATTTGAATCAATCTAAAAAGGGGAAATTTGACTGGCAAACAATTAATCTTTTATTTCCTTCAGAAGACAGGAGGTTTCTGCATGCTTTTATGAAAAATAGTTTGCCTGAAACAAAACTCCACTCTTGGATGAATGGTGAAAACCACTGCTTATCTTGGGCAGTACATTATCATACAAAGCTTGTACAGAATTGATTATTTATTTATTGCTTAACATTTGGAAAAGCTAGAAAGAACACTATAGTACCTATTTGTTTCATTTTTATAGTGAATACTGTATTTTTCCCCATTTTCTGTGTAAAATGCATTAATGGTGAAAGGTTAGTCTTTGCTATTGTATTGCTGTGTGTACTTCATGGAATTTTTTTGGTGTTTTTCAAAATAAGGTCCTATGCTAAATATGTTTTATCTACGGCAGGAGAAGATGGCAGGAGAAAATGCATGTTTTCTGTTCCTCAAAGTACTGGTTCTATAACTTTATTATAAAATGCACATCATAGTGTTTTTTTTTCCAGTATTGTCTAGCTAAACTTTTCCACAGAGAAGCTGAGGAAGATGAATATTTTACATTTGCTCATATTTGTTGAAGAATATAATTATCTATATAAATTAAAAAACTCCTGAAATTCACTGATCAATGTGATTATTTAATAATTCCTTGATTCCTGATACCTTTTGTATTCAGAGTTCCTAAATACATGCTTATAAATGTAATAATGCTAATACATGCTTAAATACTGTATTTAATATTAATGTATGCTTATATTTACATATAAGTGATATATATAGTTAAAGTTTTTTTTTTTTTTTTTTTTTTTTTTTTTTTTTTTTTTTTTTTTTTTCTGCTGAAACTAGCAAATTTTTAAACTCTGCTTTTGGATTATCCCTGAATATATATCCATAGGAATGACACAAGCTGACCTGCCTCTAGAGTAGAAAACTGAGATTCCAAGTCCATGCTCCATGATTCTGTAACTTGGGACAATCTCAGCACAGGTAACAGCGCAGGTCAGCTTAGCAAGCTTGATAATGTGCAGTGTAAGGCTGTTCAGCAGGGATGCAAAAACCTGGACCTCTCAACTGAGTGAATTCACAGCATGAGCAAAAAGTTCTAGTGCCCAAGTATTGAGCTGTGTTATTTTTAAGACCAACATTAGAATAAATATAAACAATTTTTTTAGTTGGGAAATTTGCTCTGGAGCAGAGTTTCATCTTTGTCAAAACACAACAGTGTTTTTCAATCCTGAGCTGAAAATTTCTGGAGGAAAATCTATTGAGTTTGAAAATTCCTGCCCAGCCATAATGGTAACTGTCTAGCAGTGCGTGTGGAATATTTTGTATTCCATCAGGATTTAGATGGCATATCTTTTGATGCTGTTGTCAGCAAACAAGCTTTCTTGCTGACAGACAAAAGGCAATTGCTTTCAGAAACACTATTTTTGTTATTCGTATACATTGTAGGAATGTTCTCTCTGATGTTGAGTGAGTGGGGAAGTAGGAATTAGGATTATAGTATTCAAAGAATATGTGGTTATATCTTACATGAGAGGTCTATTCCTGCTGCATTCCCAGTCCTGGTGCATAGAATAGGGCATTTGAAAACCGTAGAGGAGGGCTAACATTTGTATAGTTCATCTTAGCAGAAGCAGCAACAGTTACTGTGCAAAATGAAGCATATAAAAGACTGGATATTGCCTTCATTGTATGCAAGTCGACTGAGTGCTACCAAATATATTACAGTAGATCTTTTGAAAACAAATAACTGTTAGCAACTATTTCATGTTTCACTAGTAAAGGCCAACCTCTTACTTGTACTAGCAGTACTGTTTGCAGGAGGAATCCCATTGATTTAATTGGAGTAGCTTGTGGAAGCATGGCTACTTTGCTTGCTTTCTTCCAGTGCTTACCTGTAAACTAGGCTTTGCAGTAATGTCATGATAGCCAAATGCATCTTGTATTTAGCCACTAAGCCTTAGTGTTGCGAATAATCTTTTTCTCAAGGAAGTCCGTTCATAGATTTATTCTTACTGGTTCCTGAGTAACTACCATTTTAAAATACATGTAATTCTGCAGCTCTTTAGTAAGACAAAGATTCATTTTTATCTTCTGATGAAGAGGCTCCTATATGCTAGTATAAAATGTCTGTGTCTCTAAACCATTGCAATCTGTGCCTCTTCCCCTGAATAAACATAAATGCTGAATGTAGAATCTATTTAGACATCAAAATCACAGACAAGCAACTAACAGGACTTCAAAAGTGCTTGATTGCAGTATGAATTAGGTCTGTAAGATTTTCCAAGTTCCCAAATAACTTAATATTTGTCCCTTGTACCTTGCTTAATGCTTTTTGAGAAGTGTGCTTCAAAGCAGCAATTTGAATCCAGGCCATTTAAATGCCTAATGGCCAACTCACTTTTTTTTAGTTCTTGCTTGTTATTTTTGAATTAAGCAGGTGATTTATTGAAAAAGGAGGACATATTTGTGTAGTGGTTTCATTACTTAAGAGAAGACTGGGTCCATAATCTTTCTAAAATTATCTTTAAAATGTGATACCCCATTGCTTATTTTTCAGCTATGGTTAGAGTCAGTTTCTATATTTATCACTTTAATTTGGAAACTCTCAAACAAAGTTTCATGGCTTTTGACTATTACAGATCATGATAGCTAATTGCTAGAGACATGTGTATAACTGAATGTAAATGCCAAACCTGAAACCACAGACATAAGATTAGACTGAGACTTACCAACCACATGATGGTACAGTATGCTTACCCAAGCTGGTATAGATGGATGTGAGCCTGTGTAAAAGCAAATGAGTTAGCACTTGCTTCTTGTCATCTTCCTGGTATTTAAGACACAGCAACATGCCATATGGCTCCCAGATAGGCTTTGCATTGTGCCTTGCCGCTTCTGAGTGCGGGCAGAGGGTGTGGAGCCATTCTGCAGCTCTTAGAGGCGTTCTTTGTGTTGTTGATTCTCTTCGTTACTACATGACAAGCGCATCACCTATGCTAACTATATCCACCTAACCATTTAGCAATTTACTTTTAGAATGTGTATTTCTACACTAATTTCTTTTTAATCAACAAAAGTCTGCAGATATATTTTATGAGTCTTCAGAGAGATGACATCTGATTTTTGCAGCAGTTGGCAAATGGTGTGTCCCAAAATGCAGCCTTCTATTGCTAGAGCAGAATGACTTTATTCTTTCTCTTTGAATTTTGGATTTTGAATTGTAATGAACTTCATTAACTGTGGCTGACTTGCTGAGAGCTCTGATACAGAGGTAGCATCTCAGCACAGCTTTAGGAGAACATACGCAAATAAACCTTGGAATTGTATCTTAGAAAACTGGTGGAGAGCTAGGAAAAAAGGCTCCAAAACACACAAGAGTACTACCTTAGTGGTAAGAAGAAGAATTATTATGACTTCATAAATTCAAGCATCTTAAAATAACCATTAAACTCATCTTTATCTTGTTAATTGCTTCCAAGAATTTTATCAAGTTGGACATTATCTGACTTGTTCAATTTCATGCTTTACAGAATATATATGTATGTCCCATTTGGGACAGAACTATGAGACAGAAGTCTTAGATGGTCAGGTGGACCTTTCTGCTTTTGAAGAAAAAGAAATGTAAAAAGTATATTGTATGACCAAGGTTAACTTTAAATTCCTCTCCAGTGGCATAGTACTATTTAATATTGTCCTGCAGTTGTGGTAGTAGAGGGCTGGCAGTAATTATTGTTTGTCCTAGGGCTGTGGGATAGCTGTTCTTCAGTTGAGCACAATGGCATCTGGTAACATATTTCAGAAAGAGGGAGGAGGTAGAGGGAATCAAAATGGTACTTCCAGTGTAGTCACTGAAGATTGTAGTTGTGGATTGCATTGTGAATAAGATTCAGAAATCCTATTTGAAAATGGAATAAAAGACCAGGTCTGACATAGTAAATTTTTGAAATTGCATTATTAGGGGGGAAAAAAGTTAGAACAGAGGATGGATTAATTTTTTTCAGCAGCAAGAGCCTAGATTTTCAATCAGTGATTTAATTCTAAGTATATATTGATTC
This sequence comes from Nothocercus julius, assembly GCA_013398735.1. NCBI lineage: Eukaryota > Metazoa > Chordata > Aves > Tinamiformes > Tinamidae > Nothocercus > Nothocercus julius. The sequence continues at coordinate 386,554 of VZSV01000300.1, forward strand.
AGACGCTTCCCTTTAGCTGGTAAAAATTGTAAATAATATACTGAGTTTCTTTGGACTTCCAGTCACGTAATGCCTTTTTCCCTCCGGGACAGAAAAGGCTTATCAGAGAATGTACTTTAAAAAACCTGTAACTTTTTAATTAAAACTATAAAGTTATGGTATAATCAAATTAAAATTCATAATCAAAGGATGTAAAAGCATACAAAATGATCGATATAATGAGTGATTTGCAATGAATGAGTGGTGTAAAAGTGAAATCAAAAGGAGATTAATTTTTGATGGAAAGACTGTGTCAGGCGTTTAAATTTAACTCGTTAATAGGCAAGCACAATCAATAATAGGCATGAAATCCAATACAAGTTTAATACTCCGTTACTCTGTAACTAGAGGCAGTGCAGCTCTCCACATGCACACATACACTTCACTGAAGTTTTCACTGAGTCTCCCTGAAAAGTAAAATAAATTACATAAACTAGACAAACTTTGTCATGCAATCACAATCATGCAGATCATAATCATGTATGATCTGCAGTTCATCATTTTAAAAGGTGCTACAGTAACATTTTAGTAGGTGGTCCTGTATCATTATTTACCTACAAAGAATTGTCACTTCTTTTGTTATAGCAGGTCCAGCATTAAAAATGTGCATTAAGGGGGGGGGGGGATGAGAAGGGAGAAGGGAAAAGAGGAAAGTTGTAGGTCTAGTATCAGCCTATTTCCATGATTCATAATGCTGTAACACATCTACAAAGAGTGCAGAAAAGATGCTGAAACTGTATTGTGCAGAAAAATAGACATTGCCCCGCTGGAAGAACTGAATCTGTTTAGTACAGTTTCTGCAATTCATAATTGCAAGAATCTTGTTTTTACCAAACCTTATGATAACTGGTAAATTTTATGGGTTATTGGGGCATTGAATAAATGGATCTTTATGTGAACTGATAGGTAGCCTTGGATTAAGGTTCCCGTAGCTGTCAAAAGCTATTTTTTCAAATATAAGAATCACCACACTCACTTAATGTCAATTCATTTATGAAAGAAGGCTGACATAATGATGAAATTGCTTCTAGGGCCATCAATGTATTTATGCCTCACCAATAATCAAAAGAATTTGTGTTTCTTATAACATTTAAAATGTCTTTTTCTATACAAAATATAGAAGTAAAAGGTACAAAAAAGCCTGAGAGTGTCTTGAGCATGGTTATTTTGACCAATGTAAGCTTTTCTGTACTTCTTTGTATAAAAGCAGGTCAAAAAAGCATGCAACTCTGTTCTGTGTACATAGTTTTGTGCTAATATCTTGGAGTTTTCATCATGCTTGTCAGAAATAGTGTGCTAGAGTTCCTCGTTGCTGTCAATAAACTTGACGAACATTTTGGCCATGAAATAAAGCTGTGATCATTCCTTAAAAAATATGATAATATTTGAGTCAAGCCTAAGAGGTTTCTGAGAATGTTGTCCTGGCTGAACAGTGGTAATTACCAATGACAACATAAAATCAAATAATAGTTGCTATGTCACTATGTTGTTGAACCACTATCATCTTTTTCCCGAATAAGAATCTGACCAAACTAGTCCATGATTTTAGAGCTGAGTCTTCTGTGCTCAAAAGTAGAGATGATCCGCCTATTTCCAGAAGTGTTTAGCACTGTACAACTTTGCTAATCAGATCTGTCCTTGTGATGCTGTGATTGGAAAGAAGTATTAACCTCCATCTGGATGATGTTAATTTTTCGTTGCTAGAAGGATAGATATTCATGTCCCCTTTTGATGCCTTTAGTTAGTCCTTGTCTATTTTAGTGTCCCAGGAAAGGCCTTTGCGTGCAGTGCCTGCTTAGTCTAGTAAAGACTGAGAATATCTTCTGTAAACTGCTGTGATTGAGACTATTTGACATTTTCCTTTAGGGCATGAATAGAAGTGTAACAGATTAGGTTTTAAGTCTTCCATAGCCCTAAGTTTTGTCCTTTACTTGCAGATATATCTGAAATGTTAGGCACAATAGAGAAAAATAATCAGTGGCTTTTACGTGGGATCAGCAGTTTCATAAAACTAAGGTTGTTTATAGAGTTATTTTATTGCCTTTGGATCATACTGGGTTTAGAACTTTCCTACATTCCCCTTGAAGTCATCCCTGGCTGCTTCTCAGTAGTCTGATAACCCTATGGCTACTGTATTTTACAGAACAACTGTTTAGACAATTTTTTCTCCAGTCTTCCGTTCTGTGAGTCTTCTAAACACGTAACTTTCAAAATGAAGGAAAACTCTAAAGTAGGTCTTGAAATGTAGATAGCATATCTCAAATGCAGATACAACATTTTTCTCAGGTGGTTCTTATTCGTTTTAATGAGTGTAATGAAAAGATACTATGCACTGAAATGCACTGTTCAATCTGAGCAAGAAGTGATACAGAATAAAAAAAGCTCTTGTTGCCCCTTAGGACTGCGGTAAATTAAGCTTTTCTTAACACATTGTGCTTTACTGTTAAGTGTTATGTGCTGCATTTATAATTTAACTCCTAAGTGAATGGTTCAATGACTTTGAATCTTTCAGATTTTTAAGGAAAAAAAAGTTTTCCAAAGGGAAGAATAAGAAGCAATCAAATGACCCATTCACCTGAAAACAGACTTACTAGAAGATAAGAAGTTCTAGTATAGGATAAATCTACTATAAATCAACATAATATCTAAGTATATGGAGCATAAAATTTTATATGAGCAGAGTGTTTATTCACATTTTAATTCTTTTAAGTTTTCTGTATAATGGAGCTATGGTTTCTGATGGGAAATTCCAGGTACAGTGATATCAGACTTTGTAATGATTTGATGTTGACTGGTACCGCTTTTTTTGTCTATGAATTTCACAGGTTTTAGTGTGTGAATTCACTGTGAAATTTCAACTTTGTTATTTTATTCAATAATTCTTTTTAAATTGTAACTCTTGGACTATTAATTGTGATCCTTGTATTCCCCAGTGAATCCTGTGAAGACCGAAAAAGTCGGAATAAAGCCCTTTCCTCCCCCGTCTGTTCCACGCCCGGTGCCTTTTGTTGTTGTTGTTATTGTGTTTTTGTTTGTTTTGTCTGTAGTGGCCTAAGGAATGAAGAAAGGGAAGTATAATAAAAATGTAGAATGAAACTTCAATCACTTGTGCACATATCTATTGCTATCACTTAAGATAAAGAGGATTTGAGTCTTCCTAAGCAGTAGAAGAACCCTTACTCGTGTCTTAGCAGTCAGCTATGCCCTTTGAAGGGGAGTCTCCATTTTCTTTTTGAAAACTTATTCATGAACTAGGCATCTGACTGTTCAGCCAGATCAGGATGGGATGGTTTTGATCATGTACCATGAGAGGCAGCTCAGAAATTGTGAATTCCAGCTTTAGAAGTATAGGTGTTCTAAATGCTTATGGGAACTGCAGGCATTTCAGGATCACTGTTTTGGCCTTAATAGACTTCTTTTTGCCTCAGTCTTTTATTAGATCTGAATGCTGTAACACCTTGTCCTTCTTCTTTCTTTCTTTCTTTCTTTTTTTTTTTTTTTTTTTTTTTTTGAGGGTTGGGGTGGCAGAGAGAGTAGTATGGTAGTAAAATAACTACACTAATATTGCCAGGAACATCTGTTCTTCAGATTTTGAATAAAGTCTTGCAAATCTCTGTAGCAGGCAGGAAAGAAAACATACTTTTAAATTGTACTGTTCAAGAGTGACCTGAGATATTTTAATGCACTGGAAATGTACTATATCCCTTTAAATCAAATCAGGTGGCAAGTGAGAAGATAGAGGGTTGTGCAGCAAAATCACCATGGTTGCCTTAATCTTACATTTCATGGAGCTGTCATTAAAGGTTAGTGACATCTTTCTATTTTATTGCATGGCATGCCCAGTGATACCATTGCAACTCATAATAATACTTTAAATTAGAATCCTCAAATAAAGCTCTAATCCTTTGAAGCTGACATTTTCCAGACTCCCAGCCAAGTGGATGCTTAGGTGGATGTGTATATAGCTTCTAGGCCACTATTTTTCCCTTTCAAGTATTTTTTAAAACTACTGTCGACTTCAGCAAAAGATAATTTCAATGCACTAAACTTTGCTATTGAGAGGTTAATTAAAATGAAACAAACTCTTCTTGTATGTTCATCAAATTATGATTATTGCTGAATCTGTTCTGTTCACCTCAAGGTACTACATATGGTACATCTGTACTATCTACTCATTACAATTAATGTGTATTAAACTTTTTGCATGACTTCTAAGATGTGCTTCTGGAAGATTATTTACACTTCTGACTTGAAGATCAATCCAAGATGAATGAAACACTTGTTACAATAGCTCACTGTGAATAATTTTAAAAGATTCTAACTTTTCATTTCTCTGAATATTTCTGCTTCTGAATCAATTTCTTATTATTTACTAGTACTTTTGGATTTCTTGTGTCCATGTTTTTCTGCTCCAGTAAAAAAAAATCTAGGGCAGACTTACAAGAAAAAATATTTAATCAAAAATATTGTATAAGAGGCCTTATGAATATTTTCATGGAACCAGAAAAGATAGTCTGTAATATCTTCCTCATTCAAATAATAATGAAGTAGTCCGAGGCATTTAACCTTAAAGACAGGAAAAAGAATTTAAAAATCCCTTTTAAAAAAGTGTGAAATAAGGGTATGAGTCTACCTGCTATTGTCTGGGTGGGTGCTAAACAGTTGAGATAGGTTTTTTTGTTGTTGTTGTTTGCTTTTTTTTCATTTTGAGTGAGCCGGGGCAGAAGAAAGTATTATGAAAGTTATCGTCCTCCTGTGGAACATTTTTATTATGCTGAAATACAGCTCAGATTTGAAAGTTCAAGTTGGGAATTGCAGCTTTTTTTTTGTTTTGTTTTTTAACAAAATGCAAACTAAGTTTGAAAACTGCTGTGGGAAATATACATTGAAACATCAATTTTCATTTCACTGAAAGTTTACATCACTCTTACTTACATTGAATTATTTTTAGTAGTAAAGAAAAATGAAAGTAAAACTAATACAGAAAAGTGAATTTAACTGTTCACTTAAAATTTGGTCATAATGCAAAACTGAGAAATGTCTAGTAATAATTAAGCAATGTAAAGTGAAATAAAACACAAGAACTGAGAGTATAGGGAACTGTATGTGCTGCAGTTTGCCTAAAGCTGGTGGAGAGCAGCATCAGGAAAACTATGATGGGCAGCAGAGCCAATCCTTGGAAAGCCCCTGTGGCTGGCTGCTCCGTCTAGGCTGAAAGGCATGGTGCTGTTCATCAGCCTGGCACCGGGGAGGTGCCGGGCTCAGGGGTCTCCAGCATCACAGTGAAATAGCCAGTTGTGCTCCTACATTAAGCTGGAAGTGCTCTGCTCTCTTTCCCAACCTCAGTCTTCCATAGCATTGAGCCTGACTCGGGATACCAGGGAGATTCCTGTCACAAAATACTTTGGGCCCTTGAGTCCCAGTGCACAGTCTTGGCTTGTATCATTATATTTCATGTAAAATGAATTCCAACAACTCTCCTTAGTATGTCTCAAAGTTGGTCTGGTGACTTCAACAGACCTATTCTAACACATTTAATTATGGCTATAACTTTCTTAAAAAGGCTAAATCCATTTTACAGTGGCAAAGGTAATTTTAAAAGCAGTCAATTTAAAGCAAGTGTGGATCTCAAGAGAATGAAGTTCATTTAAATAGTTGGTAATCATACAATGTGCTCTCCAGGGTGTTTTTTTCTTATTTTTCTGCTGTAAAATATTTTATATAACCTCAAAATATTTGCAATCTCCTAATCCTTAAATTGCCTTAATTGCTAATGCAGCAGGTACTAAACTTCTGACTCAAATATACATGGACGTGACTCCTCTTTCATGTGAAAAGTAAAAGTCATAGCACATCATTCTGTTTATGAAAGTGACAAATCAAGGAAAGAGTAGGGATAAGGTCAAAAATTGCCTGTATGATCTGTGTATTATACAAAGGACATTAAAGGCTTAAAAGTAAACAGTCTCTTACAAGAAGCCATAATAGTTAACGTCTTTAGATAATAAAATGTCAAAGTAAAATATAAGGGTGTTTTTTGTTGTCTTTGAGGGAAAAATACCTTGTATGTAGTACAGTAAATATGCATTCTTCAAATTTCTGCATGTATGTGTGTATAGTACCTGCTTATTAAAAACTTGATATCTCAAATTAAGTGCCTTTTTAAAAAACCCACAGGCAATTGCAGCTAAAAGATGACCCATTTTTTGCAAGATCTAAGTGGAAACTGTAAATACATAAAACACTAGGGTGTTTTGAACTGGTCATTTTCAATAGCGTACCTGATAAAAACAAAGTGTGCAAGGTAAATGAACGGCATACGTGAAATCATTACCCTTGCCTTCAAACATGGAGTGAAATTTTCAAGTTGCATGGTGTAAGTTCTGTGTAAAACCTGATATCTAGTGGAAATGCCAACCAGTTCTTGCTGTGTGGCAAGATAATTAACTAAGTTTTATAGAACTTGCAAGAAAACAATTAAATATCCTTTAGCCAACCTGACATTTTATGGCTTCATATATATGTTGTTTCTTGATTGTGAAAGTATTGCATTTAGATTCATTAATGTTGTTTGTTTACCACCTTCTCTCTCAAGTCAATTTGTCTGTACTATGACAAGAAATGACTTTAAGATATATCCCCAAAAGGTGTGAAGTATTGTTTCGCATGGTCAAGTGCAGTTTTAAAAACAATTCTGCTTTTCTGGGAAAAGTATGAATAAAAATAAAGTGATTAAAAGAAGCAAGTCATCCATCTCTAAGATTGATTGATGTATCATTACATCAACCACTACAGTAAAGCATTCATAAATAAACACGAACCTAAGATTTTCTTTTTTCTTTGTGTCTTCAATCTATCAACCACAGTGCACCTTCTATTCTTCCAGAGTAATTTACCTCAGGAAACACGTCTGAGTTAAATTGAATTCATTGTATTGGAGTAAAGCCATCAAAGAAATCATGCTGCATTTTCTCGTTTGCTTAGCTAGATGGTGCTAAATATTTTAGTCTTTAAGGCTTTTTCACTTGCTGGCCTTTCCATCCCACATGGTGACTAACTTCTTACTTTAGATTGTTTTTCTCTATTTTTCTTTATATTGCACTAGAGGACTTGTTTGTAAAATACAAACCTGGATGGATGTTTCATGGCTGTGATTTGTTTAAGAAAAATGTCCCTGAATTTGTATATTCACGAAATATGAAATAATTCTCAAAATTGGATGAACCAGACTCATGTATTCCAAGTGATCTAGCTGAATGACCTGCATGGTCACTAAACAATGGAAATATTTCTCCTTTTCTCCTTTGAGAATTCTTAAGACCAGCAGAATCCAGCAACCTTTCCATTGGTATGAAGAGGTGGATAATTAAAACATTAATCACACACAGAGATATAATCAGGTCTGTCACTGTGTTTTGTTCTATGCAATGAGTGGAGATGGGGGAAAAAAAAAGTAACAGTCTAGAGAAAGATCAGAGAGTTTAAAGGGGAGACAGAAAAAAAACAAGGAGAGAGAATCTGACTAATGAAAGGTGTATTTACTGGCTAAGGAGAGTATCCGCTGTAAATAGTAGGGGTTTTTTGATTTTTTGCTAACAAATATTCTGAGATCTTGTGCTGGATAAAGATGCATAGCATCAATTACACAGCTCTGTGCCTACATGCTGTGAAAGGGCATGAGGTGTGAATTCAGTAGGGTTTATTTTCAATGACAAAGTTTGCTTAGAAATGCTTTTTGAGTACTTGCATTCACCAATTTTGCTGATCTTTCTACGTTTTCAGAAACATGGAAAAGATAGGACTACCTTATGAAACTAGACATATTGAAACTATGTTCATTTACAGATCTATCTTACCCAGAAAAACTGTAGTGGCTGTTTTGTGATTAAAAGGGAATATGAAGAGCCTTTGCTGATTTACAATGGGTGGATTTGTTGTGGTCATGATATGATGTGGTCATGATAATGAGGTGTGAAATGAAATTCTAGTAATTATGTCAATAAGGTCACATGTAAATCTAGGAGTCCATAAATTCTAGTAAGTCCATAATACAAGGGGGGGGGGAAGATAAATTATTTTGAAACTATCAATGGATGGTTACTTAAAATAATGATTTTTTTTTTGGTTCATTAGATCCCAAGCAGTATCTTGACTAGAAAGACTAGCTATGATCTAATAGGCAAGTGAGCCAGTTAAGTAGTATGATATGATAGCAATTTGCTGGATATTAATACAGATTGATATATTCTGCATCACTGAAGGTAGGAAGAACTTGTTTAAGGGTAGTTAGAAATTTATCTTAAATGAGGGAAAAGAATTAATGGTGTCAGTAAGACAGACTTTCCTCCTTCAATCCAAGAACTTTTATAGGACAGAAGAGATTTGAGTGTGCATGGTGAAATAGTGTGACTTTTTGCAGAAAATAACAAATATAATTCCACATGTACAAAACCTTAACATATACCTTGATTTTTTTTTTAACCAATATTACTGTGCTGCAAAATGTATACCGTATATTGCTTTTTAATAGGCTGTAAATAAGGTAGCTTTAGCAAAAGGGAAGGTTCAGGAAGGGGGCTCCCAAGCAGAGGTTATACTTAGATAGCTATATATAGTGTGTGTGTNTAGCTATCTACAACTTTAGTAGTAATATATCTTCAGGGTAATATGTTAGGGTTTAAAAAAAGACTGGTGAAGGAAGGAAACTAGAATTATATTAAACCAACTTGAGCAAGTAAATTTTAAATGGAGAAAGGCTTGATTTCTTCCATTAGTTTTAATTTATAATATTGTCTATGCATACATCTATATGCAAAGAACAAAAATATTCAACTTCAGCTGAACTTACTTAGTTTTGTTGAAAGTTATTGTAGGGAGAAAATAAGCAGATGAAATCTTTATGCTGATTATGCAATAGGTCCCCTGAGCTGTTCCATATGCAATAAACTGCAGAGGTAATATAAGTGCTATAATATTTCTAGGCAGTTATTCCCAAACTCCAGTTTTTAAGTTGAAAGTTTTGTAGGTATGTTCAAACCTCAAGATTTTCCCTTTCAAATCATAACTAATAATATGTAAATACTTGTTTTGTGTTACTTATATCCAAAATGAATATTCATAGTTTCCTTTAGAAGCGCTCTCTGAAACTTGTGTTTCCTCCTGCTTTTCAAACGATAGCACCTGTTTCTTCCTGTCTGTGTAAAGAACAACATGGAAGTCTAGAGCACTAAACTGTGACCAGAAAATCAGCTTTGACTGATTTTGCATCTCTAGCCAGTTATTAAATCATCATATCACAAAACAGAGATCTTTATGTTGCCCAACATTTGTTTTATTTGTGTGTGGAGAAAGGCCACACTTTATAAAACTAGGAGTCTGGTGGTTATTGATCACTGATCGAAAGCAGTGAAATACTACTATTTGTAGTACTATTTATTTCAATTAAATGTTGTAGGACATAGAACATAATACAAGAGAAGAATAGTTTCCAAGTGTCTGGTTCCATCTTCTGAATATCGGAAACAGGGTAGGAGGGAAGAATCATAGGATTTTCTTGGAAGAGCTTGGAGGTAAACTTTGAGACTTCTTTGTCACTGCAAATAAAATATTGTTTACCTGGCTGCAGTAATTTCAGAGTCATTAACAACAACACATTAACAGGGTTTTCTCACGGTGACTGCTTAGCCTGTATATCTTAAGTTCAATAGGGCATGAAAGTGATGAGAAACAGCAGGCTGCTCTAGTACAGAAATGTGCATATTCGTGGAAGAAATCAGGAAAAATGTTTTAAATACTTTAAAAGTAACTTGGCAAGCGTGTGGGGGGAACTCTTGTAAAATCTGTTTTCTAATGGCAAGGTCTCCACCCTCTATTACCGCCCTTACTGACTTACTCTCACTAGTCCTCTTAAATTTGTAAATATGTAGGTATTTAACTTACTATATGTGAGGCCCTTTAGAAATATGACTGCACTTTCTTTGACTAGAAAAAGTTGTGATATCATTATGTAATCTCTTGTATATAATTTCATAAAAGACCATGGCTATCTACTTTGAACCTCGTATGTGTTTTGGTTAATTTTGAATTGTGGATATTTTGTGTATTTCCTGATTCTTTCAAAATGTATTTCTTTTAAGTTCCTGATTTGTTTTCTATAAAGGTTTCTGTTGCCACTGATGGAGCAGACATGCCAGACTATAGCAATAGTGATAAATGGTGTTGATGCCTTAGGGTGATATCTGCGTAAATTAGCTGGTAGAGCTAAACTATTTGGTTTCAATTTTTAATACAGTTTTGTAGTATTTGTTGTTCATTCATCATTGAATTGACTTAGTGCTTTAATTATTCTTCACAGAGTAGTCAAAACTTAGAAATCTTTAAGGAAGACAAACTAGTCTTAACAACTAAAGCCAAGTAAGGACATGATAACTTAAAGAGCAGTCCAGGGAGCTTTTAAATTTCAAAAAACAGCTAAGTTTAAAACCTTTTAGAACATTCTTAGTCCTTGCAAACAATATTTTGCCTGGGGCACTTAAGAACATTTTAAGATGGACAGATTCTTAAGATCCTTCTTAGCTTATACTGTCTCTGTTAGAAAGGTCAACAGTAGATGCCTACGGGAGAATAGCAGAACAGGATATGTATTAAATTATTCTTACTATGCAGACAGTTTTTGAATCAGAAGTGCTGCCTTTCTGTTAGTAGACCTTTTAGACAGCTCTTCTGTGAATTTTCCTGACTGTGACCACCCAATTTACCAGACTTTGGCTGTTCCTGGAGCTAAAGCCAGTGCAAAGCTGTGCATAAACGTTGCTTCTTAGATAAGAATAAACTATTGTCATAGATAATGTATTTCTTTAATTACTTATCTGTTCTTTCCTTTATTTTTTAAAAGATAACTGTATGAAAATACATGTCATCTTAGGCTTTCTTGGTTCCAAGGCAGAATAGGAGGACATTTTTAAAGATGAATGAAAAAATAGACTTTCACCTGTGTGCTATACCACTTACATGCATCTAATGTCAGGTAACTTGTCTTCCACCTTTTATGTCGCAGTTTTTGTCTTTGTTCGGGTAGAGCAGGAGGCTACAGGCCTGAGAAGAATTGTCACTTCTGTCAGTCGTGGCACTTTCCTTAGTTCATGCCTACCCGCTCTCCCCCCATCTCAATCCTTCTTTCCTGCAATAAGTAAAGCATATTTTACTTTCCTAAATCTATAACCTTATCTGAAAACCTGTGAAAGACACATTCTTTTCTGAACCCCCCATAAACTGCGCACACGTATTATCTTTTGCCTAGCTCTGTTTATTTATTAAGTTATGGAATATTGCCTTTGAAATAGACAGATATTTTCATGTTTCAGTTTAATTTCACATATTAATGGGCCAAATAGCAGTTAGTGTTTTAAAATGGTGATTTTTTTTTTTTTTTTTAAAGTTTGGCTTTGAAGTGCTGGAAGGCATGTTTGGATAGATTCAAGTAACAAATAAGAAGGAAATTCAGGTCCATTTACCCTGAAATGTATGGATTTTCTTTGATCTAAATGCCTTGGAGAAATCCTTGCAGCCAAGGTAGTTTAAAAAAAAAAAACACATTTTCATCATCAAATTTCACTTAATGAAATTGGATTTTTCCTTGGGGAAAGGAAGTGTTTGATTCAAAATATTTAAATGTAAATTGATCTCTTTTTTTTTTGAACTTAGCATTTAAACTTAAGTAATTAAGTGTTTTGGTTCCATTGAAAGTTTTGGATTCTTTTTTTACACATAATTTTTCTTTGTGAGGCAATATTTGTATTAAATCTTTTAAATATCAGTATCAGCTGGAAAATGAGTTGGGTCTATTTGTACTTCTATGATTTAAGGTAGTATTATAGCTTGGAGAAATGCATTTTGCGAAGGAGGCATAACTAAATAAAAAAATCACTACAGGTTATCTTGAGAAGAAATACACAAGTAATACAAGTGGAAAGAAATTAGTGGAGGAGATAATAGAGCCTTTAAGGACTAGCTGGGGCAATTTTTTGAAGTCATATTTGTCAATATAGTTACACTGGTGTTTGGAAAAGGAAATTTGAGATAGAGACCATGAAAAAATAGTTTTCTTTAAATGTATATATTTGATAAACATGATAATGTAAACACACACTAATATAGACTTCCGAAGGTCTGACCATTGGGGCTGATAGAAGAAAGAGACAAATGATTTTCTTGAATACTATTAGTTCTAATTATTAGGAATTTTTTTACTAATTTACTTGCACAGCTTTTATAAATCTTTAAAGCCAAGCAAATTAACGTATAGGAATATATCCAGTGTCTAATAACTAAAATAGACATGGGACAAAATTCTGCCTATTTGCATGCATTGCTTTTTGAATAAAGTGGAATACCATAATTAATCATAATCTGTGCTTTTAACTGAAAGTGACAATGTCTACAATTTAGCTTGTACTATTGTTTGGATAGGTTAACTAAGCTTTGCAAATTTCATGAAATAGGAAAAAAAGAAATCGAATTTAAATTATTGCTATTCATCTTTAAACAAAATTAAGATCTATTTATATTTTCCATTGAATTTTAATCGGATTATGGTGCCATGGCTATTTTAGCAGTGTTGACATTAGAATTTGCAGAATCTATAAGCACAGTGTGCATTCACTTTAAAAATGAGTCAAACCATCAAATAATCATTTCCTGTGATTTTACATTAATCATACAAATATTCAAAGGTACTTTTCCTGACTTCAAATATATTAATAGAAAATCATATTTCTCAGTATTAACCGAATAAGCAGGGCCGAGGTCAGTCATAGAATTTTGAACGATAATAAATAATAAAAAATAAGCCTATGAAAACTACAAGAGGCAATCATTATTTAAATATTCTTTTTACATCCAGTAAAATAACCAATGAAAACTACTTCTCTTTTCTGCACAAATGCCAAGCTTATATGGTCATCATGTCTTTTGCTGGTAAACATGACTGACTTTTCATAAGAGGTGTACTGCCAGTATCAGATGCCTGGAACTGTCTTCAGAAAGATGGATTTGTTAGCACATGATTATTTTAGAAACAAGTATTAATGTAATGCTAACTTTCTGATTTTCTAACTTGATATAAAGTATAAAATCATTAGAAGTTCAGAATTTGTTAGTTGATTTTAATGCCTTTAAAAAAAAAAAAAAAATCAAACTATTTAGCAGCAACCGAGCATTTTAGAATAAATACATCACTTGAAGTTCAATTCTTTATCCATGAAGGAAATTCCTCTGTCCTTCATGTTTTCTCTCACTTGATCTTGGCACAAATACTATTTTTGTGGTTTGAAGGCAGGATGGTTCGTGTTATTCTAGTAGTAGGCTTTAAAAGTCCTTAAGTGATATCAATGGCGTAGATGATTTTGTGTTATGTAAATCTATGTTGTGGTGGGATATAGTTCCTTAACCAGAACTTCCTTCAATAAGTAAACTCTCCCTCTGGACAATTACTATATAACCTCCATTGGGTGTTGCTTTGTAAAAACTACGATCAAGCTAGAAGACATGAAGCTCAGTGGAGTATGAATAAACATTGCAAATTATCAGTAAAGAAAGAAACTGGCAGTTTTCATTCAGATAGGAAACAAATTGGGAGTCAAGCAAAGAAGATTTGGGATTTATAAATGGGAAGTTGTATGCAGAAGGAGAAATAAACAGCAATTGCATACAGTAAGTTGGAGAAAGTGAAAAAAGAAAAAAAGACAATGGAATAACATTTTATGAAATAAAAGCTTTATTTCAACTTATTTCTTTAATGTTATCCTCAAACTATATTTTTGTATCCAAAAAGTTTGGATGTAATGAAAGAAGATTGAGAACAAAAAAGATTCATAGGATAATGCTTAGTTTGAGTAATTGCTCAAAATATGCAATGGAATCTTCTTCGAATATATCTTTTATATTGTTTCAGTAAGGTGAAATCCTTAAATGACTATTTAAATAGTTGCTTAACTATACTTTAATCACAGTTGGTTTTACTTTGCATTTTTCTTCATACTCAATACAAATAACAATCAGAGCTAGACAAAAGTTTGTTAACCAGAAGCAAACACTAAAACAAATTTTAAAATCAATTACTTATTATCTCTCCTACCTCACATCTCTGGGATTCCTGATAAAGCCTGATGGCTTTGTCCTACAGAAAATTAAGATAGAGTTGATTGTTTAATTGCTTATTTTGCTTATACACTCTGTTCCTAGAGAATAGGTTGTTATACTTTGTCTGCTGTTTTCTTCTAATTTAGGCATTTTAAAATAGGAGCTTGTTTGAATACTTTCTGATTAGTAGTATCAAAAAAATTCCACTTGAGAATTGTAATGAAAGTTAAAAATGTATTAAAATCATGTGATTATTAAAATAGTAACAGAGTTTTGCAAGGCAATTAGCCTCTAATACCCAGTTATTTTTTACCACATTACTTGGCTTAATGAAAGTCATTTAGAGTCTTTTCCTTCATGATGTACATTACAGAGGTAGACAACTGAGTTCAGAGTTGATTTAAGCAGTTCTTTCTAGTTGCTGTACTTGGTTATCAGGTCGTTAAAGAGCATCTTAAGTTTTGGGTTGGCAATTAACAAGCTAGAAACAAATGCTGAGAACAAAAATAAAAACTTTCAGCTTAAAAGAAGATAAAGATACTCCCCATATAAACAATTCACTAAACTACTGATGAGATGCAGCTTCTCAGGGCTTTATATATGAGTTTGTTGCATGAGGGATCTCCGCAGATCTCTGTTGGGACAGTCTTGACATCAAGCCATGAGTCACAGTTGTCTCCTACCAAGTATTTGATGACAACCTTGTATTTGATTTGCTAACCTAAATCTGGAACCCATTCCAATCCCTCTCCAGAATGCAAACTTCTCATTTTCATTCAGGAAAGGTTTCCTTTTGCATTTCTGAAGAGCTTTTGTGGATTTTTTTTTGTTTGTTTGTTTGTTTGTTTAGGAAATTCCAGGTTCCAAATTTTAAGTTCAGTGTGCAAAAAGCTCTTATGAATATTTGTTAGGCTTACTGATTCTGTGTCCTCTATCTACCATTTTCTACGTAGTCTTTTGTACTTTTTCTGATAACTAACCATATCCTCTGCAATAGATCTGTGTATTAGCAGAGCTTGCTGTTTTTCTTTCACTTTTCTTGCATAGTCCCCCAAGGGTTCAGAATTACTTAACACTACCACTTACTCGAAGTACATCTTCATCAGTTTCTTCCCTGAAAAATACTATACCAATCTAGACTGAACTAGTATGTTGCATTCTCATATGGTTGTAGCAACCTTTCTCTGTAAAAATGCTTTTTTTGTGTGTTTTTTCCCCATTATCATCATCATAAAAGTTGGAAAAAAAGAACATCTGACAGAGGAGTATAGGACACAAGTTCTTTCAAATGTATGTACATAAAGCTAAATTGTTCTAGCAATAATGAATGACCAAATCTCACCAGTATATGAAACACTAGACACTAGTTCTTCCATGGATAATTTTGCTTGCTTCTTTTTTTTTTTTTTTTTTTTTTAATTGGATGTTGAGAGGGACTTGTACATATGTATAATAAAGTCTACAGCATCTTTGGGTGATGTGTTGGCCAAAACTATTTATATAATGTCTCTATGACAATCTGTGGGCTTATCTATCAGAAATGAATAAGCTGTGTTTAATTTACAGACCTTGATTTGGCTTAATTCCTTAGAGAAACTTCTCTTGGCTTGATTTAGTAAAAAAAAAAGTCATGTGTCCTGTAATTTTTAACTGCCAGACAAATTCTATACAGCAATACTGTCTCAGTAGTGTTTCCTCTGACACACTTTCGTCCTTCCTTTTTTTCTTTTCTGTTCATGGCATTTTCACAAATATAGGAAAGCTTCCTACCAAACAAATGAATGAATTTCATTTATTATAAATATTTAGTAAATTAAACTAAACATTTTTGAGGAGGGAAAATCTATAAAATGATTGTTTGATAATTTTCTGTGAAATATTTTTACTTACTGATCTGTTTTCCAAACATTCTCTACAGAAACTCAAGCTACTTTCTTTAAAGGATTTTACATCAAATACAAATATATTTGTATTTGTAATGTTACCAGTTAGCTTTTGAATTGTCTTTTGAGTTATTTTATAAGAGGTTTTGTTCAGACATTTGTATTTGCTTCACTAAGTCTGGTGGCACTGACTTGCAAAAAGCAGTCAGCACCTCACAGAATAAGCTGAGTATGAGGTCCTTATGATTTTGCATGGTAAATGAAAATAAATAGGTACTACACACGAAGTCATTATTCTAAGTTGTTGTTGAATAAGTATTAATTGTTATAAATACACACTCAGCAGCTTCAGCAAGCATGAATTGTGAAGCAAGAGCTGTTTAACTTCAGATTTAGTGCGCAAAATGGGTGATGTCATCTCTGTAATTTTCCTGTGTGAACTGAATGCTGGGATAGGAAAAAACATGCTTTAGCTGGTCCTCTTTCAGAAAGTCAGCAAATACTATGCTTTTTGAGTTTGTGGCTGTAAAAGGGACAAGTTAATGTTCCAATAAGAATCCCTGCAAGGTTGATATAGTCCATTAAAAACAGGGGCACTTAGCCACTTAACAGAATTTCATCAGAAGTAAGCAGTAATTTTTGAGAAGCTTATCTAAGGAATTAAGTTCAAAGTACATATAGGTCTATTTTATAGCAATTTTATTTTTAAATGGTGACAGGTAGAGTATGTGTGTAAGAGAGAGAGAATACTATCTTCTCTCACCTAGAAATTAGTAGGAGAATTACTGATTTTTATGATTGCTGGAGCTCATCAGTTCAAAGTTGATTACATTTGAAATGTATTTTCCAAGTAAAAAAGTTCCCTTTTTCATGTGGTGTTTGATTTTTTTTGTGACAGGTAATCAGACTGCAGCAGTACAACCTTCTCCATAATCCTGTTCATTACTGAGAAGGAACTGGCCTGTTTTATCTGTTCCTGGTGCCTAAAGCAAAAGCTGCTGGTGAAGAAATAGGGAGCAGTAGCAGGGCACCTGTGTGTCTTCATAGTTGTATGATGGTAAGGCCTAACCTTGAGGTAGAATAAAGAGTCTGCTGAGCTCCAAACTCATGTTCTTGGCCATGTGATGCTGACCCTGGTCATGCATTCATAGAGTTAAATAGACACAGAATTAAAAAACACACACACACACGCGCGCACGCACACACGCGCTATTTGAATTAACATTTATTTTGTGTTTGGCTGAGAAAAGCAATCTGACAGTGCAAGGCAAACTGGAACCCAGGCTGAGCAAAGCAAACGAGAATATGTCAAAAGGAGCTTTGGACTAAAAGTTGTAGGGTTAATATCTTATACAAGATAGATGCAGGAGAACTGTACTGCTTTTCAGAAGTTTAGTAATGCATACAGATGAGTACCTCCTGCCTCCAAGAGTGTTTATTAAGGCATGAGCAAAACCTACATGCTCTCATTACCTTATGCAATATAGTAGATGCTGAGCTTTAACTAACACATTTATAAGCTTATTGCTTTTCTCCAAAGTTCATGACTTAGTTCATTGCAGAATGGGCGGCTGGAATTGCCTCAGGAAGAAGCAGGTATCTTTCCGAAAGAATAGAGAATATACAGCAATAAGCAAACATCTAGGCATTTGTATTCTTCAAAAGTTAGCCTGACCGTATATGTGACCTATGTATGTGCTCCTATAGATATTACTGTTTGATAGGTGTTACTATTTGACTGTTTATACAGTGTAAGTCAAGAAAACTACTACTATTTTTCAGTAGCCCAAATTTTGACCTCTGCCCATCTGACAGAGATTAGGCCAGAATTAATAAATAAATTCCTTTCCTCTGTAGGGAATTAGTTCCTTGCCTCTATAGCTAACAAATGACTGAGACAGAACTGTTGTTCTCATTGAAGCTTAAAAAAAATTGTGATGGCCAGTGTGTTCCCATGGCTTTCATAAGATCAGTATAAGAAAGCCCAAATTTTAGTGCATTAAACCATCTCACAGTTGATTGATTGTGGAGCTTAGTTTATATAGGAATAATGTCTAAGTTTAGGCAGAAAGCAAAACAATGGGGATGTTAACAGTCTATTGGAGAAATTGTTTGATGATAGTAAAGGAAGAGTAAACCCTGAAAGTTGTGCTGGAAGATAAGAGACTGAGGATGTGAATCCTGGAAAAATAAAATGAGAAGTAATTTAAAAAGCAAACAAAAAAACCACCCACTACTTTTCTTGAGAGTTTTTTGAAATTCATCCTAGAATTAAATCAGACAGAAGAAGTAACAGTGGTATAAAGAGAACTTCTTCCTAAGTAATATTCTGGCTTCTTTCTATTTGATATATTAATTTTTGAAAGTAATCCCTAATTTATGAAAAATCAAAACATGTAATAAGGAACGAAGACATGTATTATACGAGACTGATCCCCTGTGACAGTAGGTAGTAAACATGTCAAAGGGAGCTGCTGTGGAAAGTATTTTTGTTTCAAAGCTTGCTGAGTAATTTGTGACCCATTATGGTTTTCAAAAACAGGTGCTGAGTATTTGCTCCAAACTTAAAGTGCTAGCTTCAAGTGGAGAAGACATTTCCACTTTCCACATATCCATATGAAGGATATTTTAGTGTAGGTGGAGTGAACATGTATAGGATCACATAACTGGAAGTTTTATGGGATTTTTTTTGCCTTCGGTTTTGATATCTAGTTACGGTTTTTGTTTACTTTCTTATGGGTTCTTAGATAATTTCCTTGAATCAGTTTTACAATATAGAAAATAGGAAGATTTTTCATGATGGCAGAAGAAAGAAAGCAGCAACATGTTAGAGGTTTAAATCTAAAGAGTTTCATGAAAGTCAATGAATTAAGGTCTGTAGAGACTAAAATGAGCTGAAGATTAATCCTCAGGAACATGTGAGTTGTTCCTGGAGTTATTGTCCATGTAATGTGTATATTTCTTAGATTTAGAAGGTTAGAAAGGTTTTTATTTTTTTTTTCTCTTCGTCTTCAGACCTGTTTTATTCTGTGCTGTTTGCTTTTTGTCTTCTGTCTCACAGGGCAGAGTGATTGATGCTTTGTAGTCTGTTACCTTGCACTGGTTTAAAAAGGTCTTAGCAGAAAGTTTAATTAACCAATATTATCCAAAATAAAAGTACTTTGAAGCTAGATTGAGTACAACTATAGTATTAAGCACTGTGAAATCTCTCCATTTTATACTGGAAAAAGATCCATCACAAATCATGAGGTGGGGAAAGCGGTACTTGAAGTTACCTTGTGCCTGAGATAAATACTGCATTATTATTCTTGTCATTGGAAACAGCTATGATAATGTATTCACTATTGATCTTTCTTAGTAGGACTCCAGCTCTGACTCATTGCTTATCTTAAATGGCTCAGTGAGTTGCAAGAGTTGTCAGTGCTTGCCCATTTAGCCTTAGAATCTTTAGCATACTACATCTGTTCAGCAGTGCCAGCTAACCATGAACTACCATAGGTGAAGCAACTGTGAAAAAGAACATTGACTAAAACATCTGATTTTTAAGTACTCGTCAGTAAACTTTGTGTTCCGAGTTGAAAAGAAATTATTTTTGTGTGACTGAAAAACTAGCTTTAGAAAAATAAAGAAAAACACTGGCTACAGTATCTGGGACTCAAGATATAACTTCTAGCTTCTGAGTTCTGTCATGTATCCTTAACTTATACTAATTTCTTCATAAAATATACATTTTATTATCAAAGGAGAATAACTGCTGAGGTTTTTGTTTATTCATTCGTACTACCTCTTGCAAAGAAATAAATGAATTGACTTGTAATATACTTCAATGCTTTGCTGAGTTAGTGGGATTCAGGTAGTAAAATTGCTAATAAATGAAATTTAGAGCTTTTAAAAGTCATATGGCACTGTCAGATTTTGAACTTCATGTTGTTTACATGGCAGCTCTGTGGAAATTTGGTATTTTTTTAATTTTCAAATAATGGCTTTTGTAACATAGGGAACTGCTGTATATATTTTTGTGTGTGTGTGTGTGTGTATATATATATTCATGTATAGATTACAGTCAACTCCTTGACCCTCTTGCCATTCCTAAAGGTATTTTTTTGTCTTCACAAGCTACTGTGGCCTCAGTAGATTCATGGGGAAAAAAAGCATGAATAAGTATAAAATAGGATTTTATTTTACTTTTTCATGAAAAATACATATGCAGTAAAAATATGACCTTGCAGAAGTAATTTGTAAAAGCTTTCATACTGCTTTAGAAAAGCAGCGTTGCCTCTGTGGAAGAGGTAACTTGTGTGTCACATGACTGTAGTGATTAAGCAGAGTGACTGACTGAAATTCCTAATATGAAAATGAGACTACTTAAGTGCTCTACATGTTGTGACTACCTTATTAGATTAACAAAGAAAAAAAAAAAAAAAAAGACTCTTGTAGGCCTGGTTTAGAAAAATCAAAACACATCAGTCTGTTACAGGTAGGTCTACATGTGATGATGATCATAACTGGGAGGATACAGAGACACAGGCAGTTCAACCCAACCATGGAGACTACAGTAAGATAGTTTGGAGACAGGTATAAAAGTTAAAGTAAAAAAGTTGGAGATCAGAGACTGTTTCCATGCTACCACCTTGTAGCTTTTTTTTGTCTATCTGGCTACTCCTACTTGACTCTCCCCTGTCAAACTGTAGCATGATCCTTGGCATAATTTGGGGTTGGCAAATGCGTGCTCTCCCATATGCTGTCTTGGTCTGTTATGTAAGTTAGAACAGATTAGGAGTCTCTTAATACAGTAGGAGGTATACACCTGACTGTCCTATTTTAGAGCCCAAGAGAGGAATAATATTGTTGTGGACTGGTTGATGCTGAGGCCTTAGTCGTGAACTCATTTAATTTCCTAGCACATGTGTGCCCAGAGATTAATGCTTCAGACAAATATCATAGCCAGAAGCCATGCTAAGCTGGAGAAACTAGAGGTGCAAATTGCACAGAAAAAAAAGAGCAAGGGCTTAATCCTAAGCCGGAGGAAGAGTCAGTGAGGCTAAGCCTGAGTTAAGGAGCAGTCCAAGGCACTCTCAAGGACAGTGCATGGTGCCAGACAACAGATACTACCAGCAAGGATCATAAATCCAGAAAATGTACATCACAGAAATATGCTGACAAAAAAAAAAAAAAGGTTGTTTTATGTACTATATAATTATTATTAAACCCTTTAATAGTTTCCCAAGTCAGGTGGTTGACTACAGCTTCAATGCCCAGAAATGGTTTGGTAGTAAGTGACTAGTAATGTTAAACAAAATGAAATTTAAGTAAATGGTGGGCATAAATAGAACAGCTCTAATCAAATATCAAAAAAAAAAAAAAAAAAAAAAAAAAAGGTCTGTTTTAATTCTTCTAACTATGAGAAAAAATCTACTGTGCACTGCGATATCTTAGAGTTATCTAAGTCAGGGTTATCTGTACAATCCAAGAGGTAATTCACCATAGAACACTTTAATATTATGTACAAAAATATCAGAGTTGTGAAAAACTGGCTTAAAAAAAAGTAGATGGGACTTGGTTAATTATAAAAAAGTTAGAAACTCATAAGTTTCTCTGCATGGGGAATTTTATTTATTTATACCTTTTAGATAAGATATTTGACATACTAGAAATGTAGAGCTATTAGGCACAGTAAATATACATCATATCTGCTAATAAAGATTAGTGAAATAAAAGCTTTAAATGAAGTGGGAAAATTTCTCTGCTATGCTGCAGATAAGATAGAAATGAAAGAAGAATAGCACAGGTGAAAGCACTACAGAAATAAATGAATTAACCCACTAATTAGTGTTAGGAACTAATTGAAAATTGACGTTATTGCTATTGTAAATTTGAATCTACCTTGTTTCTTAGTATGTTCTTGATCTAGGATAACAGTCAGTTCTCTGTACAGCTTTCTCTAGACAGCTACTAAAGGTAAAAACAAAATATCATACTGTATAATGGCAGAATTCAAAAATGTAGATTCCACTAATCTGGGCAATGCTGTGGAACTTTTATAAATTTCTGTTTAGTTCTTTAATGACACAGGACTAATTTATACTTGCAGCAGCAATTGTAAGGAAATAAATCAAAGTTGCTTGGGCCATCAAGTAATACTTGCAAGGTCGGATTTATCTCACTTTATTTTGAAGTTAGACATCTACATCTAAGCTAGTTAAACTCAGTGATAAGCACTTGTTTTACATTTTTCTTTGGCAATAGATGAAACCTAGATGAAGAATGTAGATATTGATGTATGTATCTCATACATTTAAAGTTACGTTAAATTAAACCTATCCACACAATAAACCAGTCTCAGTCAACATAAAGAGCATGGTGTTACTGAATTAGAATTTGCAAGAACTGATCAGTATGTACAGCACTAGGAACACCAGAATTGAATTCATTCACTACAAATTAAGATGGACATGGCAACTTGACTCTTTTCATGCTGTTAAAACATGGGGTTTTAAGGATTCAAAAGCATTTTGTTGCTAAAAGGCTTGATTTACTGTTTTCAGTAGAATTTACATTCAAAGATAGACTGGTGTTGATGCTTCATTAGCAATTTAGGATGTTCAGACGTCTAAAAAAAATTAGTAGTGCTTGCAGAATAAGAATCTTAGAATTAATCTCAAACCCTTGAATTTGAAATTCAATGAAATGGCACATCAAGATGTTTAGTTGTGTGCCTTCATGTGAGTATTTTAAATGCAGAAATTATAACTTCATTTTTAACCTTGAATAATCATCTAAGCCATATTGAAACAGAGGCTTCTAATACAGATGGAAAGTGAATGCAATATGTTCTCATGCTTTTTACAGAAGAGTGCATTAGCAATGTTGTATTTGATAGCTGTTTTTATAAGCATAATTTTCATTGTCTTATTACAATGTTTAAGATTTCTTCTCTACTGTCTTTATTTTTAACAGTTGATATGCTTATCAATCTTACTGAAAATAGGATTTTTTCTTTTAAAAAGTCTTCTTAATATAACTAATCAAGGAGTACAGTAGTTAACATTGATATTGCAAGATACCACTGTAAGTTCATAACATTAGAGATGAAACAAAAAATCAATGTGTTATTTAAACTAGGCAGGGCTTTTTGTTTAGGTGATATTACTTATCTCTGTAAACTTAGAATGCCTTATTTCAGCAGGAGATTGGTGGATTGTTTGAGTGACTTGACAGGGGGCAGAAAAATTATTTTCAAAATCAACTGTTGTTAGCCATACCCCATTTCTCTATTTCATATATTTCCTAACTGTAGTAGCTTGCAATGCCCTCTCACATGGGAATCACTTACCTTTAACCAGTTAAATGTAGTCCTTAGTCTAACCTATAAGGTTCACATCCTTCCATAGGTGTAGAGTAAAAGGCATTGCCAAAGGACATTGAAATGTCCTTTGCATGAAATGTCCTATTTGTCTGAAATACAGACCTTCCCGCAGAGGGAAGGTAACTTACTTGCAAAAGACATTTAACCTGTGTCTAACTAAACTGGGGGGAGTTAATTACAACCTTTATGTATTTGATTCAGAATTATTCAAAGTGCTCCTAAGAAATTCATATTAACTGAAAACTGCTACTGTTTTGACAGAGCTTCTCTAAGTGTTGGAAGCTATTAAATAATCTGTTTTTTGTTAATTTCTCAGCTTTCTAAATTAATCTCCAAACACTACTTTGCCTATTTTGATTCTTCAAAATAATCTGCTGCACCTCTACAAAACGTCATGGGAGTTTTCTTTTATACAGAACAATCTAAATCTTCTTTATCACCTGTAGAATGCTTCTCTACAATTTCATATTCCGCTCTAGCCTCCACAGAGTTCATCAAATTTAAATACTCAGTATTCTTAAATAAGAACAGAATGGCAGACTTCGGGTATGTTCAATAATCTGGAATTTAACTTTTCTCGCTCAGATTGTTTTACATAAACTTAAATTCAAATGACACTTGAATCCATGGGTCTCAGTCATATTTTATTCTGCTGTTATTAATCTGTCAGCACCGTCCTAAGAATTTGTGCTTGAAAAGAAGATATTTATTTTAAAATCTTTTCAAAGACAAGAAGTTAAAGTGAAAATACAGTGTTCAGTAACAGAGAAGCAGCAATCACCTTTCCATACAACAGCAGAGAATATTTCTTTTGTGTTGCTGCCTGCTACTTTCTGTTGCTGGGGAACCCTTAGTGCAACATTCTTGAAACAATATTTAAAACCTACAAAGAATTTAGATTTTTGCAAAAATAATGTCCTGGAAATTATGCAAGTACGAACTTTATTAGGAAAAAAGTCTAAATCTAATTTGGTTGGCTACTTCATCTGGGCTTCTGGATTCAGTGTCCCCATTCAGCTGTCTTCCTCCCACACAGGGAACATTCTGTGGTCCAGAAGTTTGCCACCAGCCCTTTCCTGCTACACAGCTCTAATTTAATGGGTCCAAATTCCTTTATACTTCCTTCCGTGTGCTAAGAATCTGTGGCACAGTACATTCTCGTCTGTCTTGCTAAGGATTCAGTACATTTCTTATTATACTTGTGGGCATCAGTCGGCTCTGTCTGAGCTGTATCAGCTGCATTGCAGCGAGCTTGAGGCCAAATTCATTGCCCATCCATGCTCCTGACTCACAGGTACATAACTGGGCTGAACACTGGATTATATTACTGGAGATTTACTGAGAGAAAAAAGCCTGAGGACATTCTGCACACTGTGACACTGAAGTGCTTCCATGCAGTCTTCATGGCCCTCCTTGTGCTTTACCTAACTGCCTGACTTTCTGCACTTCCCTTCAGTAAGGCAAGCATCAGGAAAATAGAGTGATTAGACAATTCTTGCTGGAAGGCTCTGTTGTACCTGCTGCAAACGTAGATGGGATCTGTGGTAGAATGCTTCTCCAAATGTTTAACTCTCATAGCAAGTAGTCAAAGTAAATATTGTAAGGAATCCACAAAGGAGAATGGGAAACAATTACAAAAACTGAAACTTAATATTATTGTACTTTATTCCATTTCTTCTTATCCTCTCATTTGATAGTCCATGGTGGATGAATTTACCTTGTTGTTTATTTATCATGAATGACTGCTGTTAAGTTCTGTCTACAAAC
>VZSV01000300.1:415454-428420 GCA_013398735.1 Nothocercus julius
CTCTCCCTGTTTACAGAGAAATTTTAGGTAAAAAAATAAGCATAAATCCAATTTTACTTAAAAGACTACAAACAAAAATTACTGATCTTAATTTTGATTAGATCCCATTTTCAGAAAGAATAATATTTAATGGAAAAATTCAGATAGTTCATTTGAACTGTCCAGGAGGTTGGATGAAAATTACACTATATGCTAAACCCAGATACTTAAAATTTCATTTTGGACTTTTTTTTGAAAATTCCCATCCTTTCAAGTTCTCTAGTAATTTCTCCTGGAAATTCATCTCAAATCAGTTTTACTAGAAAATTGTCTTAAATGAATGAAGTGTATGCAAATGTGTTAGATCTTATTGTATCAAGAGCTGGCATGAAAGGAGAGCTATGTGAAATCTATCTAGTTAAAACTTTTGGTTCTGGTATCATTGTGAAAATAATCCCTTTGACTTTAAATCATACTTTCTAACTATGTGTTTCTAAAAGAATTCTCTCGCTTTGGGATCAGTACTGCTATTGCAAAGCATTTTCCTTGCTGGCTAATTATGCCACAGAACTACATATTTGAGAAAGTTGTGTGAGTATCAAGATGGGGGAGCTATTCTTCATTTGAATCCTTCTGGGTATTAATGTGTTCAGTAAGTTAAATGGAAAAGCTTATATAAATGTTACACTATAAATTAGTACACCTGCAGGGGAAAAAAAGCTGACTTTTCGCTTTTAATCTCCTGGGAGCTGTTCTGTAAATGTATAAATCTCGGAGGCTCGTAAGTTCAATGAGAGACATTATAGGGCTCATGCTTCAGTAAACTGATGAAAGATGTTAACTGCAAGAACAGCATTAAAGTTACGCCTGGTGGCAGTATAAATAAAAGTCTTACCATATTCTCTTGTAAGCTGCTTTGGAGTTTGTAGCTCAGCTGTGAAATGTGCACTGGATTGAAGAAACCTCTATACCAGTATGCAGAAAAAATGTTTTCTCAAGTTTATTGGGACTATCCTAACGGTCTTACCTTTCAGGTTTGTTAGGAAAAGTAAATGAGGCGTTTTGGTTCTAGGAGTAAGAACTGTTGATTTGACATGTTGTAAAGAAGGAGAGTTGGTGATTGTTTCAAGCCTTATCTACACGAACTAGATTACTGCCTTTTCACAGAGATTTTAGGAGTTTTCCAAATTATGCAGTGCCATTTTGTAAAAAAAGGTGCAGGCTCACTTGACAATACAATGCAGTTCTAGAGATATCATCACAGTTTTTTATATCAGTAGTTCACATATCTCCACAAAAGTGTGTTTTTAATTGCTGTGCATATTAACAACCTTGAGGCCTCTATGGTGTGTTACCCTAATTATCCATGACTGAAAGCCAGAGTACACCCTGTATGGTGTTAAAAACTTGCCTACACATAGCTATATGAATCTATCTATATCTTTAGTATTTGTTATCGCTATTCTCAGTAATGCAGAAAAAGATTAGCTGTGTAAACTGCTATATCTCCATTAGAGACAAGGGAACAGTCTCTAATTTCTGGCAGATTTTCTTTAACTCTTCTCAAGGGAATGCAATTAAATATACAAGTCTTAAAAGTAGACTGTCTTTTGCAGTCTCCATAATTATTTACAATTTTATCTCTTTGTTCCCTGAAGTGAGTACAATCACAAGCAAGCAAGAATTGCAGGATACTCCCATATAAATCCTTACATTGTTAAACAGGAAAAAAAAAATTCACACACAGGCATTCAAGAAAATCAAATGTAAAGCAAGTTGATGAAAAGGTTCTCAGTGCTGGTTCAAGTGGGATCTAAAGTATTTTTTTGCAGTCTAGAAGATATTTTGACTATGTCAGAGGAAAGATGAAGGAGAGGTTTTGTACCAGGCAGCATGGTTCTTGCATGATTTCCTTCAGGATGTGGTTGGATACCAGAACTGTTTCCTCCCATGTTTTCTGGGGTTCTGACAGCAGGTGGCCCTGCTGCACATCCTGCTTCCAAATGCAGGATGAGGAGACAGGAGGAGGAAGGCTCACTGAGAAGCCTCTCCTTGTTTGTGGACCCTTTGGGAACGAGGTTGGCTTGCCTGCAGTGTGGAGCAGGCCTAAAAGATGAGCTGCAGAGAAATGAAAGGGAGAATTTTCAGGAACAGGTGGGAAGGAGGAAGGATTTTCCAAATCAGAAAGCTAGTGGACTGAAAAGCAATGCAAGAGTATGTGTGTGTGGTGATGGGGATGTGACAAAATCTACCCTGCAAGGATCTTGGTGGTAAAGAACAGACACTTTTTCAAATCTTTTATCTGTTCATTGTGTTTGATTTACCCTGTTTATTTGTCTGTATCTAAAACTGCTGGCTTCAGAGATTGAGTCTTTCAATGTTCTTATTTTAAGGGAGAAAGAAGAATATAATCACAAGCCAGCAGGCTTCTTTGGCATGCCTTCACATGGATGGCTTCTGTGCATATGGGAACAAAATTCAGCTCATGTCACTATGAGTACTTCATAGCATGGACCCTAAACTCATTTCACCATGAATAGGTAAATCAGTATACCAGACTGATAGTACAGGTTCTGTAATGGCTATTTCTGTAATTGCATTGCCACAATGTGATGTTTCTGCTTTGTAAGCATCAACTCGAATGACAGGAACTATTTGCTGAATGGTTGTACGAAACACCCACTCTGTATTTCAAGCATTCTTCTGGACACTTCCATGTGTTCTCAATACTCACATCAAGATAATTAGATGAGTTTTTGCTGTTTTTATTGCTTAAACTATACCAAGGAATCAAAAGTACCTTTATGTGCACCTTGCTCAAGCACATCAACTTTAAGTGAAGTGCTGGATCACTGCAGAGGATCACTTACCACCTGTCTTCCCCAATCGTTTTGACACTTTTCTGTCTGCTCTTGTCGAGATTTTATTTTGATTTAGTACAAAAGAAGAATTATTCTGACTGGTCAATAATGATATGGATGAGAAAGTTTTCTGAAATAGGCAGTAGAAATGAGTAGAGACTCATTTCTACATTTAACAGGAAATAGGCAGTAGAGACTAGATGTTGTCCATGTTATTGTGGCTTAAAGTGAGAAGCCAAACTGACAGCTTTGCTGAAAATCAAATCTTGGATCATACATTTATTTTAAAGTTTCATTTTTACAGAGTCTGTAAACTTGCATTCTAAAAGTGTCGCTAGATATATCAGATTCTTTAGCTACACTGAAAACAGTTTATGCTGTTTTATTAATATAGAGGAAATTCTACTATATAGCTTGTTAAACTAGGAACACTGCAAGAAGCCAAAATAATTTCAGTAGTAGTGAGTATTATTCTGTCTTTACTGCTTGTGCCCCAGTGTTTCATTCTAATGAAGACTGGGAATACTCAGGCTGCGTGTGTTAGATTCCTAGCACATCATTTGGATAATCATTTTGTGCATGTGAAATAACTGTGCGTTCATTTCTCTGAAATTCTGCAAGAAGACATATTGAGTGAACTGACTTAAATACTGAGATTCTGGAGATATTTTGGAGAACTGTTCTTAATTTTTGGCATTAGACACAATCTCTCAAATGATAGTTTTAAAGATATACCATTCAGAAATTTATTTAGTCTATCTAAATGTACTTACTTATCTTTATAGTAGCTGATCTATCTAATTTTCTTTTATCCTTTGATTAGCAATATTTTGAAAAATTTACAGATAAAACAAAACATCAAAAGCTAATGTATTACGCTAATACTTTTTCATGCAATTATATTCTGATGTTAGCAATTTCATATTTTTATCTTAAATCACCATTATGTATTCTTTTAAAAATCTGAGTTTTCTTTTATGATATTAATGAATCAAAGCTGAAAATCTGAACAAGTATAGCTGCCTAATTCTGAAAGGATGAATTTGGATTGAAAGCTATGAACAAGGACAGTTACTTATCTACCAGAACTGATTCTGACTTGCTAATATCTGACCTTTCAGAATTGACCTTTCCAAATATATTTCTACTTGCCTGCAGCGAAGATGATATACATGTCCAATTTAAACAAAGAATAAGGATATTATTTATACGTTTATATTCTAATTTTTAGACATATTAAACTATAAGAACTAATAATCTCTTTTGATGGGTTGTCCAGGAGAATATTATGAAAACACAATGAAATATAAGAAGAAAGTATTTAAGTCAGTAAATCACTTTCAAGAGGCTAAGTGAAACTTGCATTTTATTAAGTGTTCATATTTACCATGAGTAAATGATCTCAAATTAAATGCAGAGAGATTCACTTCCTGATGAAAATGCAGCCGCTCTTTGAACTCAGATGCTTCTAGGTTTGCAAAACTCTGTTCAAATATTTATTTACAAGCACAAATTGAGTATCCGCTTATGCACAATTCTAAGTAGTCAGAAACAATGACAGTTAGAGTGGCCATTAAATATGCTAAAAGCTTCTGAAGAAAATATCTAGTAAAAAGAGCATGACCGTACATCCACAGTGATAAAGCTAGGTGATGTAAGTTTTATTTTCATTTCTTGAGAGATTTTTAGACAACAGAAAGACTAAAACATATTTTTCAAATTATTATAGTAGGCTTTCTGTTTTTAAATGAACACACACTGTGTTTTCATTAGGAAAACTTTAATATGTTTGTTATGCTTGTACTTAGGAAACTTTTAAGTGCATTTGATAGTAGCAAAGTAGGAGGCATTTTTGGAAAGAGATTACATTTTCTCCAGTTCTGAAATACATTGTCAAGCTTTGAATATCTAGACATTAAATATCTAGGCAAAATATGATTGTTGGTGATTAACCCTTCTTCCATGCTGTTTTTTCCATTAATTTTGTTGAAATATTAATACATTGATGGAAATGTTGCAGGTATAAGAACGGGAAAAAACATTCTATAAAATTGTGGGTGGAAAACTTGTGAAAAGATCCTCAGCTCAATGTTAAGAGTGGGTTGCACAAATATATCTCTGGGAGGAAAAAAAAATGGGATCAGGCTTTACTCAGATTTTTTTCTGCACAGAAATGACAATAACGTCCATATTGCAGGACTGGACTTTTCAAGATGATACCGTATCTGTAGAATTAGCATCAAATCAGTATCAAAAGCTGTCTCTCCCCACTGTTAATAAAGGTGTTGAATTTTCCTCAAATCTATTCTTCTTTGTGCTACTTGACCATTGAGAGGATGGGGAGTTTAAATGTGTAGCATCCACTTTGCCAATAAATGGAGTGGCTACAGTAGATGAGGGATGCCTTAATTAGCACCAACCGAAACTCTTTTATCACAGAGCATGATTCAGTATTTTTATTCCAACCTAAAAGCAGTCTAGCCATACAGGAGAAATATTTACTAATCTAGCTCTTCTGTTTCCAGTTCTGGAGTGAGCAGAGTGAGAGTGGGCATTTTGCACTGAGTGGGCTTTGTTCCTCTCTGAGATTTACCTGTTTTCATCTCAAAGTTTATGAAATGAGAAATACTCTTACCAATTTCAGCACTCAAAATTTATAAATTAAGAAAATGGCATTAGAAGGAAGGAAACATATCATAAGCCTTAAGAGAAAAAGTGAAGAAAACTATAACATACAACAACTATCATACAAATAAATAGCTGACAAATAAAAAGCTCTAGAAACTTTGTCAGTAATTACAGTTTAAAATCTCTCTCTTCCCAACCTAAACCTACCAAGAATGACTCTGACAGTTATTTCTTGAGGGCTCAAACAATGGGGTGTTTTGCTGAAAACAAGGACCTGGATTATGTTGCAACCCAGTAGTTATTAAAAAAAAAAAAAAAAAAAAAAAAAAAAAAAAAAAAAAAAACCTCTTTGCTTTTGCTGATGCGAGCAATTGAAGGGAGTATTGTAAAGGACTGAAATAAACAGGGAAAGGAAAACACGAGAATAAGAATTTGGAAAAGGAATTTAGTTAGCTTGACTTTTGTCATTAGTTATTCTTAGACCAAAAGGTAAGCATTTCTAATTCAACTTTGGTGTTAAAAGTTTTTTTTTTTTTTTTTTTTTTTTAACCGATAGACATGTGTTTTTGCTATGGATCATGGAAATTCAGTTGGGATGCCACTTTACTATAAAGACAATCCCATTGTAAAGTAATTCACAGCAATATTTAAGGCAATGTATAGTTTGTAAACTATACTCCAGCCTTAGGAACTACACAATCCAATGGAAGTTTAGAGATGCATCTTTACAAAATGATGCAAGAGAAGAGAAAAAAAAAAATAATTTCTAGAGTTTAGCCACTGTATTCCCATTCGTCAAGTACATTAAGTATGTATAGTTTCAGACAGATGAACTCTAAATAAATGCAGTGCAGGCAATTTCAAAACTTCATTATAAAATCTCTAGTTAGCTGTTAACCTGAGTAATGACTAGAGTAAAAGAAAAACAAATGCAGCAAATATAATAAAACATGAAAATTGAGCTATATCATTTTTATACATTTGGAGACAGATTTCCGTAAAGGTCTGGATCATCATCTCTGAAAGGCAGGGCAAGACCTGGTTTGATTAAGGTCAGTGTTGGGTGAATTATCGTTGATCTCTGACGTAAAGCACTCACACAAAATTAGATAACTGATTTTATTCTGCCCTGCTTAAATATCCTTAAACCTATAAAACATGCTTTTCTTTAACATCAGTGTCTCTTTCCCCTGCCTCTAACATGTATATTTTTGTTTCTATTAAAGCCTCTCTTTATGCATCCTCAGTTTATGCTAACCTCTGGGCAACCCTAATCCTTCTTGAGGTGAAGTACTCAAAACTGGAAATAGAATTTGCCAGTGTTAAGTTTAGCATCAGAGTTTCTCTTCCTTTTGTATTACAGTGCTCATCATAGATCTCAATATGATAACATTTGCTTCATCACAGAACAGCTGCTTTAACATTCTTACTCTTCTTTCCCTAACTGTAGGCACTATGGATCAGTCAGGCTGCACCCACAGGACATTTTACCTACTCCAGTTATATCAAAAGATTTCTTTCTTTTATCATATCATTTTCCTTTCTTATCAAGTAAAATTTTAAGATGATAGTGTTTCTATTACCAAATATCTCTTTTATATAAATCGCTACTGGAGGGGAAAAAAGATTGCAATTAAACTGACTAACTGCTGTGTACCCTAAGATCCCTTGAGGTTCTGGTCCTTCATTCATCCAGATCAGGCACTTTCTAGAATACATTGCACATCCTATCCAATTTATACATTCGTCTTACCTTTCCAAGAGAAAAGGCCCTAGGCATGTGACTTTGTTCTAATACGTGGCAAATGTGGGGCTGGGTATCTGTCTGGAGCCAAGAGCTTGGGATACTTTTTCATCCCATAGTTTAGATATAGTCAGAAAAGCTGCGAATTGTTTTCAGCTGTGCTTCTAACTCTGACTCTGTGGTCTCAGGAGTCTCATGCTTCTGATATCAACCTTTCCTAGTCTTCCTTAACAGAGGAGAGAGAAAAAGAAAAAGCTTATTTTGTGTTCCTATGTTTTTCCAGAGTCCATTTCGAGAGATGTTATATTAGGTAAGCTAGTATTTTTTATTTCTTTTATAACTGTTTGCTACTTTCCTAAGGATATTTGGAGAAAGTTGTCATAAAAAAATGGTGCACGCATGATTACTAAAGCTTTAGGTATGACTTTGGAGTAGGGAAGGAGAGAAGATGGTGCTTTCATCACTTGCTTTCATCACTTCTAACTAGTGGTGGGAAGAGATCCTTACACTGGGGTTGAAATCTTTGCTGCTTGTTGATACAAACTAGCCCTAAATAAATACAGGTCATGAAATTAGACACATACAGAGATCAGAGTGATTGCTCATCTAGTTCTTTTCACCACATCTCTCTTAGGTCTGATTTGCCCATCAATAAATCAAATGTTTAGATTAGCCAAATCGCATTTATTATTAACAGTTCTTGAACCAAACATCTTAATCCCATTTCATTCTCTCCATAAAGCCCCATTAATTTTTGCCTGACTCTTTGAATGCTAGACATACACTAAAAGTATTAAGGTAAATATGCATTTTATTAAAACTACATTATAAAAATATGCATTTTATTAAAACTATGGAATGATAGTTACTGAAGTCAGCCTTTTGCTCTGCAAGTTTGCCATCTTTGAGGAAAAATAATAAATGTTTCTAATAGGTTATTTAAATTCAGAGATAGATATGGTAGAAGAATATGAAGAAGTATAGTAAGAAAAGAAAAGATTATATTTTTTATATAGAAAATGTTTCTGAGTTTTAGAGCTCAAAATGACTATTAAATTAATTAACTTTGTCGAAGCCCAGATTCAGGAATATGTTTACAGAGGTCTGTTTCACATGCTTAAAGGGAAATGTCTACTCTAATGTAATGTTTGCAAATAAACATGCTCCGGAACCTAACTGCAATCTCTGAAATTATAGTAGGGAAATCCAATATTCTTTTTTACCATATCTTCCAACAAGTAGATCAGCATTTCTAGGCCCAAAGAATGAGCATAGGCTAAATCTGGTTTTTGGTTTTGCTTTATGCCTGAAAGAAGGGAAGTTTTTCTATAGGCATATATTTTACTAGCATTTAATAAGAACTTAGATTTGAAGCTTGTAATTTTTCATGTAGCAATGCAAGTGGAATGGACCTTCTCTTTCAGACTCCCAAAATTAAAAAATAAATAAACAAAACCCACCTGTTTTAAGCCAAAATATTGCAGGGAGTGAGGGTGAGTGGGATATTACACTAACACAAGTCTTAGAAGATGTATTTCTCTTAAAAATAATGTCCTCATGCAAGTATATGAAACCAGTTTATGAAACAGTTAAACAGTATCATCAGCCTTTTCATTTTCTTGGGGCTGCAACATAAGGAGTACAAAAATTCCAGGGGTTGTGACAGCCTGACTTGGTAACTCTCCATGATATGCAGCTCCACAGATAACCAGGGCCATCTAATCTAGCTCAGAACCCACTGGCCTGCTGCATTATAGTACCTTGGAAGACAGCATAATGAAATAACCTTACGTACCTGTCCTATCCTATCCTTTAGCTCTTCCCTGGGCATGTCCTGCTTTTTCTAGGACAGGCTTCAGGGTTATGAAGATCTTTGGTGTGATTCAGGAAGGCCATTTTGTTATGTCAATCTGCTGCTTCTGGCTGGAAAAAAAAAAAAAAAAAAAAAAAAAAAAAAAAAAAAGTGTCTTAGTGTCTGTCTAAGTACTGTCAAGTTCTTCCATATCATAAGTTACAATTAAGACTAAATTATTGGCCGAGTCCTACCAAAAAGAAAGTGAGAAGTGGGGTGAAGGGTATGACTCTCCTGTGTTAGAGCTGTACAGTATGTTCTGATTGTGTCTGGGACATGCAGGTGTATCTTATAATGGTGCCAGGGTGAAAGCCAGTATATCCTGCAGTGGAAGCAGAGTGCAAAGAACAGAAAAGCAAATTTTAGAGTATTGGAGCACTCAGGAGCATGGTAGGGAAATAATCCCGCTATTGAACTGCAAACACAATGCACACATTCTTTATTCTTCCACATTTTCAATTCGTCTTATAGATGTACAGTAACAGCCTAGACCAGCTGTGGATGTATACCAACATGTCGTAATGTTGGTATTTGAATTTTTAGGCATTCAGCTTGAATTTTTTTCTAGAATATTCTAGCAGAAATTCTTTAATTTATGCTAAAACTTGTTTTGAAAATTCAGTTTAACAAATAGCTTAAATTGAGTTGGAAAATATCACCACCATGTCTATGGAGAGGGTAGAAGATGAATAGAATATTTTTTCTGGACTAGATGTATAAATCAGATATGCAATGAAAACAACTGGAGTAAGAAATTAAAGTAAATTAAACATACATGTGTTACAGATTTTAGCTTCTTTTCAAGTAAGAATGACTATAAAAATACTAATTTTGTTCTGAGTTTTTCTTTACCACAATGTTTTCTTCAAATATCACTATCTACAAGTGCTATCTACAAAAATAGATTTTCTGAAATCATTTTTCCAAGCCCCTGTCCATTAAGCAGTTCTATTCCATAGTTTAAGGTTGCTCACACATTACCATGCAGGATTCAAGCCAGACAGTATGGGTTTTTGCAATTAGAAAAAATATTTTTTTTTAACAGTTCAAAAACTTAAATTACCTATTTTTTGTCCAAAGAAGCAAAAAAAAAAGAGGAAAAAAAAATCTTACAGGCTAACAGTCATCAGGGAAAATGTCAGCCAAATCTGCTAAAATGGGATTGGAACTGGAACTGTTTGGGTATACAAACATTATAGGAAAACAATCAATTTGTATTTAATTTTGAAATGTTATTGCAAATACTATGAAATGGTAATTAAATAGCAGGTAATATTTTCTTCTAAAGAGCTGATAAAATACAACAAAAATAATCCTAATAAACTATTTTTGTAACCCTTTATACACTATTTAATTTCCATTTCATATCAAGGATTGTGTATCCTGAGTCCTTTCAGATGATGAATTCTTATTTCATGGTTATCCTAACACATACAGCAGTAGTTGAAAATTCACTTTCCTAGTTGCAGGAAAGAATATATAACAGACGTGGTAAAGGCCATTGGTATTCCACATAACAATCTGGTATATGTAACTAAATATATGGAATTAATTACCCTTTGCCTGAGCTGAATCAAATGTTTTACCTGTTTTCCACATAGTACTCTTAGTTTAAATTCAAAAAAAAAAAAAAAAAAAAAGTACAGCGTTTCTTGTTTCTATCTATCTTGTTTCTAGACTATCTGTATTTTTCAAGTTTTCCAACTGCTTTTTAACTTCAGGTCTTAAAAGGAATCTCTTAACAGTTGACTTAATGCTATAGAAGCAATGATGTAGAATAGTATGTAAAAGGAAATTTTTATTTTTAATCTGAATGTAGAAAAGAAGATAATTAAATTAGGAAGCAACTTAAAAGAAACTAGGCCTAATTTAGTTTGCAAATCATTTTCCGCTATGGCGTTTACAAAGAATAACTCATTGTGTTTAAGGGGCACAGACGATTTTGGAAAGAACGTTTTCAAGAAAGAAAGAGGCTGTAGTAGTCCATGATAACATAAATGAATGAAATCTTTTTTCATTCCTTTTACTTACATTTTTTTTTTCTTAGCTTATTTAAAGACTGATGCTTGTCCTAAAGCTTCCAAAGACCAGAGGAAGAAATGACAACTTTTTTTGAGAGGATATGGAAACAGTAGGATAAGTATAAATAAGAAAAATAATGAGGAAAAAAAAAAAAGGAACATTTCCTCTGCTAAGTTCTAGTATTGTCACAGTGTGGACACAAACTCTCGCTCTTATAGCTTCTCCAGTTGTTCTCTTCCTTTTGAAGACCCTTCTGTCAGCTCAGTTACATGGACAGTTGCATGACATATACATTATTCCTGTTTAAGAAAAAAAAAGGTTCTTCAGTGTGAAATAGGTCCACACAGTAAAGAGAATTTCAGATGCATTCTTTTTCTAGTGTTATTTAATACCTTATACCTGCTCAAGGTCTATCTGTTATGAATTCCAGACTGGACACTAATAGGCTTTTCCTTTACTATACTGAGTTTTTGTGCCTCCAAATCAAAACTGTAATGTCCCGTCCCTGAGCCAGAACTTACCCATCAATTGGATTCTTCTAGCTGGCTGTTGCAGTCTTACCTTAAGCTGCTATAATCAGATTCTTTATATAGTACTTTAATACTGTATATTCTAATATCTAAGGTATAAGTTACTTTCAATTTTCCTGTTGATGAAACGTGATAAAATGTGGAACAGAAGGAAGGAAATTGCTTTGAAATGGCTAAACCAAGACTCTCTAGACTTTGCCTTTCATCTCCTTTTCTTTTGAGTGCTGTAGCATTAATTGTTCCAGCCTCTCCTATTTCTCTTCTTGCTTGTGCTTTAAAATAATTCAGTGGAATTTCGAACTTACTGATTTCATTATGTTTTAACTCCATTTTTAGTGATACATAATGATTTTTAAAGAAACAAACAAAAAAAAAGAAATCAATAGGCAGGATGAGGGCTTAGTGTTTTGTATCCCCATAACATCAATATCTATTTATTCCTATGATAATTTATGAAAATAGTCATCTGATACCATCATCTTTTCTACATTATAAGCTGTCTAGCTCAGGGTAGTCAACTGTTATTTCACAGCCATTTTAAAATTAATGATTTTATAGTCCCTGTCATGCTAACGGATTAATTTTGTGCCATTTTCATTATCCATTATGTTTTTTGTCAAGAGAATGAGAAGATAATGAGAATAAAAATATATCACACTTAAAAAAAAAAGCTTGTGATAAAAGCTGTGACAAGTGAGCAAGGTGAATCTTTTCTGATGCTGATTTTAAAATATATCTAAGAACATAGTGCAACATTAATCCATTTGTATGACAAACAATAAAATATTTAAACCCTTTCTAATGGCCATCTTACTGTCAACAAAATAAGAAGCAAAATATTATTGCCTGTATATGTATATTACTAATCTTGTTTTTAAAAAAAAATAGTTTAAAATTGGGTGTGGATATATAGAGAGTGTGGAAAAAATATGCAAAAACACATTGCGGATGTCCTAAATTTCTAAATTAAGAATTTTTCTTTCCTGAAAAAATACTCTTGAAAGAGTATTAAGTACTTAAAAGAATGCATCCTATACTGACTCAGAAAACAAAACCAAACCATATCCCCCACATCAATTCCAAACGACTTAGGGCAAGAAACAGCTATCCATGTTCATCAAAGGGCACCAACCTAAACACTTGTTTAAGGCTGTTCAGTGTGTTCAGAGTGGCGGTAAAGTAATTAAGAATGACTGTTAGGCTACCTAGATGTACAAAATGGATGCACCCAGTAGTCGCCAGCAAAGGCTGCTGTCATCTCAGGCAAAGTTCCTCGGAGTTTTCCAGTTACCTGTCAACTGACTTGTAAGCGATTTTTGATGAGCTGCCTCAACTAAGGTGACTTTTTTT